>CM060972.1:2692500-3292500 GCA_030765045.1 Tenodera sinensis | reverse complement strand
TTCCATTCTCTTTGCACGGTTAATATAAAAAAGTGAACAACAATGTTCCATTTCACTAGTGTTGTTTTCCAAAATTGACACAAATAACAAGGAATATCTCTGAAATGGTTTACTCTACAAAAAAATTCATTTGGACATAAATTGTGTGTTTTAGCGAGACCTACATTTTTTGTATAGTAAGATTTTGTCTATCTCTTACGGCTTATGAGTTATTCAAAAGTCATCCAGAGTAAACAGGACTACATAGGCTATAACCAGAAAATTCAAAATATCATTTCAATTGTCATACAAATATCTTAAACATATGGCATTTTAATCAAAATTGTTAGAGCCATTTTCAAGAAAATCAAAATTTTTTAAAGTTTTCCATGTAAAGAGTAGTTTAGGGTGCGGTATTTTCTTCAAAATCTTCATGTCGCATCCTTCAAAGACATTAAACTTAAATACCAACTTTGATTTTTAACCAACTTTTCGTTTTTGAGTTATGCTGTCCATAGACTGACAGACACACACCCGGACCTTACTCTAAAAATGCTCTTTTTTTTGGATTCATAGGGTCTCGAAACATTTCAGGTGAAATCTCAATATAAAAATTTTGGGTGGAATACAATACTTCCTCCACTTCCCAGTAGAGAAAATAAAAAGCCAAAGGCTCCAGCTGAGTAGACTGCTAAGGGAAAAGCCCTTTAGACATGCACCAAATGGCACACTGCTTCAGTTCTTTCTTCGGTATCAAATACTTTACTTTATAGGACCTCCAAACAAGCAGCTTGTTTGTAGTTAAATGTAATGTATTCATTAACTTATTTTAGGAAATTAAATTCATTATGTTTGTAGAATCGTTATATTAATGCCAGTCACTTTACGCCTATCCTATGCTCCTGGGGACAGCTAAACTAACCCCCTGAAAACCTTGGTCATAACAACATTTTGTGTGCTGCAATTTTTGTTTTTTAAATTATAAGTTATAGATTTAAAGTGTTAAAGCTGAAAGTGTAGGGAGGGGGGTAGGAAATTCTTAAGTTAGGATATGTTGGCAAAGTTTTAAATAATAAATGTTTATTACATACACCTGTTTCTCTTGATCTTGTGCTGGAGCTTTCTTCCAAACATACATCCTCTCCGGACAGAATATCAGGAGTCTAGAACATAAGAAAAACAAGATTGGATATCTTCTTTCTTGGAAGTTTAAAAACTGTGTTGTAATAATCAATTTAAACCAAAAAGGTTAGTGATTAATAATTCTACACAACTGAAGCTGTAATATTGCTTCCTAGTTATTACCTCGCCATTTGAAGCTGAAGTCGTTGGTGACGTGATGTTGTTGGTCACGTTGATGTGGTTTGGTGTGTTGTCTCCGGCTAGCTGAGCTTGATCTCTTTATCTCGGGTTTGCGTGAGTGTAAAGGACAACCCAAGAACAACTTTGCACATCAATTTATTTTATATAAAATATTTTCGGGAGATATGCCGATTCTATATGTGTATCTGTAGAAGCATCGCAATCACATCTGCGCAGCACGAACTGCACGAACTCCCGTACTGTTCTCTGGTTGAGTACAGACTAGACGCTTCTCTCTTACCCACGCCAAGAAGACCGTTCGCTTCCAATTTGAATGTCATGACGTCATCCAAGAAAGCCTCGTATCCAAAATGTTATTTCCTTTTCCCGCAATTTAGAAATGTCCCTTTCTATTATAACATGTTCTTTTATGAATTTTGAATATATAATTACCTTTTTAGGATTAAATGATGTTTACTTTATATTTTATTAAATATATCGCGCGACTTTTAAGGTTGGTAGAACTGACTTTCGAACGTTTATTTTAAACTATGTGGTATGACGTCATGACTCGTTAATTTCAAACCAATAATGCGTTTATACTACAAATTTAACGACTATCATTTACTCATATCTTGCTCACCTTACAACACTTGCTACTCTATTATCTATTTATGTTATTACTCAATATTTATCGCAAATCTCATATCCGGCAATTAAATTAAAACGTATCTTTTTCAAAAGCCCATTCGATCGGAAATCTAAATTTCGGTATCAAATGCCCCCATTTATATTATTTTATTATTTCATAATAAAATAATGTAAATGTCTTGCCCGAAAGAAAAATTAAAATTACTCCTGTATTTTGAATAATCGGCAACACTCCCATTATATACAATTTTCAATTACACTGTTTTTGAAATTGGTTATTAACACATTTTCTCATTAATCTTTTTAACATGACAAACAATTGTACACTTGATTAAACATTAATCCTTAAATACTAATTACAATATGTTATGGTTTCTTCTGTGAAGCTTTTATATAAAGGTTAAATTTCAAGAGTCTTTCTTTATACTTCCTTCTTTTGGTTCATGTTTGCTCACTTCGCTCTCACTATCACTTGCACTGTGATTTTTCACTTTTGTTATTGTAACACATATCTGTACTATATCCTTTAAGCACTAACATGTACATATATTTTTATATAAATCCATTGCACTCTTTAAACAAGTTCTTTCTTTGTCTTTCTGTGGTAACTATCTATACATCTAAATATTTTAACAAATGTTTACAAAGTAAATATTCTGTTTTCTCTCTATGCGGAAATGAACAATTTAACAATCTTTCTGAAGCTGTTATTGTGAGCTCTATACAACATATTTTTAAGCTCTTTGTAGTATATAGCAATTCACATTCTGCATTTTTCATGAATATGTAAGTACCTAACCCATGTATGGTTTTCAAGTAAGCTAACATTTACAATTTATCTCCAAGCTGATTAGGCGCCAATATACAAATGACACTTCCAATTTTTTTTTTTTTACATTAAATCAAGTTTCCAAGGCACCACACGGTTTCTTGTATGGTCGAAGGAGTTGTTTATGCCATCTTCCCAGACATTTTTCATTTTTAACATCTTTTAATTCATAGGTATGATAACCAAATTTGGATATAATTTCTGCAGGACCTTTATATAACAGTTCCATCCTTTTGTTCCTACCTCTCAAGGCACTTGATAACTTATGGTCTTTAACTAGTACCCAATCGCCTATCTTAGGTTCCCATTTATGTTTTCTACTCTTTTTCTTTAATTTTCGCTTCTCTGCCTTTTTCTTGATTCGTTCAAAAGCAATTTTCGCTCTTTCTTCCTCACTTAACTGAATGTCATTAATTTTCAGTGTTTTTGGTTCCCCTATCAATATTGGTTCTGGTTCAATTCCTAACATTAATTTTATTGGTGCAAACCCAGTAGTTACATTAATGGTGTGATTGATAATCTTTTCTATCAATGGACAATATTTCACCCAATCCTTGTGATTATGATGTGTAAGTACACGTAAATAAATTCCTATATCTCGGAGGACACGTTCTGTTGGATTCCCTGATGGAAAGTATGAGGAACAATGATATAACTTTATCTCATGATTTTCTAGGGTTTCTTTAAAGATTTTGCTCCGATGAACTGTAGCATTATCTGTTAAGATTGCCTGAATCTTGCCATATTTAGGCACATAATCTTTTATTATCTTTCCTACACATGTTTTGCTGCTGATATTCCTAACAGGATAAATTTTAATAAATTTACTAAAAACATCATGAAGAACAAACATATATCTACATCCAAATTGTCCTACTGGTAGCTCCCCATGTGCATCAGCAGTAACTAGTACATTTTTCCCTTCTCTTATAATTGTCTGAGGTTCTATATCAAATTTGATATTAAATGGTTTGGCCCTTTGACATAAATCACAGCTTGAACATATTTTTCTCACTTTCTTTGCCAAATGTTTTATATAAAAATGGTCACTAATTACCATGATTAGCTTTTCACTACCTGTATGAGCTAGTGTTTTGTGATAAGCAAGTATAAGTTTCTCTTGTAAAGCTTTTGGTACCATTATTTTCCATTTAGGTTCAATTCTTCCATGAAATTTATAGATTTTTCCCTCATAAATACCTATATTATCTTTTAGATTTTCTGTGATTGGTTGTGCCTTTTCTTTCAATTTTCTAAGTTCATCGTCCTCTGTCTGTAATTGTTCCAAATTTCGAAATTCTTTAGCTAATTGTGTCCCTTCTAAGGTTTTCAAATATAGTATGGTTACATCATGTTTGTTGTCACTAATTGTATCTGGTATTGTATAATTGGTTTTCATCCTTGATAACAAATCACTAAAAATATTTTGACTTCCTGCTATGTGTCTGATTTCTATGTTATGGGATGTGATCTCATGGATATATCTAGAAATACGTGTGCTTGTGAGTTTGCAAGAGTTCATAAATGCCAAACTAACATGATCTGTGTAAACTATTACTGGGTTGTTATATACATATTGCTTAAATTTTACAAGTGCAAAGTAAATAGCTGCTATTTCTTTTTCTGTAGTGCAAGCCTGTGATTCAGTCCTTGAAAGCCCCCTTGAAGCTACAGCAATGAGGTGATCTTTTCCTTCCTCATCTTTTTGTAATATGACACTACCATAACCTAGTCCTGAAGCATCTGTATAAATTATGTAGGGGAGATCTTCCCTAGGTTTTTCCAATAAAATTGACGCTGCAAACAATGTTTTTACCTTTTCGAAAGATTCTTGTTCTACTGATGACCATTGCCATTTTACATCTTTTCTCAATAGCTGTCTTAATGGGGCTACTACGGTTGCATATTCCAGGATAAATCTTGACTGATAATTTAGAATACCAAGAAATCTTCTCAATTGTTTTATATTTTTAGGAGCTGGTATTTTATTTATGCTTTCAATTCTGTCGGGATTAGGCCTGATTCCCTCATTTGAAATAACATAACCTAAAAATTCTGTCTGTTTCACAAAGAATGCAGTTTTATTTGGCTTTATTGTCATGTTTGCTTTCTTTAACTGACTAAGCACATAATTGATATGATTTAAATGATCCTCTATATTTTCTGAAAAAATTACAAAATCATCCACATACTGAGCTACAAATTTCTTTATGGTTTCTCCAAAAATTTCATACAAAGCTCTTAATAGCGCACTACCACTGGTATTCATACCAAAGGCGCAAACTCGAAACTGATATAATATTCCTGAATGTAAAAACGCTGTATATTTTCTTAAATCTTCTCTAAGTGGGATCTGCCAAAAAGATGCTGTAAGATCTAGAGTAGAAAAAATTTTGCCCTTCTGCAATTTGTTCAATATTACCTCTACACTTTCTGGTCTAAATCTATCAGGTTTACAATGCTGATTTAGTTTTCTCGCGTCTAATGTCACCCTAATCTTTCCATTGGCCTTATTTACAATACATAGGGGATTCACAAATTCTGAATTCGAAATCTCAATAACCTCATCTTCTAACATTGACTTTATAACTGCATCTACCTCTTCTCTTATCGTACTAGGGATAGCTCTCGCTTTATGTGTAAAAGGTTTGATGGGTATCATCTCAAACGAATGAGTATAAATATTACATTTACCAGGTTTCTCAGAGAATACTTCTTTATTTCGGATTAATATTTCAAACAGTTTATCCCTCTGTTGTTCATTCAGTTGATCAGCCTGAGTTACTTTTTCCCTCAACAATTCTTCTAAGTCTTCACTACTCTCCCTATCATAGTACCTAGTTGCATCAGAAACCCTCAAATTGTCTATGAAATCATTTTTATCCCATTCTACATTTTCTTTATTATCGACTCTGTACTCTTTGACATTTACTTCAGTTAATTCCATAGCTCCTACTTTAACATATTCTACAAAGAATGTATCCCCTTGGATTTCTTCTTCCTCTTTTTCTCTTACAATAGTTTCTGAACTACTATCTTCCACAAAAGGCACTATAATGGTCTCATCTTCAACTTTCATTTCTAGAATCATGTTTTTAAAATTCACCACAGCTTCCCAGGCATAAAGACAATCACAACCTATTATAATATCTGTCACAAGTCTTCCTACAATCAGAAATAAAATTTCTAGTATTCTCCCATTTATTTCAATATTTATCATTGCTTGAAATTTTACTCTCTCTTTTCGTTTTCCCACAGCTAGCGAGCAATATATCCCATTAACTGGTAAAGACATTACTTTAAAGCCACTACTTTGTAAATTATCATAAAAATTTTGTGAGCATACTGTGCTATTTGATCCCGTATCTATAATTGCATTGTATTGTTTTCCATTTACTCCAATTTTGATTTTAGGTGGATCTCCTACTTTTTCGTTTTCGTCAATTCTATTTTTCCATTCTCTTTTCTTTTGTATCATCATTTGCCTTCCAGGACTATTTATTTCCGAGTACTTATCACAATCATTACTATGATACCCAGTTCTCACTGAAGGCGCGTTTGACCGGGTCTGGCGTTTCCCTGATTTTTAGGTATTGCTCCTGTACTATTTCCCAAATTGTCACTTCTGTTTTCCTGCATTAAATCGGGGTTACTTCCTACCATGTTTTTGACCGTGTTAATGGCCTCAACCATTTCTGCATTTTCGGGGGAATTTCGTCCACTAGAATACCTTTCTCCCTGTCTTGGTGACCTCGGTCTAAACTCATTATCTCCATTTGTCCAATACCCATCATTTGAATTTCTACTATGTCCAAAATAACGTCCCCGTCTACCTCGATCAAATCTATTTGTATTCATATAATTCACCCTTATATTTCTTCCCCTTTGATTACCATTTCTATTTTGGTGATGCCCTTCCTGGTTATATCTACCTCGATTTTCCCACCGGAATGATTCCATCCTTGGTACTGGTCCTTTATATCTTTCCCTAACCTCACTTCTATTCTGATAATACTGTGCCCCTTGCCCGAAAGAATTGACAGTTTCTTTTTCTTCATATTTATTTCCAAATGTGTGTTTTGGCTTATTGACTTCTAAGGCTGATAATAATTCGATCATGGCTGCAATGCTATCGGGTCGGGCTATGATTAGGTAATGTTGAAGTGTTTCCGGAAAATGTGGAGTAACTATATTTATTAGATCTTTTTCATCCAAGGGAGGATCCAACATCTTCGATTTTCTCGCTATTCTCATAAAATAGTTTACCATGGATTCCTCCGATCTAGGATTAAATTTTCCATTGCTTAATTCAACTCTTATATTAGCCTGCCTACTAGCTCCCCAATATCTGGTTAAAAAGATGTTCCTAAAGGTCCTGTAGTCATTATTGTTACCCATAGAAAGGCCTAGCCAATTAGCAGCATTACCCTTTAGACATTTTCTTACTATCACCATCTTGTACTCCTCTGGTATACGTTTCACCGTGAAGTACTCTTGTAACCCTTCTAAAAAGGCTTTAGGATCATCTGAATCTTCATTTTCAAAAACTGGAGGTGTCATTTCATTTAAGACATGGTTAGGCCAATGTAAATTTGAATTGTCACCTATCCCTGAGCTATTTCCGAGATCAGAATGGGAATTACTGTTACCCCTATTTTGCATCGAAATGTCAGCTGATACACCTGGTATCGCCTCGTTTCTTGCAACTTCATTACTAAGATTGTTGTGATTACATGCATTTTCATTTAATTTCAAATTTTCTAAGGCCTCTTTTACCTGAGTAATTTCTGTCACTACTCCTTTTATTTGGTCTGTAACATCCTCCAAATTTCTAGCCTGCCTTTCACTTTCTACATCAGATCTTTCTATTCTAACTTTACACCCCTGTAACTCTTCTCTAATTTCTTCCCTTTGTTTGTCTAATCTATATGTTACTTTTTCCCTTTCTTTATCTAATTTTTCACTCACTTGTTGACCTAATTTCTTTTCAGAATTCTTTACTTCTTGCCTTATTGTCTCTAATTCTCCCTTAACCTGTTCTACCTGTTCTCTATTTTCTTTTACTTCACTACTAACTTTATTAATTTCCTCCCTAACTTCTTCCCTAAAGGTTTCTAAAGCTCTCTTCTGATTCTCCAATTGCATTCCCAATTCCTGTTGTCCCTTCTCTAATTTCTGTCCTAACTCTATACTAGTTTCATCTATCTTTTGACTTAACTCTGTACTCATCTTTTGACTTAACTCTGTACTCATCTTTTTCACTGTTCTTAATTCTTTACTATTTTCATCTATCTTTTGACTTAACTCTGTACTCATCTTTTGACTTAACTCTGTTCTTAATTCTTTACTATTTTCATCTATCTTTTGACTTAACTCTGTACTCATCTTTTTCATTATCGTTTGAAACATATTCTCTATTTCTGACATAAATGCTGGCCTTTCTGAATTACTACTAAACATTTCTGCACTACCTCTAGGTGTTTCTCTAACGTTCTGATCTTCTAATTCTTGGCATATTCTGCTACCAATTACATTCCGATTAAATTCTTCCATCCTACTTATACTTTCCTGAATTTCCGGACTATCAAAACCTCTAAACTCACTATCACTGTCTTCCATTTCTAAGCTATTTATATGTGTTTTTCTACTCACCAAAATTTTCAATATTTTCACTATTTCACTTTAACTGCACTTAAACTTGTTCACTACACGTTTCACAGATGTTGACGCGCTGGGCACCTTCTTGTCTGCTGGTTCGATGCTGGCTCGGTCGTCTTGGGGTTTGGTCCATTCTTTCGAAGCCCCACGTTGGGCGCCAATTTGAAGCTGTAATATTGCTTCCTAGTTATTACCTCGCCATTTGAAGCTGAAGTCGTTGGTGACGTGATGTTGTTGGTCACGTTGATGTGGTTTGGTGTGTTGTCTCCGGCTAGCTGAGCTTGATCTCTTTATCTCGGGTTTGCGTGAGTGTAAAGGACAACCCAAGAACAACTTTGCACATCAATTTATTTTATATAAAATATTTTCGGGAGATATGCCGATTCTATATGTGTATCTGTAGAAGCATCGCAATCACATCTGCGCAGCACGAACTGCACGAACTCCCGTACTGTTCTCTGGTTGAGTACAGACTAGACGCTTCTCTCTTACCCACGCCAAGAAGACCGTTCGCTTCCAATTTGAATGTCATGACGTCATCCAAGAAAGCCTCGTATCCAAAATGTTATTTCCTTTTCCCGCAATTTAGAAATGTCCCTTTCTATTATAACATGTTCTTTTATGAATTTTGAATATATAATTACCTTTTTAGGATTAAATGATGTTTACTTTATATTTTATTAAATATATCGCGCGACTTTTAAGGTTGGTAGAACTGACTTTCGAACGTTTATTTTAAACTATGTGGTATGACGTCATGACTCGTTAATTTCAAACCAATAATGCGTTTATACTACAAATTTAACGACTATCATTTACTCATATCTTGCTCACCTTACAACACTTGCTACTCTATTATCTATTTATGTTATTACTCAATATTTATCGCAAATCTCATATCCGGCAATTAAATTAAAACGTATCTTTTTCAAAAGCCCATTCGATCGGAAATCTAAATTTCGGTATCACAACGCTTACTTATATTTTACTGGAACATGTTTAGAAGGCTTGACTTTCCGTCATTATCAACCATACATCGACTGTTTCTCCGTGGTGTGGATGGCGATGTTTTCTCTGAGGTCTCTCTGGTGGTGGTTCAAGGAACTTGCTGAAGGTATCCTTCTTGGGGATGTCAAAATTGAATACTCTGTTTCTATTCTTCAAAATAAAGATTTGTTCCCACGTGGACAGCTCTTGTTTTCCCGTTACATGTTTGAGGAGTTTCGGTTCTGGCTTTATGTTGTGGTTTTCTGTCCAAAAGTGGTTGGCAACTGCCGATTCTTCCAACAGTAGACAAAAAAGTGAAATGAGCAGAAACAAAAAAACTTACTAAAAGAAACTGCAACACTCACAGCAGCAGAAACAAAAATGTTATTCAAAAAATTCACATTCCATCCTTGGGCCTTTGATAAATTGAAAAATATCTTCAAAGAACAGGACATTTAGCTAGCACCAGTGAAGCACTATTGCATAAAAAATCTACTGAACTCAAACATCAAAGATGCCATCCCACCCAATAAAAAATCTGGCATATACCAAATTGAATGCAATGACTGTGATAAAGTGTATATAGGAAAAACCAAAAGAAATTAAGAAATAAGATCGAAGAAACACTCTAGAAACGTAAAAACAAACAGTTGGAAAAATCAGATTGCGACTCACTTTTGGACAGAAAACCATAAAGCCGGAACCGGAACTCCTAAAAAACATAATGGGAAAACAAGAGCTGTCCACATGGGAACAAATCTTCATTTAGAAACAGAGTATTCAAGTTTGACATCCCCAAGAAGGATACCTTCAGCAAGTTCCTTGAACCACCACCAGAGACCTCAGAGAAAACATCATCCACACCGGGGAGAACCAGTCGATGTGTGGTTGATAATGGAGGAAAGTCAAGCCTTTGAAACATGTTCCGGTAAACTATAAGTAAGTGTTGTATAGTGTTATTAATCAACTCACCTTTTTGGTTTAAAAAGATTGGATATGTTTAGCAAAAGAAACATACTGCTTGTACACTTTATCATGAGCCCTGTGCTAGGAATGGTCCGAGTCAAGAAGACCTGTACTTTACCAAAGCAACAACGGAACATCAGTGTACATACTCCAGTATTACATCTCACTGTTTCCTGTATCTCTTGTGTTTAACAACTCAAACACTAACACATTCAGCATTAACACCACAAACTCCGGTAAATAGTAAAAGAAGGAGTCACGTGTTTAGACTTTCACTTTAGCTGTTGACTCATCTGGAAAAAACAATTGCGCAAACTACAACTCACTGCCTTTGTGATATAGTGTAAAGTTTGACTACATAAAAGACATGAAAAGTCCCACTGCCTTTTTGAGAAAAATACTACCTGAAAGCTCAAGATAAAGTGTGTGAGTAGTATTAGTTATTTACAAATGAAAGTTCACCTGTAATACAATGCACACATTATCATTGACTATTATTTTGAGAATTTCAATAGGAGTTGGAACTTGCAAAAGATGTTAATTGCTTGGAAGATGGAATTTCCATCATCGCCATGAAACGTGGGCATCGCGAAGACGAAGTAACGAGGAGGCCACGGCCCCTGGAAATTAATTAATTTAATGTGCCGTCAATTACTATTAGACTATTGTTTTAATTTTGATGTAAAGAACAGTTTTTATTTTGCACAAATTAATGCGCTTATCTACAAGAAATACTGTAGCTCATATCTTTCAGTTTTTGACAACAGAATAATAAATTAATATCATTTGATTACAAATTTCCAACATGTGACCCTCCCCTTGAGCATAGGTCTGCCGATGCCCATGCCATGGGCCACAATAGGCACCAACTATAATATGTGAATAAGCTAGTAACAGCGATGTGAATTTAAATTACGGAAAAATTGAGTTGGGTCGTGGGACATTTATATCACATATTTTTTGTGTCTTCATCAGGTTTCCAGAGCCACTTGCATCTATCATCAGAAGTGACCGACTGGCTCCTGGTGGGGTTGTCCAGTGCGAGGTGATTGTTTATAGTGATATCTAGCTGTGGGGTGACAAACTTTCATAGTGGATATGGTGGCAGTAATTCAAAATTCATTAAGCGTTTGAGAGGTAGAATTGGAACTGAAAAATTCAATGCTGGGATTCGAACGACAGACCCTCTGCTTACCAGGCAGGTGCTGCACCCATTAAGCTACTGTGACAACTTGCCAGAATGACACTGAATTCTCCAACCAGTTCGTATTTCTCCCGGTAAACCACAAAGGCAGTCTCACATTAAAGACAATTACCCCAATGGCGACTTACTATCATAAGTACTTTATGTCCTGAGATTAAATAACCTTCAGGTGGTAATTATTATTTATTTATGTCAACAAACTTACTGTTGGTGTTTTTAAACACACAAGCCGTGTGTGGGCAATGTTTGAGAGGTAGAACTGGAACTTAAAAATTCAATGCCACAGCTGGGGTTTGAACCACAGACCCTCCGCTTACCAGGTGGGTGCTCTAACCATTAAGCTACTATGACAACCTGCCAGAATGGCATTAAATTCTCCAACCAGAATTCTCGCCTGGTAAGTGGAGGGTCTGTGGTTCAAATCCCAGCTGTGGCATTGAATTTTTCAGTTCTATCCTACCTCTCAAACATTGCCCACACACGACTTGTGTTTAAAAACACCAACAGTAAGTTTGTTGGCATAAATAAATAATCATTAAGTGTTGTTTGTGTTCACTATGGAAGTTCACTACTCCATAGCCAATATTACTACAAACAACCACCAGCATCCAGACAATGCCTTCAGGAGTCAGTCACTCACTTCTAACTGGTAAACGCTAAGCAACAGGCAAAAATATACATCTATTAAAAAAAAAAAGAAATGCAACTAATGCAAGAGTAGAACAATTAGAAATTAAGGAAATAGGTGTATGGGATGAAATGATGAGTTATGAAAATATTTAAAATATGGGAAAGGCAGAGTAAGGATAAGATGGTGAATGGGAAGGGAACTAAACAGGATGTAAGTTAGTCACTTTTTCTACTCGAGGTCAAAGAATGTAAACTTTCCAACAGCATTTGCAAAAATGTAACGATCTGCCACAGAAACAAATGATAGTGACTATATATACAACCAGCTACTAAGCAAGCAATGAGAGAGAGCAGGTCTGTGCTGGGAATGCACAGAGGAAAAGGGATGCAAAGAACATGGCAAGCAAAGATACAATAGACAAAGCAATAGCAGAGCTGGGCAAAATAGGAAAGTTACTAGCAATGGAAGAGAGCACAGAGGTAAATAAAGGAAGAGAAGTAGGCAACAAAGAACAGGAAATACTCAAAAATATAGAGATGTTAAAGTAAGAAAACAAGAGGTAAAGGAAGCTCTGGAGAAGAGGCTACAGATGAAGATAAGCAATAACGAAATATGTGAAGCATTCAGATTTGGCAGAAGAAACATTCCAGCAAAAATTTTAAGTACACACGCAACTTACTGAAACATGCAAAAAACTGAAAGGAACATGTGTTTATTAATAAAGACTTATATGAGTAAAGGTAACTAATGAAATTAATAGATCAAAGAAGACGAGAAAAACGCCAGGGGAAACAGGCACACATTGAAGCTTTGAGGAAAAGAATAAATTAGTGGAAATTCAAGGAGCAATGAAATGGGAAACACTGAAAGGGAAATGACCTTACTTTTAGGACAGTGGCGAGAGAGATGGAGGAGGGCTTGCAATAACATGACAGAGAACAGCAAAAATGTGATGTTTTGCACTCACATGACTATCTCTACTCTTTTACTATTCTTAAAAACTCCTATTCCTATATCTTCTTCACATTAGTTGAGATAAATATTTGCAGGAATTATTGCTAATATTTTTGTAGATACAAGGGAAATATGTGTATACACTAGGCTTTGAATGAGTCAAATGTTTTAAAGCTTTGAAATTCTATTCAGTTTGCATGGCCAAGACATAACAAAGAGAATAACGAGAACTCCACTTGAGAAAAGTATAAGTATTGAAAAATCCACACAAATAAAAAGGAATATCTGCGAAATGTTTCACTCAACAAAAATATGCATTTGGACATAACTTGTGTGTTTTAACAAGATTTGTACAGTGAAATTTGGCCTATCTCTTACGGTTTATGAGATATGCAAAATTCATCCAGAGTAAACAGGACTACATAGACTAAAACCAAAAAATTTAAAATAAAGATTTCAGTTTCTATAAAAATATCTAAAACATATGGCATTTTAATCAAACTCATTAGAGCCATTCTTGGGATAATCAGAATTTTCAAATAATTTTCCATGTGAAGGATGGATGAATTTTGTTCCAAATTGTGTCACATCCTTGAAAGATATTAAACTTTTCATTCTTGAGTTACACTGTTCACTGACAAGCACACACATACTTTTTCTAAAAATGCTTTTTTTTAGTTTCAGGGGGTATCAAAACATATATTTCTGGTGAAATTTCTGCATTGAAATTTTGGGCTGAATATAATACTTTCCTTACTTATTATACATGGTAGAGAAAGTAAAAAAGAAGTTATATTTGGTGAAAAAAGAGGAGAAAAGGGGGGAAAGGCAGCACAGAAAATAGTGACTGGCATGGCCAGTAGAGCAGTCAGCAAGGGGTCAATTTCAAAGATAAGTGGAAACAAACTGGGCAAAGAAGAAGATATGGTGTAGGAAGACCGTGATATGTGTATTGTGTACGGGGGTAGAGTGGGATGGAACAAGGGCAAACAAACTGGGCAAAGAAGAAGATATGGTGTAGGAAGACCGTGATATGTGTATTGTGTACAGGGGTAGAGTGGGATGGAACAAGGGCAAACAAACTGGGCAAAGAAGATGTGGTGTAGGAAGACCGTGATATGTGTATTGTGTACGGGGGTAGAGTGGGATGGAACAAGGGCAAACAAACTGGGCAAAGAAGAAGATATGGTGTAGGAAGACCGTGATATGTGTATTGTGTACAGGGGTAGAGTGGGATGGAACAAGGGCAAACAAACTGGGCAAAGAAGAAGATGTGGTGTAGGAAGACCGTGATATGTGTATTGTGTACGGGGGTAGAGTGGGATGGAACAAGGGCAAACAAACTGGGCAAAGAAGAAGATGTGGTGTAGGAAGACCGTGATATGTGTATTGTGTACAGGGGTAGAGTGGGATGGAACAAGGGCAAACAAACTGGGCAAAGAAGAAGATATGGTGTAGGAAGACCGTGATATGTGTATTGTGTACGGGGGTAGAGTGGGATGGAACAAGGGCAAACAAACTGGGCAAAGAAGAAGATATGGTGTAGGAAGACCGTGATATGTGTATTGTGTACAGGGGTAGAGTGGGATGGAACAAGGGCAAACAAACTGGGCAAAGAAGAAGATATGGTGTAGGAAGACCGTGATATGTGTATTGTGTACAGGGGTAGAGTGGGATGGAACAAGGGCAAACAAACTGGGCAAAGAAGAAGATATGGTGTAGGAAGACCGTGATATGTGTATTGTGTACGGGGGTAGAGTGGGATGGAACAAGGGCAAACAAACTGGGCAAGGAAGAAGATATGGTGTAGGAAGACCGTGATATGTGTATTGTGTACAGGGGTAGAGTGGGATGGAACAAGGGCAAACAAACTGGGCAAGGAAGAAGATGTGGTGTAGGAAGACCGTGATATGTGTATTGTGTACAGGGGTAGAGTGGGATGGAACAAGGGCAAACAAACTGGGCAAAGAAGAAGATATGGTGTAGGAAGACCGTGATATGTGTATTGTGTACGGGGGTAGAGTGGGATGGAACAAGGGCAAACAAACTGGGCAAAGAAGAAGATGTGGTGTAGGAAGACCGTGATATGTGTATTGTGTACGGGGGTAGAGTGGGATGGAACAAGGGCAAACAAACTGGGCAAAGAAGAAGATGTGGTGTAGGAAGACCGTGATATGTGTATTGTGTACAGGGGTAGAGTGGGATGGAACAAGGGCAAACAAACTGGGCAAAGAAGAAGATATGGTGTAGGAAGACCGTGATATGTGTATTGTGTACAGGGGTAGAGTGGGATGGAACAAGGGCAAACAAACTGGGCAAAGAAGAAGATATGGTGTAGGAAGACCGTGATATGTGTATTGTGTACGGGGGTAGAGTGGGATGGAACAAGGGCAAACAAACTGGGCAAGGAAGAAGATATGGTGTAGGAAGACCGTGATATGTGTATTGTGTACAGGGGTAGAGTGGGATGGAACAAGGGCAAACAAACTGGGCAAGGAAGAAGATGTGGTGTAGGAAGACCGTGATATGTGTATTGTGTACAGGGGTAGAGTGGGATGGAACAAGGGCAAACAAACTGGGCAAAGAAGAAGATATGGTGTAGGAAGACCGTGATATGTGTATTGTGTACGGGGGTAGAGTGGGATGGAACAAGGGCAAACAAACTGGGCAAAGAAGAAGATATGGTGTAGGAAGACCGTGATATGTGTATTGTGTACAGGGGTAGAGTGGGATGGAACAAGGGCAAACAAACTGGGCAAAGAAGAAGATATGGTGTAGGAAGACCGTGATATGTGTATTGTGTACGGGGGTAGAGTGGGATGGAACAAGGGCAAACAAACTGGGCAAAGAAGAAGATATGGTGTAGGAAGACCGTGATATGTGTATTGTGTACGGGGGTAGAGTGGGATGGAACAAGGGCAAACAAACTGGGCAAAGAAGAAGATATGGTGTAGGAAGACCGTGATATGTGTATTGTGTACAGGGGTAGAGTGGGATGGAACAAGGGCAAACAACAAAGACATGCATGTACATGGAAAAATGATGTCATGTGCAAGTGGGTGACAGATAGCAAGTGCGTTAACAACTTTTGTATAACTACTAAACCATAAGAGATAGAGAGGCAGAACTGGAACTTAAAAATTCAATGTCACAGCTGGGATTTGAACCACAGACCCTCTGCTTACTAGGTGAGTGCTCTACCCATTAAGCTACTGTGACAACCTGCCAGAATGACATTGAATTTTCAAACCAGTTTGTATTTCTCCCTGTAAACCACAAAGGCAGTAAGCAGAGGGTTTATGATTCAAGTCCCAGCTAAGTTCCAGTTCCACCTCTCAAACATTGTTCACACTCGGCTTGTGTGTTTAAAAACACCAACACTAAGTTTGTTGGCATAAATAAATCAAAGACAAAATCTTTCTAAACAAAAACAGTAGATTTTGTTAAAATGCAATTTAAGTTAAATTACTGTTTGTTTTTTTTTTTTTTTTTGGGTGAGACATTGCTTGTTATTAGTTTTGAACTTTACAATACTTACATCTTTCTCAACTGGGAAGTCATTTTTTCTTAGTCATGCAAAAAGCATGGAATTTCAAAGCCATAATATAGCAACACGTTCTTTTTAATCTATCACTTTACCTAATATATGACAAGTTTAGTAGTGTAAATATAAATTTAAAGTTTATCTCAATTAGGAAGTAGATAGAATAGACCACCTCCATAGTGCAGTTGGTAGCACGCTTGCCTCTGGCACGGAGGACTCGGGTTCAATCCCCGGTACCAAGATGGGGATGGGCCTCAGCCTCATGAGGTCCTGGGGGGACCAACTGAGGAGCTACTTGATGGAGAAGTAGTGGCCCCAGGTCAAGAAGGCTGTATAACTGGCCGGGAGGGCTCGGGGCCCTGACCATGTCCCACCCTCCAGTACTGCACCGCACTAATGATGCCTATAGTGGGCACAGAGGTGGGGGACACTGGCCGGGTGGCAATTCTTGGCCCTTCATGGGCTGTAGCGCTAGGTGTTTAGGTTTTTTTTAGTTTTAGATAGAATATTAAGTTCATGTAGGTAAGAATAGTTTGTAGTAGATTGAGTAGAAAAAGTCATGTGCAACATACAGATTAAACCTGTACATTTGATCTGTTGTTGATTAGTTATCTTTGAGAGTTGCATTGTTTCTTGTACATGCCTTTATCGTAGTGCCCTTTTTAACTGATTCACTTGTTCCTGGTTCCAGTAATGTCTTGTTAGGTAAGTTATCTTCATTGTCATAAAGCACTCTGTGTTTTTTCTGATCCGGATCAACGATGAGACCTAACAGCATCTGTAAACAGTAGACAGCATAAAGTTTTTACCTTATTGAATGCCAAGTCCTCTTCATTTAAAAACAATTTTGTATAACTGATAAATCATAAAAGACTGAAAGGGAATTGCTGCAGAGAAAATGTCGAACTCTTTAAAACCCTCTCCCTTATTTCTGCAAGGAAAATTATAAGCCCAGAGCATTTAATTCAGGAGAAATGGAAATAGGTATTGGTTCACACTGGTATTTGTTAGGTATATTTTATATTCATGAGTATTGTATTAATTTATGTTATGTCTTACATTTTGTTTTGTTAATCTCAATACTGTGTTTAAAATTAGTACCTGGGTGACCGAGCTTTACTCAGCTTTTCTTTTCTTTTTCTAATCATGTTTTTGGGAGAAGATACTTATTTAGATAAACTTTAAAAGCAAAATGTTAACTAAATATAAATTTTCATCTTCCTTTCATAGAAGTTTGGAAACAGTGTTGTTGTAATTAATTTAATTTAAAAGGTGAGTCAATTAATAACACTGAACAACACTTACAACATAATTTTCCAGAACGCGTTTCGAAGGTTAACTTGATAATGGTTGATAATGGAGGAAAGTTAACCTTCGAAACGCGTTCCGGAAAATTATGTTGTAAGTGTTGTTCAGTGTTATTAATTGACACACCTTTTAAATTAAAATAAATTTTCATCCTAATTGTGGGAGCCGTTTCTGTGACGAGACCTTTAATATCCTGGCTTGTTTGTTGAAATTGGTCCATTAATAGAGAAATTATAGCCAAAATAAGGTTTCAAATAATTGTGACTGTTATACGCAGACTAAGATAGTTAAGTCTACTTTCTTTAGGTTTTGAAAGCTCTTGAATGAGACCTTTAATATACTAGCCTGTTTGTTGAAATTGGCCCAATAGCAGAGAAATTATGGCCATTAGTGTAATTGTCACTGTTACGCATAGACTCAGATAGCTAAGTCAACTTCTTACTGTATTCTGATAGTCCTGAAAGAGGACTTTAAAATGCTACTTTGTTTGTTGAAATTGGTCCATTAGAAGAGAAGAAAAAGTCCAATTAAAGTTCAATTGCTCTGTAGAAGGGGGAGTAAAAAATGTTATTTTTTATGTAAAATCACGTTTTTTCAGGAATGACACCTATATAGATAAACTTAAAAAGCAAAACCTTATCTGAATATAAAATTTGATAAAAATCGTTAGAGCCGTTTCCAAGATGTGCGGAATATATTTATATACATACAAGAATTGCTCGTTTAAATATATAAGACTCAGTACAATAATATAAAAGCATAGCTGGCATTAATGGTGTGCATTAGTGAAAAAAAGAACAAAAGAGAAACAATTGTTGCTAAGCTTGGTAATTAACAGGAATCAATAAATCTTTTTTCAGTATAGCTGTGGTGTTAGTGTCAAAGTGGGAGGATGTGAATTTGTGCATAATCCATTGTAATTTGAGTTCTGAATAGTAACACCTAGATAACTCTAAAATAAGAAGTAAAAAGAATGATAATCTTGAAATGATGGCACATAAAAGAACGATGCATAATTGATTTTCCTGGATATAAGTTTGCATAAAAAAGTGAAATAATAGTTTGCCCTGAAAAGCACACACATCCAAGCTTTGGGCAAGAAACAATTTGAAAAACTTTGCCTAAAGAAATTATCTGAATAGTTTCAAGAACTTGTTAAAAGATAGTTGATTTGTTAAACAATTAATTTTAAATTTAAATAAAATGAATTTTTGGAGAAATCTGGTCTTTATTTAAAGAAAATCCTTGCTGACACCATTTTGTAAATGTTTTTGTTACCTGCTAGATATGACCCTGAAACAAAGAACTCATTGCTCACACACAAGCAGTAACCTGTCTGTTAAAAATCTGATGTGTTGCACTCACACAACTTTCTCTACTCCTGTACTAACCATTCTTTTAAACTCTTATTCCTATATCTTCTTCGTGTTAGTAAGATAAACATTTGTACAAATTATCTTATTGCTTATTTCCTTGTAGGTACAAGGGGAATATGAGAATACAGTAGGCTTTGTGTGATAGTCAAATATTTTAAAGCTTTGAAATTCCATTCTCTTTACACAGCTAACATATAAAAAAGTGAATGGTGATCTTTCGTTTGTGGAAAGTATTGCAAGACTCACACAGATAACAAGGAATATCTCCAAAATGGTTCCCTCTACAAAAAAGAAAAAATGTTTACACAAACTGTGTCTTTTTAGCAACATCTACATTTTTGCACTTGGCCGGCAAGTGTTACGGGACACTTTCTGAAGATGAGCCAAAAATTCTACATTTCAAGTAACTCGTTTACTGCATCAATCATTTCAAAGATCTCTTTGCATTTGTTGGAATCTTTTACGTTTACTCATTTTTTGAAGTGTTGTAAAAAGTTTCATTCTGTCTCATAATGGCATGGGAGAATCTCACGTTACATCCACATGACTTTCTCTACTCACTTGTATAAGTTATTCTTCTTACTGCAATTTCCTTGCAGGTACAACAGCATTAGAGGAGCATAGTAGGCTTAAGGAACAGTCAGATCTTTTAAGAGATGGTTGCTATGTGATGGCTTTGAAATCCCATTCTCTTTGCATAGCCAGGACATAAAAATGACTTCCTATTCAAGAAAAGTATATTTAAAAATCTAAATAATAACAAGGATTATCTCAGAAATGTTTACCTTCACAAAATAATTTGACATAAATTGTGCACTTTAAATAAAGCCACATTTTGTATATAGTAAGATTTTGTCTTATCTGCCACAGTCCATCAGTTATGCAAAAGTCATTCAGAATGAAGAGGACTTTAAAGATTATTCCTAGAAAATTCAAGTTATACATTTTGTCACCAAAATGTATTAAACATATGGTATTTTACTATCTTCTTTCGTGGAAGTTTGATCAAAAACTGGCTCAAATCACTTGGAATGTCACCACCTGAAATTTCAGAATACATAGATCTCACCAAATTACGCATAGAACAAAACTTTTTCTAGTTCCAAACAAGACATTTTCATCAAATCTCAGGTTTAGCAATGGGCAGTCCTCTCTCACCCTTCCTAGCAGATATTTATATGAGTGCATTAGAAATAAGGATCACCAAAGGTTTCCCTTGGATGTTCAAACTCCGGCAGCATTACATAGATGACATCTTTGTAATAATTTTTTAAAAAATCAGTGATGCAATAAAATGCTTAAACATCCAGTAAAAAAGCATAAAGTTCACTGCGGAAGTAGAAAAGGATGAGAAACTAACATTTTTGGATCTAAAAATAATCAAAAGCAAGAACAGAATAAACTTTGGCACTTAATAGTTACAACCCAAGAGGTCATAAACTGACAGTTCTCAATAGTTTAACACATAGACTGGTGAACATCCCTCTTCCAGCAGAAGAATACAGAGCAGAATAGAACAAAATAATTGAAATAGCACAAACAGATAGCTTCTGCAAATCATTAGTGGATAAACAAGTGAAACGAGCAGAAACAAAAAAGTTGCTAAAAGAAACTACAACACTCACAGCAGCAAAAATAAAAAGGACATTTTAAAACTTCACATTCCATCCTTGGACCTTTGATAAATTCAAAAAAGTTTTCAAAGAACATAACATTCAGCTAGCACCAGTCACTCCATAAAAAAATCTATTGAACTCAAACATCAAAGATGCCATCCCCCCCTAATAAAAAATTTGATGTGTTGCACTCACATGACTTTCTCTACTCTTGTACTAATCATTCTTACAAACTCCTATTCCTATTTTTTTTCATGTTAGTTGAGATAAACATTTGTTGTTGTTAGCTAATGTTGGATTTCTGACAATGAAGTCATTAATCCTCTTGCTCTCCAATATTTTTCACTGATCGATGGGGCACTAGAAGTGGCTGGGCATATTTGAAGGTGGTCTTGGTCCATTTCCTCTTGCAGATCACATAGAGGACAGAGTGGTGAAGAATATATCCCAATTCTGTTCAAATGGTTTGCCAGACAATTATGTCCCGTAATCAACCTGAAGGTTGCAACTGCCATTTTTCAAGGATACTCAGGAATTACTGTTTGAATGTTTGGTAGTTCCCATCTTTTATTTTTTGGTTTTTCATAGTAATATTTTGCAATAATTTTTTTGAATTCAGAATTGACTAATCTTTTAGCTGCATAAAATGGTAGATTAAGATAAACATTTGTATAAATTATCTTATTGCTTATTTCCTTGTAGGTGCAAGGGGAATATTAGAATACAGTAGACTTTGTGCAATAGCCAAATGTTTTAAAGCTTTGAGATCACGTTCTCGTTGTACGCTTAGCATATAAAAAAATGAACAATGATGTTCCATTTCACAGAAGTTTTAAGTTTTCCAAAACTGACACAAATAACAAGAAATATCTCCTAAATGGTTCACTGTATAAAAAAATTTATTCAGACATAAATTGTATGTTTTAGCAAGATCTACATTTTTTTGTATAGTAAGATTTTGTCTATCTCTTACTGTTTACGAGTTATTCGAAAGTTATCCAAAGTAAACAGGACTACATAGACTATAGCCACAAAATTCAAAATATACATTTAATTTGTCATAAAAATATCTTAAACATATGGCATTTTAATCAAAATCGTTTGAGCCATTTTCAAGAAAATCAAAATTTTTGAAAAATTTTCTATGTAAAGGGTAGTTTAGGGTGGGGCTATTTTCTTTAAAATCTTTGTGTCGTATGCTTGAAAGATATTAAACTTAAATACCAACTTTGGTTTTTAACCAACTTTTCATTTTTGAGTTATGCTTTACACACACACACGCACGCATGCACGCACACACACACACTCACACAGACTGTTTTCTGTCATCTTTTCTTGTTTTTTCTTTCCTTTTTTTTTTTTCAGAGCTGTCAAACATTTCCGCTGAAATCTCAGTTTGGAATTTTTGATTGGCACACAATACTGTAAGTAGGTGTACAATGACATTTTGCTAGAAAGGCAGCTCGGAGGTGTGTTAAATGTGTACCCACCCTTGTAGGACCTAACCTCTTTATTGGCAGGGTCTATAGGTTGTAGGATGACGGGCACGATTGAGGTAAGGGTGTGTAAGAAGTAGCAAGATTTGTTCCTTGACAGCTGCTGGTCAGAGTGCAACAGCCCTTGTGCACAATTAGTGTTAATGGAGTACTAGCAAATTTATCTTTTAATTGGGTTACTATTTATGTCCAAGCATCTGTTGGTGTATTGTATAGGAGCTCAACCTTAGTTACTGTTGTCGTTGCTCCTGTGCTAACGGATGCACCTACCTACATGCCATGCGAGGAAGCCAGTGACACCTCAAGTGGCATTTCCTAAGCTTATAATCCCCAACCTGAACTAGTGACTGAACTAGGTCACTCATGGTTTGGCAATGTCGTAAAATGTAGTGGTACCTAATTTCTTCTTCCACATATGAAGCCAATGAGGGTTTGTGAACTAGGCTCACAAGGAAGAAGTGGCCTCTGGAATAAATGGTCAGAGGACCTTACTCTGTAGCCATTGCAGTAGCAGACGACTGAAGTCTGTGTCCATGCCAGGGATACAGTAGGAGAGAGATTCTGTTGGTGGGGGGGTCTTGTTTTTTTTTTTTTTTTTCCCATAAAAGCTTTTAACATGGGTTCCTTCAGAAGGGAGGTAAACTTGGTGGTCCTGTACCATAGATTTACACCAGATGAAAGAATCTCAACCCTGATAAAGAGGCATCTGAGCAAAATTAAGTTGATGTTTGATATACAATATAGAATGGGATGCTGGGAAACATGGAAGTTAAAGAGCAACCACAAATAGAACAAGTTTAATTTGACCTCGGCAATCAGCACTTTGTATGAACGTTCTGTCTTAGTTCTTTTAGTACAATATAACAGCATATTGGCATACAGCTCTGCAACAAGATTGGCCACACAGACGCTGAAAAGCATGGCGTTAGTAGAAAGTCTTCGGGGGCCCTGTCTTTGGGTAAACTTTATTCCCGTAATTGATACAACAAACGAATGGCATTTTGGATGTGTCTTACGAGCTCCAGATAAATAAGCTGGAATAGAAGACCCACCTGACAGGTCGTGCAGAGTGCCCTCTGGGTGTCCAGAGACTATCTCGCCGCATACCCTGTCCTGGTGTCCCAGGGCAGCGGCTGATGACGTGTCTAAAGTTCAGAGTAGAAGCCAAGCTGATGATCAGGGATGTCTTGAATGTCTCCCAGAATTTGGGATAAGGGGCAAGTGAAGGACCAACATGAGGCCACTGGTGGGATGAACCAAATCATTCTCCGGCTTCAAAATGCAGATCATCCAGATTTCCCTCCTCTCACTTAGAAAGTGGTATAGGATGAGACACGCATTGAAGATATTGATTAAAAAGAGCCTGGAGCATACGTGTCATCTTTTGTGACTAAGATAAAATCTGGTGATTGACCTGGTTACCTCGACCAATCCTACATCACATAATTTTAAAACACTGTAATTGGTACAGCTACAGTCCATATAGCCATTCAAGATGAGTGCTCAATGGTATCCGAAAACTGCTACGACCGACGAGATTGTGGTGCAAATTCACAATTACATACTTAGGTATCACCCATTGAAGAAACATGAGTTAGCTGCCATTGCAAAGACCTTGATAGGCTGAGTCCATTACATTCACACCAAGTTTTGTGTATGAGAAACCTTTCCGCTGATGGTGTCATGTTATAAACTAAATGCATTCAAATGCGCATTTCTCAAGACTTGTGTAACGCAACTTCACTGAGTTTCTCCAAAGTTTCATAAGAGCATGTATAACAATAATTCATCACTAAGATGAAGGAGCAGTGCAAACTCTGGGTGGGTAGATAACATGCAATTGCACGAACAAAAGTAATGATACCATGTGCAGGAAAAGTCATGGCTACCATGTCATAGAATTCACATGATGTAGTGCTCATACACTGCCTCCGCCTCTAATGATGACATTCAGGGGAAATAAGACTGTTATCCCCCCCCCCCCTTTCCTAGTTACCCTTTGCTGGTGACGTAACAGCTATGAGGGCAAGAAATAACACTATAGGAGGATTCCAGTTAGAATTTACCATGGGACATGTTGACACCCGACACTGACTTTCTTATTTTGTGAAACTCACAGAGCTGCAGACGTGTCACATTAACTAATGCCAGTCATCTTTTCTCTGCATGGACATCCCTCTGAGCCAAAGTGAGTGGAGGACAAAAAGAGAATAGTAACCCGGCACCTCTGCTCTAGAACAACCAAACCAGGACCAATTGAAGCATAATATTCAGGGTAAGCATTTACACCCTACAAAATAAACTTCTCTTTTATTGTGATAATATGTCTTCACAAACTTCTGGGATGTTTGCTTCAACACAGTACAATCCTCACTTCCAGATTATTCCATTTCTGCCATATTCCATAGACCAGGCTACCAGCAAATATTTCTTGCTCCTAAATCTAATGAGATGACTGGGTGGACGAAGTTTCACATCAAATAATGAGGCTGAAGCTGAAACAGACACTTATTTTGCACAGATGGAGACATTTTACTTTTCTGAGGTTATTATAAATTTGAAAGCATTAGATAACGACCATCTGCTTGGTCAGTGCCTCCACCCATGCACAAGCTCTACCTAATGGACCCCATCTTGCTCGTACTGCAGTATCGTCACTCAGCAGAAGGAAAATAACCCTCACTCGACTAGAACATCCTCTGTCGCCATCTCTGTACATGTGGTGTACAAAGTGTAGTGTAGTGCATAAAATATTTGGTCAAGTATATATTTAAAATGGCATATTGCAGTCAATACAGCCACTCATTCAGTGCACAATGTTGATAGGGACATGTCCACAAAGGGACATGAGATAATATTGTATAGCTAGCACATTTGTTCTTGAACAATGACCTTGATTGAGTACACTGACCCTGGATATATCCTTCTCTGTCTTGTATACAGCAAACTTATGGCTCATGTTACTTGATGCAATACTTAGCCTGAATCTAAGTACAGTGGATTGTGAAGTATTTTACGGATATTAGTATGCATATGTTGAGTTAACTTTTTGATAATGCCTCCTTTAATTTCAAAGTTTCACTTCATAGTCAAACTCATGATGTGGTGGCTAACATTTGTAAATACATTGGTGCGGTTTTTCAATTATTCGATGGTGATGGTGCTGAACTTTTCACTCTTCCGTTATCTCGGGTCGTGGTACAGGGTGAAATAACGTGGACACAGGATAAAACTTTTTCACAATCTTTTATTCACACCTTTTTCACAGGGAATTACACACATGTTATTTAGGTGAACTTTCTATGCACACAGACCGACTTCCTCAACTGTTTCTTCATACTGCTTGTCATTTTAAATTATACTTTTAGGGTCTTAACTCACACATCTGAAAAACATGTCTTGACACTTCAGTTAATGGGACGCTAAGACATTGAATCTAGCACATTCCTTAACAATGCGTCTGTATTCATACACGTATGCGTACGATACTTTTTTATGGCATCCCCTATGACGTCATCTTACATGTTAAATAGTTCCCAAAATGTTGAAGCAATCTCAATCCATCCTCCCAACATTCCTAATATTAAATCTAAAATAATTCTTATAATTATACATATTAAGTTTGAACATATTACTAAACATTAATGGCCTTATTAAACAAGTAATATTCTTAACAATGAAACAATGGTATAACACTCACTGTACTTAACAAATCCTTACCAACATGAAAAATAAACTATAGTTACAATAAATATTTACATAAATACTTTCTTTTCGGGGTTTGACCACATATTCTGTCTCAACATGAAGAAAGAGGCCAGCCATAAAGATCAACTCTACTGAGCTTTTCAAAAAAATCAAGAAATTGTAAGAAAACGTTGCTGTAGCTCCTAGCACCTCACACAATTCTGTTAACATAATTTTGCAAGAAGAGTAAAAACATGAAGGGGAAAGAGCATCATCTAGACCTAAGAAAACAAAAAACATCTCGACCACAACAGAAAATGACAAAAGATGGAAGAAACAACTGAAAGAATAATAATGAATGAAGACAAGGGAATGGAAAACTGGTGAGAATAATGACATTGATGACAATATGTCAGGTATTAAAGAATTAATCGGTGAAATTTGGTGAACATTTCTGAAAATTTTGATTTTTACTTTTTGCATTTTTTACTATGCTTATACTTTGTACTTTAATGACACACTTTAGTTTTCTCAATATCAGCCATTATTAAAGCTCCAGGAGGGCATTTAAATGCCCTAGTGCAGGTGAGCGTTCCTCGCTAAACTTGGTCGCTACAGTTTTGAAATGCATTTTTCGTTCTCATTGGCTCTGATTTTGGTCTCTTGCAGAGAATTTTGGTTCAAAAAGGTTGTAAGTTGGCTGTGCTAAAATAAATTTGATATTCAAGCTGAAATGCCACGAATTTGAAATGTTTTGCTGCCAAACCAAGAAATGCAGTCAGTGTTCTCTAATTCATATTAGACATTATTTAGGTAGTTAATAGGTTTTAAGTTATTTGTTAGTTTATAGTAAAGCCATAATAACAAGCAGATATTTAATGAATTTTATGTATAAATTTGCAAAAGTGCATTGTGTAGAGGTTAGCTAAGAACAACAAATTTCTAAATTTTATAAACAATGCAAAGGTGAAAGGAAACTTTTCATATTAAGAAACAACCAAACAAACTTAAAATTTTCATAAACTGCTACTGAGGCCAAGAAGAAAGCAACAGAGAGTCCCACATATGGTGCTAGGGAATTTCAAGTTGATTGGATTTAGATAAAGAACAAAGACATGCCCTTAAACTTTCAAGTTCATTTTTCTCAGTTCTTTTTTTTTTTTCAGCATTTTTCACTATTCAAAATGCTCCTTGGACCCTAGTTTATAACTTATTAGCTTGAAATTTTCAGGAGACCTTCAGAGATTAAGGTATTCAAATTTGTCATGCGCTAATTAAAAAATATTAAATAATTGAGCTGAAATTAAATATTTTTCGTAACTCATACTGAAAAAATTTAAAATATTGATAAATAGTATACAAAACATTTTTTTTCTCTTAAACTAATTAAATCTAAGCAATTTTGGTATGACAATTTCTTTATATTTGTATACTGAACTCAAATTAAAAATTTAGGAGAGATGCAATAAACTGTAGGGTCCAAGGGTCATTTCATATGAGTATATCAAAAAGTGATTTATTATTAATAATTTAAAAATGGTTTGACATATAACTTTGAAATTTTGTATATACTATTTACTTTATGTTCTGGGTGTGCGGAAAAAAATTCAAAGCAATCAGAAGAAAACTGTGGATTTTTTAATTTTCACGGATACATTGCCTTAAAATGTGATAAAAGACTTAACTGTTTTATTCATTGTGAACTGAAACTGTTATTGGAAGTATGGTGTTTAATTTGCTGGTGGTTGTACAATGACTGCCAAAGAAAATCTCTGCACCTCCGGTCTGTCACATTGTTTATCGTTGTATGCAGATGTGTCCGCTGCCATGGTTATTTTAGGAAATTTACCCTTGCACTGTGACCTAAACTGGCCATGAAATGGCTATGGCTTCATAAATGATAAATAGTGTGGCATAGCTCGGAGGTGCAGAGATTTTACTTGGTGGTCATTGTACATTATAAACTTTCTGTAGAGATATTCCAGTGATACTTAAGCACGTGATATCGCTCCTATTGAAACTGACTCGCATACAAGCTTTCATCTAAATGCTTCAGTGTTCAAGAACGATTGTGCAAGCTATATCCTATACCTCTGGTTAATTTAATGAAAATGTATTTACTTACTGTTGATAGAACAAAAATTGCTGTTACTGCAATGACAAAGTAGAATATGAATATCATCTTGATTGTGGTCAAACTTCCAAAATTTGGCAAAGCACTCCCAAACTGCAAAAACAAGAAATGATGAATGTATTACAACTGTCTTCATTTTCATTGTTGACCTTGAATTTACAGCATTTACAATAAAGGCTGCTTGCTTTTAAATCAAAATAGGACGCTAACTTTCTGTATTGCTCACAGAGAATGAAAGTGCAAAGTACAAATCATAGTTTTACATGGGTTCTTCTGGCGCCCTCGTAAAGGAGACTCCGTCATTTCTTTAAAGACAATAAAATGCATATTGCTGCTGCTAGGTTTTATGTGTATAACACACCAAACCTACTACCATTATTGACATCAATATACCACAAACTTCAGTTTCGTCCCTTCGTCAGAAAGTCTGATTAAAACACTGGGTAAGGTGGATATTGGAGTTCAGTTGGACAGAAGGGTGCTGATGACCATGTAGTTGAATGCCCTTAAACCTACATATCTCCCCCCCCCCCTCTCTCCCTCTCTTTCTCTCTCTCAACAGTTCTTACAAGTTACAAATAAATAAAAACAATGAAAACGTGTTAAAGAATCGTTATATTAGTAAATTCATCGACTGCATTAATTGAAATTGGTTGATTGGTATCTAAAGTAAAATGTTTGATAATGAAACCATTCGTTTTCTTGCACTCCATCAATTAGCTGGGAGGTTGTAATCTTCCGTAAAAGACAATGTAAAAGATGATCACGATCCATTTCCTCATCCAAGTTACTGAAAGAACATATGATGAAGTGAAATCCAGAGAACTATCATGTAAAGCATGCAGATTCTGAAAATATTGTATTATGCCACCCTCCAAAATTTACAAGTCACGAGCTGCCAGTACAGATTTGTTGGTGCATTTCTGAGCATATAATCTGTGGGAGTTTCAATAAAAATAAAACAAAATACGCTCAGATACTTTTTTTCAGCATGAGTAAGGATCAAATCTGCAAATTTGTAGAGAAATATCTGATAATATATGCTTATCTAATAAACTCAGTGTTAAGATACTTAAAATCAAGTTTTTATTTTTAGCCTTAAACTTACATTAGTGTTATAATCGAGCCCCTGATTTTCACTTTCTCTACTGGTGAGTAGGGGAAGTATTGTATTCTACCCAAAAATTTTATGTCGAGATTTCACCGGAAATATATGTTTTGAGACCCCCTGAATCCAAAAAAGCATTTTTAGAAAAAGGTATGTGTGTGTGTGTCAGTCTGTGTGTCTGTGGACAGCACAACTCAAAAACGAAAAGTCGGTTAAAAACCAAAGTTAGTGTTTAAGTTTAATGTCTTTCAAGGATGCGACACGAAGATTTTGAAGAAAATAGCCCCACCCTAAACTATCATGGAAAATTTTTCAAAAATTTGGATTTTCTTGAAAATGGCTCTAACGATTTTAATTAAAATGTCATATGTTTGAGATTTTTCATGGCAAATGAAATGTTTACCTTGAATTTTCTGGCTATAGCCCCTGTAGTCGTATTTACTCTTGGACGACTTTTGCATAACTGGTAAACCATTAAGAGATAAACAAATTCTTAATATGCAAAAAATGTTGTTGTTAGCTAATGCTGGATTTCTGACAATGAAGTCATTAATCCTCTTGCTCTCCAATATTTTTCACAAAATATAAATATAGCACTAATAGTAACCGCTTTTTAGAGAGCACCATATATGCAAAAAATGTAGATCTCACTAAAATACACAATTTATGTCTAAATAAATTTTCTTGTAGGGTGAACCATTTCAGGGATATTCCTTGTTATGTGTGTGAGTTTCATAAAACTTTCATGAAATGGAACATAGCTGTTCAGTTTTTTATATGTTAAGTGTGCAACGGAATGGAATCTCAAAGATTTAATAGATTTGACTATTGCACAAAGCCTACTGTATTCTAATATTCCCCTTGTACCTACAAGGAAATAAACAAAAAGATAATTTCTGCAAATGTTTATGTCAACTAACATGAAGAAGATAGAAGAACAAGGGTTTGTAAGAATGGTTAGTACAAGAGTAGAGAAAGTCATGTGAGTGCAACACATAAGATTTTTTAGGTTCTGATCTATTTTATTTGAGACCTCTTACATTCTAAATTTCAGCTTATTTTAATGTTTCAGATATCAGTGAGTAATATACTTCAATTTTATAGAGCCTAAATTGACCTAAACTAATGAGTTGTTAGAATCATTAAATTAATGAAAACATGTAAACGGGATATTCTGCAAATTATCTAAGGCCTTTGATTGTGTAGACCACCAAATCCTGCTAGAAAAATTAGAATATTATGGCATTCAGAGAACTCCATTAAAATAGTTTCACTTATACTTAACATACAGGATGCAAAAAGTGAAAATATCAAAACATAATTCAAATATACCTAGTTATTCAAGGAGTAAAGTTATAAAACAAGGAGTTCCCCAAGGTTCTATTTTAGGACCACTACTTTTCTTAGTTTTTATAAATGATCTAGCACCAAGCTTAAACAAGTTGGCACAAGTATTTCTATTTGCTGATGGCACAACACTATTAATTTCGCATAAAAACTTAGATAGACTTAAAGAAACCTCACATCACGTAACAATATTATTGCAATCTTGGCTCAATGTAAATGGTACGAAACTAAATGTTTATAAAACAAATATTGTAAAATTTACTACCATCAATGCTGCACAGCATAACTTTGCAATCAACATAAATGGAAACTGTTCAAGATTCAAATGCTTCTAAATTTTTAGGAATACAAATTGACAAGCACCTAAATTGGAAGACCCACATAGATGAAATTGTCCCTAAACTGAGCTCCACATGCTATGCATTACGACTTCTGTCTTCCAGTGATGCTCATACATTTAAAATTAGCCTACTTTGCATACTTCCGCTTGGTAATTAAATATGGTATACTCTTTTGGGGAGGTTCAACAAACTCAAAGAGAATTTTCATCTTACAAAAGAAGGCACTCAAAATTGTATCACACTCTCATGCAAGAACATTGTGTAGAAGCATTTTAAAAAATTTCGAAATATTAACCCTTACCGAAGAATACATATATTCACTGATTACCTTTGAGACAGCATATTAGAAGACCCCAAAATAAAATCGTTCATGTGAATGTTTGTTAAAAGTGTAATTTGTTTTTTGATGTTGGTATGAGATAATTAAATGACGAAAACATGTTGATAAGGTTCATTGTTACGAACAACTAAGTTTGCACAAAGACATCATAAATCTTTCCATATTTGATTTTAATATATATGTATAAATATTAGAATTGTATGTGTTCCATAATAAAAGTAGGGGAGGATGTTTAGGGATCGCTTCCCTAACGAGAAAGAACTATTTGATGGACGCATACGCGGATGTATATGAAGAAGGCGGTGTCGCGTCAAACGACGCCAAAAAACTGTTCACTCGCGTGTGTATCTTCGAGATGAAAGGACAATCATATTTAGGTAGTGTGAACATGGAACATTCACCAAACTTTCATCAAGCATAAGTTCCACTATGTGAAAAAGTGTAAAGGTTTTTAAGCATTTAGCATGGTGCTGAGAGAATTTGTTTAATGTAAAGTATCGATGAAGTGTTAATAAATTAATACATTGTGGTAAAGAAACATTGTGTGATATTTCATTCCATCCGTTACCAAGCCCTGAGATCACAAAGATCTCATTAGCATAAAGACACAGCGTCGTTAATAATAGCAAAAACAGCACCAAATGGCTTGCCCAACGTGGAACACGAATTTAGGATGGAATGGAAATTACGGGAAATGAACTTACGCGAAATACCAAGTGACGCCATATCATCGCGCCAAAAAGAAAGAAGACGCCATTAGACCATCGTTTGATATCGACATCAGAACACCGATGAACGGATAATCAACGATACATCAGAACACCGATGCACGGATAATCAACGCGGGAAAACACCGGAGATCGTCTAGCGAAGCCAACTGCCCAGGAGACGAACATAACTGGACAAATCAACGAAAAAAAAAAAAAAAAAAAGTAGGATCAAAAATTTTTATTTTTACATCCAGTTTATTTTCATTTTTATGTTACTGCGAAGCGGCAAAGTAGTGGGACTTTTAACCCTAAGTGAATTGAATAAAGAAACTAAAATGTCGCGAAAAGAGATAGAAACAGGAGTGGGGGAAGGGGCAGATAGGCCTAGTTATCAGGTAGAACCAGAAAGTGAGGAACAGGTAGCAATAGGAAAAGACCAAAGGTTATTAATGATCATGTTTGAAAGACTAGAACAAAGTTTAGGTCAGAAAATGGAGGGAGTGAGACAGGACATAGAACAAAGTTTAGGTCAGAAAATGGAACAAAATAAGGTAGAATTAAAGCAGGACATAGAACAAAGTTTAGGCCAGAATAAGGAAGAGATAGGTCAGAAAATGGAGGAAGTAAGACAGAACTTAGAACAGAAAATAGAATTAGGAAGACAGGAGTGTAAAGAAAATATGAAAGTAATGGAAACTAATTTAAAATTAGTACATAAAAACTTAAATGAGACAAAGGAAGCCTTAGAAGCTAGGACAGAAATCATAGGAGATAGGATGGGAAAAATAGAATCAGAAATGAGAGAAAATAAGATTGTATTAGAAGGAGAAATTGCTAGATGTAGAGATGAAATAACAGAATGTAATACAAGTGTAGACTGTAAGATTACAAATGTAAAAGCAGAAATAACTGAGGAATTAAGGAAAGAGATTGAGGTAGTAAAGAAAGACATTATTAATGAAACTGTAGAACAAATTGTAATTCCTAAAATTAAGACGATGACTAATGTAGTACATTCGCAACAGGATGCTATAAATGATATGAAACAAAGTCACTTAGAAATAAAGAATGATTTAAAATCAATTTGTGAAGAAATGAATAAAGGAAAAGAAAATTTGGCTAATGTAAATGATGTTGTGAATGCACTACAAAGGCAAGATGATTTAGATGTAAGTAATGTACAAGATGAGAGTTATTTGGATAATGTACAAAATGTTGACTCACCATACAGAGAAAGAGGTTCACAACCAAACAATGACACAACACACAACACATGTTACACCAACAGCATATTACATGAAATCACACCACCCACATTTGACGAGGAGAAGGGAGACGATCCAAAACTCTTTGTTAAAGAGATGGAAGAGTATTTTAAAGTGAAAAGGATACCAAATGAGCTTAGGATGATGATTGTCAAGAAAAGGTTAAAAAAACAAGGCATTAGAATGGCTCAGGTTAACACTAGCTGGTCATGAGTCGTATAGCTCATTCAGAAATCTATTCCTATCAAGGTATTGGGGCCCAGCTAAGCAAAACCAAACTAGGGTAGAGCTAGCGACAGGTAGATATGATCCAACCAAAGGGTTATCACTAGTCGATTATTTTATGAAAGTAGCCAACAAAGGAAAGCTATTAGACCCTAACCTGTCGGAAGCAGAGCTAATTACCAGCATAACAAGACATTTCCCAGACACGGTGAGAACAGGGTTAATTGTTGCGAGGCCAGTAGATTTTGCAGATATGATAGAATAGCTGACAGCCTTCGAAACACAAAATGGTCGGCCTAATGAGCATAGACATAGGAACGGTCACCCAAACTCACCCACCTTAAACCGGAGCACGGCTACGAACAACCAGAATGAGGGAGAAGATAGAAATGCTAGGAGCACCCATGAAAGGGGGAGAGGGGTACACCATTTCCCACAACCACATAATCATGGCGAGAGGATGGAGAACACAAGACAGCGGTACCACGACACAATACCAAGGGGTGAATCGAGATACAGAACATATACATATGATCGTGGAAGACCAGGAGACCGTACCCATCAAGTGAACCACATACGATTCTGTAGGGAATACTTCAACAACCAAAGACTGTCATACAACAGAGGTTCATGCCAAAGGGGCAGAAACCAATGGTACACTGGCAACATAAGACAGCAGGAAGTAGATGAAAATGTGCCAAATAGGACCGATGTTGCACAGAATACAGAAACAACAACCACCACCAACACTCAGGGAAATTACCACAACTAAGTTCGTCCCAACCGAGTGGGTGACCAACAACACAATACCCAAGAGGTTAACAATTGACATAGACACCGTGATGGCTACACGAAGAGAAAGATGGAACTATTGTACACTGGACCACTGGTCATAACAAAACAGCTGGGTGACCACACGTATGAGCTACAGAATACAAATGGCAAGTTGGTAGAAAGATACCATAAAAATAATTTAAAACCATACAAAGAAAGGACCAAATAGTCTTTGCCAACAACCATGTAAGGCAGGAATAGTAGAGATGATGGAAAATAACAATTTTTAATGGGTTACTTATAGAAAATTATGTTCAGATTAGAAATTACAACAAGAAAGAAAACCAACATAGTCATCGGCTATATTGACCACAAAGAGCATTGTCAACAAAGACAGATGAGGACACTGATTGTCATTAAAGAAATGATTTATAGCGACGGAAAATAATGTGTTTTTGACATAAGGATGTCAGGGACAAAAATAAAAAGGAATCAATTGTGATGACAAAGATAAAATATTTCAACACAAAGATGCCGAGGGTGAATTGAGAAGAAAAATAATACAATTGCAGAATAATTATAAGTATACAAGTTTTCTCTTATAGAGATAAGAGACAAAGAGGTGACAGTTAGTGAAGTAAGAAAAACCATAATCAGAAAAGCAATGCCCATGAATTAAGATGGATATAGCCAATGCTAAGCTTGAAGAAATGTTGAACCAAACAACAATGAATAAGAACCCAATTAAAAAATGGTGCCATTAGTAACATCAGAGTATAGGAACCGACTCAACAACCTCCCTATACATAAGACATTACAAGACAAAGAAGGCAAAGAACTGAATAAAATATTGTCATAAATATGATCATAATCATTAGCTCAAGATTTGTATCCTGTTTTTCTCTCCTCATAACAAGGAACATAAGTCAAAAGCCACACAATAAACCATGATACACTTAAATTATATTTGTGCCAATGTCAAATGTACAATAACTGAGTATGTGTTGTATAAGAACTGAATGTGTGTTGTATAATAACTGAACATATGTTGTATAATAACTGAATATGTGTTGTATAATAACTGAATGTGTTGTACAATAACTGAATATGTATTATATAATAACTGAATATGTGATGTATAATAACTGAACATGTATTGTGTAGTAACTAAATATGTGAAATTTATAAAGACATGCTGTGTCATGCCAAAACAAAAGACAAAGACAAACAGCGAAGAAGACTGTAAAGAAAAAAAAAAATATTGTACAAAGTGATTGTATCAGAGGAGTAGGGAGAAGTATTGTATTGTGTTTCAAGATTGTAAATATAGGTGACAACTTGAAAAACAAAACAAGGGGCATGTGAGACAGAATATTAGAAGACCCCAAAATAAAATCGTTCATGTGAATGTTTGTTAAAAGTGTAATTCGTTTTTTGATGTTGGTATGAGATAATTAAATGACGAAAACATGTTGATAAGGTTCATTGTTACGAACAACTAAGTTTGCACAAAGACGTCATAAATCTTTCCATATTTGATTTTAATATATATGTATAAATATTAGAATTGTATGTGTTCCATAATAAAAGTAGGGGAGGATGTTTAGGGATTGCTTCCCTAACGAGAAAGAACTATTATTTATTTATGCCAACAAACTTACTGTTGGTGTTTTTAAACACACAAGCCTTGTGTGGGCAAAGTTTTAAGAATTGAATTTTTAAGTTCCAGTTCTACCTCTTAAGAGAAAGAACTATTTGATGGACGCATACGCGGATGAATATGAAGAAGGCGGTGTCGCGTCAAACGACGCCAAAAAACTGTTCACGCGCGTGTGTATCTTCGAGATGAAAAGACAATCATATTTAGGTAGTGTGAACATGGAACTTTCACCAAACTTTCATCAAGCATAAGTTCCACTAAGTGAAAAAGTGTAAAGGTTTTTAAGCATTTAGCATGGTGCTGAGAGAAATTGTTTAATGTAAAGTATCGATGAAGTGTTAATAAATTAATACATTGTGGTAAAGAAACATCGTGTGATTTTCCATTCCATCCGTTACCACGACCTAGATAGAAAACGAGTCTCATAGCACAGCAAATTCCGTAACGATAATTGCAAAAACAGCACCACCTTTTACATAAAAAATAAAAATTACTTCACTACTAATTCTGACATCCACAATATCAATACAAGATAACTCCATATACCATCAACTAACCTCACATGTGCATTACCAATGCATGCTACCTAATGAGTTGAGGACCTGTAATGATAAGGTACTCAAAATTAAGCTAAAGGAATATCTTCTTAAGCATTCGTGCTATAGCATTATTGAATTTAACAACATCCAATGTAATCATAAGATTTTTTTAAAATTTATTTATTATTTGAAGTCGCTTCAACATAAAAGTCATATCGCGACTAAACATTGAGGAAAAAAAGGAGGAATCAAATCATGAAGTTTACATTGAATTTAAACATTAACTTTGCATGCTTTGATGAACTTGATGATTTTCTTGTGATATTGTTGATCACCCAAAGCTAGCTGAAGGTTCTCAGGAACTCCATACTGAAGTCACTGGTGAGTGTATCTTGGGCAAATAGTGAGCAGATGCTGAACGGTAAGAGTAGAATCACACAGAGTACATTTAGGAGGAAGACAGAATGTAGGAATGAGTAAGCGCAGTGTGGCCAATGCATAATCGGGTTAATAGCACCTGGTCTCGCCGGGTTAGTGTTCTAATTGTTGTGGACAGGTTAGGTATTGGACAGATATCGTGCAGTTTGCTGTTGGATGTAGTTGTCCAATCTGTCTTCCATCGGTGTAGGATAGTTCTTTTAAGATGCCGTAAATAGTCTTCATGTGGTAGCTTAAGATCTGGTAAGCTTGGAGGATGCTTGGTAGCTTCTTTTGCGGCAGTGTCAGCAAGATCATTTCCTGGTATGTTACAGTGAGATGGTATCCATGCCAAGATCAGTTGTTTACCTGATGAAATAAGCTCACTGTATAATTCACGTATCTCCCTTACCAAGATGTGGCAAGGAGATCGTTGTTGTATAGCCATTAATGCACTAAGGGAATCTGTATATTTAATGAATGATTTGAAGTCTCCATTCTTTGATATATAATCCATGGCGAAACGTATAGCAAACAGTTCACTAGAGAAAATGGTGAGAGTGTCTGGTAGACTATACATCATGGTGTGGTTAGGAGCAACCATAATCATAAGATTATCTATGTGCTATGTAATTATATTATAAATATTGTATGACATATTGACATGTTCCACATCCTGTTGTGTAGGATCTACGGAATGCAAAATAAATTTAAAACCTAATTCTACGTTAGGACCTCATAAAATGTTATTTTTTGTGATAGAATCTAAAAATACATAATTTGGTTGTTTAAGCAAATTATTTCTATAACATTTTCAAAGCGAAATGAGACCATTTGAATAAGGAAAATATTAAATAATTATTATATTATTAAGTATTGCTTATATCCTTAGATAATACCATAATAGACTGTATTAAAAAGAATCACATCAATTTGTACAATGTTGCTTACTTAGACTATTGCTGAAGGGGGTTGCCAAAGACACGAAATTTCTGATACGTGTGACATTTACATATCGCAAACAGTAGGCTGATACTTAGACTATTGCTGAATGGGGTTGCCAAAGACACGAAATTTCTGAAACGTGTGACATTTACATATTGCAAACAGTAGGCTGAAACTTGATGCAAACATTTAATAGTGCCATGGGGTAGTACATATTGTTCCATTTCACTTCATTTCATTGCATTTATATTTCATTATACAGAGTTCCAATAATCAACATACTCTATATAAAATCCTGTTTTATTGTGCAGTCTCATTTCGAGATCGTAGCAACAAGCGGTCACCCTCTCTGTGGAGAAAAAGTCCAAGAATAATTGATTTGAAACCTTAAAGAAATAGCCGAAATGAAGTTCGCACCACCTACCTCATGTAATGCGGAACGCAGTTTCTCCATTTTCAAGCAAATTTTAATGGAAGAGAAGAGCGTTTACACCTGAAAATATTTGAAAGTACTTCATTGTTCAGTATCATACTAAGAGTGTAAAATGAGTGTCTACTGCAAACTTTAGCACATGTGGTGTTTAAAATTGTGTGTTTTTAAGTGTCATACTGAAGCAAAATGAATAGGTGTACTGAGAACTTTTGTGGACCCAGTGTTCAAAATTAAATTTCGTGTTTTTAGTGCCATACTGAATTAACGTAACTTGTGTATTCTGACAGTTCGCTCGGTATGCATTTCACACGTGGTAGAGGATGGGCAGAGCAGTCTGTTGTCATGACAACCAGGTTTGACCTTGAAGTAGCTGATAGATTTTGTGGCCACACAATCCCGCCACAAAGTCTATTGGCTACTTCAAGGTTAAACCTGGTTGTCATGGCAACAGACGGCTCTGCCCATCCTCTACCAGGAGCGTAACACATGCTGAGCGAACTGTCAAAATGTACAAGTTATGTTAATTCAAGCATAATACAAAATGAGTTCACTGAGATTGTGATTTTCAGTGCCATAGGAATCGTAAATGTATTAAAATTTATACTTTCAAATATATACTAAAGTTACAATTAATTTAGGCTTTTAAATTTAAGCTTACACTGTTTTAAACACAATGGCATGCCCAGTGATTTATACAAATAGATACCTATTCCAAAAGTTTGATAAATTTTCCAATCCAATCCTATAAAATGCTAATATAGTAATGGAACCCAATTTTAACTTTTTGGAACTTAAAAATCCAGGGCTTAGTTAAGTAGCGTTTCGTTGCAGCTTATAGCTCTCCTGTAGTTTATATAATGATGGATAACCCCTTTGAAGCAGTTCACATTCGACTGGAATGTTACTGAGTGTTTTAATAAATCCTGTACTAAAACATAAACCATGTTGGGCACGTGGCAAATTAAAATCATGACTCCATTTTCTTTTCTTCCTATTTCACAATTTCAGCCACCTTCAATCGAGGTAGCCATGTGAATAGCTTTTTTTTATTATTCTTTTGTTGTTTAACGACGCTGTCAATTGCCAGGATCACATCAGCGTTGCCGGTGTGCTGGGATTTCGTCCTGCAGGAGTTTTTACATGCCAGTAAATCTACTGTCGTTTTTAAGCACACTTGGGTCGGGTTTGAATCCATGACCTTGGGATCATTAGGCCAGCTGAGCCACCCAGACCGACATGTGAATAGCTGATAATGCAGATATGTGCTATACCGGTGTGCGGGTGCAAGTCTGCCTCGCACGAGCCACAAAAAAGTGCCTCTTATTTCACTTGTGTTGTAGCTGCTGACGCGTTTGTTTTGCGCCAACGTGAATTTGCAGACGCTAATGTGGTAGGTATCTGTAGGGAAACTCGGAAATCACGGAAATTATGTTGGGCCAAATCCAAAATGTTTATTAAGCTTTTTCGGCAGCTAAGTTTGCCATTTTTACTACTCAGAAATCTATATGAATCATGAGCATATTAAGAACGTGCTCGTTTTGATCACGTGCTTTCGTATAACAGTAGTAAAAAAGTGTGATGTGTTGCACTCGCATGACTTTCTCCACTCTTGTATTTACTGATTATTCTTACAAACTCCTACTCTTGTTTCTTCTTCGTGTTAGTTGAGATAAACATTTTCAGAAATTCTCTTATTGTTTATTTCCTTGTAAGTACAAGGCATGGGTGCCGCGAAGGAGTGGGAGGGGGGGCTTGACGGCCCTCTTGTAAATTAGTAAATGTAATGTGCAACCAATTACTATTATAAAGTTATTGCTTTATTGTTGATATAAAGAACATTTTTTATTTAGCATAAATTAATACGCTTAAACGCAACAAATACTATAAATCATATTTTACAGAATAATGAATCAATATTGTTTAATTGTAAACTTCCAACATGCGGCCTCCCCTCCCCCCCCCCCCCTCCCTGAAAAAAGTCTGCTCATGTTACAAGGAGAATATTAGAATACAGTAGGCTTTGAGCGATAGTCAAATCTTTTAAAGCTTTGAGGTACCGTTCACTTTGCATGGCTAACATATAAAAAATGAATAATGGTGTTCCATTTGACAGAACTATAAGTTCTCCAAAACTCACACAAATAACAAAGAATATCTCCGCAATGACTCACTGTGCAAAAAGAAAATTTATTCGGACATAAATTGTGTTTTAGCAAGATCTACAGTTTTTCTGTAGTAAGATTTAATCTATTTCTTACGGTTTACGAGTTATTCAAGAGTCTTCCAAAGTAAGCAGGACTGTATAGGCTATAGCCAGATAATTCAAAATATACATTTAGTTTTCCATAAAAATATCTCAAACATATGGCATTTTAATCTAAATAGAGCCATTTTTGAGAAAGGAAAAGTTTTAGAAAGATTTTCCATGTAAATGATAGTTTAGGGTGGAGGAATTTTCTTCAAAATCTTCGTGTTGCATCCTTAAAAGATATTAAACTTAAATACCAACTTCGGTTTTTAACCGAATTTTCGTTTTTGAGTTATGCTATCCACAGACGCACGCTGTCCTCAAGACATACATATATTTGCGGGGAAATCTCCTCATAGAATTTTTTGGTGGAATACAATACTTCTTCTACTTACTATATATAGCGTATACATACTATATATCAGCGCCGCCGGTGTGTCAAAATTTCATCCTGCAAGATTTATTTTACATGACAGTAAATATACTGACGTGGGACTTGTTTTTTTTTAAGCAGACTTAAAATCCATCACTCTGGGCCGGCTTTGAACTCCTAAACGTGGACACAGTAGACCAGCGTCTCACCAACTACCCAGAGCAACATATTCAAGATGTTCTCGGGCTTCTAGCCAGGTGTAGTGATGCAGAGCGATCGACGTTTCGGGAGTGTACTTATCTCCCATCATCAGGATGATGAATGACTAGCATGAGCTTTTTTTTTGAAAGGGGAGACAGAGAGTTGGAGAGAAGAAAGAGTTGGAGAGAAGAAAGAGTTGGCTTATTTCGCCGGGGAGAGTGGGAAAAAGGGAAAGGGGAGAAAAACTAAACTAAAAGGTTTTCAAGAGGGGATTAATGGAGAAGTGTGGCGTGAGTGTCGAGGTACGGCCGAAGCACCCTCGTAGGTGTGGAAGGATACAGCCGGTTATTACCGGCATCGGAAGGGGATACCGGGTGACAGCCATGACCAGGCTCTGACTGTCACACACGGGAAGTAAGGTGTGGATAGGATTAAGGTAGTGACAGAATAGTTAAAAAGGAGTGACAGGAATGAAGTAGGGAGTGTGCGATGATGCTTTGGATGAGGTACTAGGGTGGACCAAGAAGTAATGTGCTGACAGGCCACCTTTTCCCGGACATCCTCGGCGTTGACGGCGAAGAAGCTTCAGATGAGGTACTAGGGTGGCCCAAGAAGTAATGTGCTGACAGGCCACCTTTTCCCGGACATCCTCGGCGATGACGGTGATGAACTGCGTGGACGGCGATGAAGCTTCAGATGAGGTACTAGGGTGGCCCAAGAAGTAATGTGTTGGCAGGCCATCCTCGGCGTTGACGGTGATGAACTGCGTATCTGCGTGGACGGCGGTGAAGCACTAGCATTTCTTTCTTTCTTTCTTTCTTTTTTTTTTTTTTTTTTTTTTTTTTTTGTTGTCCCCAGTGGATGAAAAGTCCAAAGTCCATTTATGGAGCCCCATGTGCTGGGATGGCACAGAGGGGGACTGCACCTGCGGATTAAGAGAGCGGGTTTATTGGCTGGCCACAAGAGCCAAAGCCAGGAGAGAAGTTGCCAGGACGTAAACATGGCCGAGGCCCTGATTACGCCCTTGGGTAGTCAGGTGTGATAATTAAGGAAGTATTAAGGTGAAGGAAATTGAGGGAATTTGTTGTGGTGTTTGTACCGCCGACGTCCATGTTGCGTCGGAGGTGCTGCATTGCTTCCATTAGGCGCGGCGTCTATTGAATATCGCTCCTCCAGCATCGTCTGAAGAGCTGCCACCTCTTCCTTGACGAGCCTTCGGAGCGATAGGAGTAGTTCGTTGGCACTAGCATGAGTGAAGGGACCAGTATATGTACTGTGCGCCGGTGCGTACCGAGTAGAAAGCTCCCAGTCTAATGTGGAGGTGGTTCACCGCTCCGTTGGAATCTGTGTTTTCTGAGTCGGTCGATTTCCAACTTTAAGGCTGGTTTCCAGGAGGGACTAAACTGTAATCCAGCGCCCCGGTTCAGTGTGTTCTTCTCGGAGGAGATGGATAGAGCCTCCTTAACCCTCCGTTCCCATAAACCGCTACATTTTTCCACAACGGTCGTTTCTTTGAAGTTAGCTCTGTGGTCTTTTTCAAAGCAGTACTCCGCCAGCCCTGACTTGTCAGGCTACATTATGCGTATGGACCGTTCGTGCTCCTTGACTCTGGTGGAAATGGTCCTGCCAGTTTGCCCTATGTACGGCGTCCCGCATTCACAGGGTATACGTATACCCCTGGTACATTAAGGTCCAGTTTGTCCTTTCCCGGCCTCACTAGGTGTTTAATCTTCAAAGGCGGCTTTTGGATGGTTCTAATGTTGTGCTTAGCCAGAATTCTACTGGTTCTGCCGGATAGATTGCCAGTATATGGGATGCAGGCAGTGGTGGTTGGCTTGACTGGTGTTAACTGAGATTGTGGGTTTCATCTCTTGGCCTTGGAGATTGAGGCTTCAATGTCGTCTACGGAGTAGCCATTTTGGCGGAAAGTGTGCCTCAGCTGTAGTTCTTGCTTTAGGTGGCTGGGATCGGAGGCAGACACAGCTCTGTGGGCCAGTGTTGAGAACTCCGACCCGTTGTGATTTATGATGGAAACTACGAGCATTCAAATAGAGGTCAGTGTGTGTTGGTTTGCGGTACATGGGAGAGAAGTACACTCCCGAAACGTCGATCGCTCTGCATCACTACACCTGGCTAGAAGCCCGAGAACATATGTTCGTTGCCAGGAAAGCTTCAAATCATATTACAGAGCAACATAGCCAATGATGCTAATTAACTTAGGCTTATATAAGTAGTGAACAGAAACATGGCGAGAACGCACATGAGCGAAGCGAGCGAGCGTTCTTTGGTTTAACCAGTAGTTGTTAATTATATGCAGGATGTTAATGGCCAATTAAAAGTTGTAATTAGCCATTTGAATGCTACCTCTCGGAAAGTCAAACAGGACGGCGGTTTTGTTAGTCATATGTTGGCAGCTCCGCAGTTTGAAGTGAGAGGGAGTAAGCGCATCGCTACTATGTAGTAGTAGCTGGCCACGCCGTAGCCGAGTGGTTACACCATTCACTTCGCACCAAGTCGGCCCGGGTTCGATCCCAAGCAACCGCATGTGGGATTTGTGGTGGACGAAGCGGTGCTGGGGCGGGTTTCCATCGGGTTCTCCGGTTTCCCCCGCCATCTCATTCCACAGGTGCGCCATCTTCATTCCAGGCATCATCAGTGTTACCGCCTACGGTGCCAGTCGGTCTGGGTGGCTCAGTTGGTTATACGCTGGCCTACTGATCCCGCGGCCGCTCCAGACCGGCGGTTTTTAAGTGTACTTAAAAACGACAGCTCCATGTCAGTAGATTTACTGGCATGTAAAAGAACTCCTGCGGGACAAAATTCAGGCAAACCGCCGTCGCTGATGTGGTCCTGACAATTGACAGCGTTGTTAAACAACAAGCTAATTTTAATTAAGCCTCCGGTGCCGTATGTAGTAAAAGCGGGCGTTAAACACTACAACAAAATCTAATAGCAGGAGGTGCCCATCTCTGTAGCGTGTGGTAGCGTGTCGGGAGTTCGAATCTCGCTTAGGGTGAGTTATCCGGGTAAGATTTTTACCCAGGTTTTCCCTTATCCTGAGAAGGCGAATGTCGGGTAACTTAAAGTTCAATGGACTTCGGGTTCATTTGAGCATCATTTCGCCCATTTCACTCATTCACCGTATGACATGACACTGCGTTGGAGGACGTTAACTAAAATAGACTAGCAGGAGGCCATGTCCAGAATCCAGAAGTTCGGAAGCGTGTGAAAGCCTGCTGGATTTCTGAATCTTATCATCTATAAATTTGAGAAAAACCAACTGAAGCCATAAGATTTGATAAGTGCAGTGAGGCAACCGCTACTTGAGTGATTTTGCTACCGCGGTTGGCTTAAATCCCTAAATATTCCATAATATTAAAGTACCTACTTAAAAGTGAACTGATGACCTCAAATAGCGACACCATTTTGTAACCATTAGCTCACCATCAACTGGTTATTGCTTATCTACGTAGGTAGCTAAGTACTAATCGCTTAATTTAGAACTCTTATAAACGAAAATGCATTCGTGAATTACGCAACGTGGTTAGGACAATCTCCTTTTTAGGAATATTACAATATACAGGTTAAATGTGTATGGTAGAGAAAGCTGTAAGACCGTATAATCACTAATGATGTACGCAAATGTTTGAGTACGCTTGAGTGGGTAAAAACTTCTGTTACATTAATGAGTCACTATAACTAGCAAAATGATTGCTTACCTCTCTTTTTTAGACAATTTAATTCTTAACATATCAAAATCTTTGTTAAAACTATACTGGAGACAATTTGGTTTTACCACACAGGAACTCTTTATTTTACATCTGTGATTCTCTACGACATTCAAATATTTCAAACCATTGTTGTTTTATTTATTGGTACTGTATCCAGTCGGTCGTCAGAGACAGCAGACAGCAGGCGAATGTGCTTATGTAGTGATTACAGTTTCAGTTTACATTTACGGATAAATCTAAGGAGAAGTGCTATAATATGTTAAATGTCTGAATCACGTCTGAATGTAACAAGGAGAGTATATTTCACGGATCAATGTCAAACTGAAATCAGATGTAGATATAAAAAGACGCAAAGTGAAGGTGATTATGAGGACAGTGAAAAAAAAGGAATTATCTGCGTCGCCAATCTAACCACATTCACAGGAAGCTGCATCTCTTTTACCTACCGATATTGAAAAGGTATGATGAAGTGAGTGCGACTCCTAATTTGAGTTTGGGCTATGAGTGGCAGGCCCAGAACGTCCGAGGAGAACCATCCAGAAGATTCTGGTTATCTGACAATAGGAGTATTTTATAGAACTCCCCCACTCTAAACTACCCTCTCAATTTAAATATGTTTTGTTGTATTTTATTTTATGATTGGTGTAACGGCTTGTTATATCATATGTTTAAGGTACGTATCTCGAATTTGCGAAAATATCCTGTGAATGCCTCTTAACTCAGAAACTATTTTGCTTAGTGATGTATAACTGATGAACCATAAGCTACAGATAAAGAGTTCTTCGTGGTCTAGGGGGAGTGAGCTAGCCTCTGGTTCCCGAGGTAGCAATTTCAAACCCGGCGGAGGGCGATGAGTTTTTTCGGGCGGAAAAATCATTAGCATGGGTTCTTTTGGAAGGGAAGTAAAGCCGGTGGTCCCATGTCGTAGATTTACGGTATGTAAAAGAACCCCGAACCCGATAAAGTGGTGTCTAAGCAAAATTAAGCGATGTTTCACGCCCAATGAAGAATAGGACGCTCAGAACCACGGCAGTTAAATGCGTCCATAAACAAAAATCCAGTGTCATTTACAGCCAAAGATTAGTTTTGCTAAAAATATAAATCTCAATATAAGACATAATTTAGGTGCATGTTTTATGTATCTCGCCTTCTTTTCGGCTTTAACTATTTCTGGGACCATTCCTTGTTATTGGTTATGATTTTTAAATATTTCATGGCGTTTTAAATTGTTAAATCAATCGTTCATCTGTATCTCATTATCTCAGCTCACAGCAACTCACTTTTAAGCATTTGGCTATCGCTTCAGCCTACTTTATGCCACTTATGCTTTTAATGAAATATGTAATGGAACTATCTCTGAAACCGTTTGACAAATATGAACCAGATAAAAAAGAAAAAGCTTTCATAACAGTAGTTTGTAGAAAAATAGAGAAGCTCAGGCGAACATAACGCATCAGGTTTTTTCTTGCTTCTTTTTTTCTGCCCTATGCTTCCCAATTTTTTGCTGTTTCTTCTTATTTCCCGTTTATACATGTAATCAAATCTATTTTACTTAGGGATTGTTTCCTATAAAAATTTGTCGTAACTAACAATGTGAATAGAAAAATCATTCCGAGAAAATACTAGAGTATATTAGGTGTAAGGAATAATAGAAGTATGTAGAGAAATTCTTGCGAATGGGCTGTACATTTCACAGAACATAACGTACAGCTACTTTTTTATTTGTTGGTGGCAGACCTGGTTATTCCACACGTGAGTGACCAATACCAACCCAACCCGACCAACCTAAAAGCACCTACTAGGTGTTCTGTGGTGTTGGGTTCAGTTTCTTGTTCCTCAGAGGTGGGTAGCAGGTATTTAAACTAAGTTGGTGTCATACTTTTTGTGGTAAGCTTTTAATTCGCAGTAAAAAGTATAAGTCTGTCCCTTTTAAGCAACTTTGGGATAAATACACGTTTCATAAAGACTTCAATTTGCGTGTGCTGGGTGTCCATAACCTCATTCTTAGTAAAGGTGATAAGGTGCTCGATTCAGCTAATTGAAAAGCTGTATCAGTTTTAAAAAAATTTGCGTTTTATGACAGAGGCTCGAGCCACAGATATTTATTTAATGGTGGAGGGCGAGCTACTGTGGATTGACAGGGGTTGGAGTACAAAGAGTCTGCAATCTACAACTTGTATTTCCTTGTGTAGAAAGACTAACTATGTTTCAGGTTTGCAGTCTGTCTGTGATGTCAGATACTCAAGAAGGCGCTCTTCCTAGTGGGCCACAACCTGGCGTCACGTATCCAATCAAAGTGTTGTATTGTGGAAACTGCTCATTACCCATTGAGGTAAAACACACTTATTGAAGCACCTAAGTTCATTCTCTATAGAAAAAATAAAACGTCCAAGCCTTTTTAACAGCTTCACAGAAATTATTTATTTAAAAAAACAATGTTGACTGCACTCAAAATCTGTCCATGCTTGTTGTCATTTGCATGTGTTCTGCCAAGTTACAAATCATGTACCAACGACATATTAGAAGATTAACATATTTGAAAAAAAAGAATTTTGTACTTTCATCCACACATTAGTTACTCAGTGCAATAAAGTGTACAGTTTGATTTTTAAAAAAAAGGTACATGACAGATGTCAAGCAATGGGTAAAGGTAAGAGGGGACGGCCATTGTTATGGAAACATAAACAAAGGTTGCCACATTGGTTACATTGCTAGTTGCTTGAGCATTCAGTTGCATTTTATGCTGTTAGCCTACTGTGTTAAAACTCGCATTAAAAGATACAATAATGAAGCAAGTGTTGGAGGTGGATGTAGATCTAAGATTCATTGTCCAAGAGAAAGATCAACTTTCAGTCAGGGTGGTACATTGCAAAGCCAAGCTAGAGAATTTGTCTGCTCTCTTAGGGAATTCTTCGAACAGGAAGAGAATATGCTCCTTTACAATGAACCACTTATTTCTAGGAAAAGAACTGTAGATACTGTTAAAATAAGTGAGGTGACTGTTTCTAACGTTAGGTTAGGTGTAGCTTAGTTTGTTAGGTTTGGGGATCAAATCGAGAAAGGTGAGGGACAAGTAGAAAACCTACTTTATCCATGTGTTGTGTACATGAATTCAACTTTGTCATTCTCATTCTGCATATTATGAACCACCTTTAAAATGTCTGCAAAGAGATCACTATTCACCTGAAAGTAGCAATACTTGAGGATGTAGAAAATAATCCTGGAATATTGAGTAAGTTAATTCCCATATTGTGTTTTAAGCTGTAAATTTGTTGAGTGTAACAGGCTATTTGAATGTTCATATGTTTCAGTACTGTGAATACTATCCAGAGTATGAGAAGTGCAAACAGTGGCTAGAAAGAAATTTACCAACAGAATTTGAAAGAATTGTGAAACTAGGTAAGCACATGATTTGTCATTTAATTTACTTGTGTGTGAACAAAATAGCTTATGAGAGACACCATTCAAAATGTAGTAACACGAAACGTCTGGACCAAGTTACTCCAACAGACCACGGCAAATCAGCCCGGAAGACTCTTTTAGAATTTTGTAGTAACACTGTATCTTACAGTTTACCAGTTATACAAAAGTCATTCAGAATGAAGAGAAAATTCAAGATATACATTTCATTTGTCATTAAAATATCTTAAACTTCTGGTATTATTATCAACCATTTTCCAGAAAATAAAAACTTCTGAAAGATGTTCCAAGCAAAGCGTAGTTTGCAGTGGGGATTTTTATTGTATTATATCCTTGGAACTGAACTGAAATGCTGAACTTAAATACCAACTTTAATCTAAAATAAGAACAAATTAGAAACTAAAAGCTTCACTTATCTTAGTAATATTGCAAGATCTTCCACAGCTGTGTCAAGTTGTCTCCAACTTATTCTCAAAGCTATACAAACAAGTTACCATAGTTACTGATGCTCATTTTAAAATTCTATTTGTCACCAATCTCTGAAAACAAAAACCTACAAATACAATCTATTGGAGGTATTTCAAAATTCATAACACAGTTCTTGTTTTTTAAAATAAATACATTTTCCCAAGCCATTAAATCTATAGGTCCATTTAATTGTTTTAATAATTTAACCTCTGGATTAATTTCATGGTTAAATGACCAAAAATGATCTGCCACAGCTGGTTTATCAGCTTGTTTATATTTAATAATTCTAAAATGCTCTTTTATTCTGGTTCCTAAATGACATTTAATTTACTAATATAAACCCTATCACAATCCAAACAGCTAAATTGATAAATGCCAGATATTTTATAATTTGGAATTTTTTCCTTTTTAGAAAAAGTTAGTAAATGTTGTATATTAAATTTATTTTGGGTTAAAGTTAATCTATACTGGCCTGTTATGAACAGAATGGAATCATAACAAGCATTTCTACGATGGTGTGATTTGTGTTATTTAATGGGCAAATGCATACTGACCAGATCAAAAGCAGCAAGCTTTTGCTCCTTCCGAGAACATGACCCTCCTATAAGTTCCCACCAATAGTGGATGGCCTTCGTCAACACTTGTTATATTACACTTGCCTTCAGCTATCTCAACTTACTGCTTATAAATAGAAGCCAGGCACAGTAGATGGTGAATTATAATATTGACTGTGTAGAATTACAAGTGCAATCCAGAAAGTCCTACACATTTTGAAATAAACAATTAACAAAATGAAAAAAATTAAAGTTTATTATCTACATTTCAAAGGTACACTCTTAAGTTACTTTTCTACTATAATCACCATTCAAGTTGAGGCATTTATCATACCGTGGCACAAATTTTTCAATGCCCTCTCTGTAGAAATCTACTGCCTCTGATTTCAATCACTGGTTTACACCAATATGCAGTTTGGTGTCATTGTCAAAGTGTTTTGTACCGAGCCATTCCTTCATCCTTGTTCCCAAAGTTCTGTAATCGTAAAACGATTTTCACGAATTTTGTCGTTGATTTTCAGTGCGAGTTCATCAGTCACAAGGCTAGGCCTGTCACTGTGGTCCTCATCGTGAACATTGGTACGGCCATTTTGAAAATTAATGCATCATTGCCTGACTCGGTTTTCACTCATTATTCCCTACCCTTAAACATCACAAAGTTGCTGATAAATTTCAATTGGTTTGAGAGGTAAAACTGGAACTTAAAAATTCAATGCCACAACTGGGATTTGAACCACAGACCTTCCGCTTACTGGGCGGCTGCTCTACCACTGAGCCATTGTGACAAACAATGGTAGAGCAGCCGCCTGATAAGCGGAAGGTCTGTGGTTCAAATCCCAGTTGTGGCATTGAATTTTTAAGTTCCAGTTCTACCTCTCAAACTTTGCCCACACAGGCTTGTGTGTTTAAAAAAACACCAACAGCAAGTTTGTTGGCGTAAATAAATAATAATTCAATTGGTTTGATGTTTTTAGCCAATAAAAACCTAATTAAAGACCGCACTTCACAAGTGGTGGGATTTTCTATTGCAGCGCACGTTTTGACAACTCTCAGAGAGCAAAGTAAGGAAGACACAGTCCTTACGCTACCACAGCTGGATGTGTACTGAATGTAGGAACTTCTGACACCAAAAGGGCGGCTCTAGCCCTATTCATCACCATGATAGGTCAAAACATCTGGGACTTTCTGGAGTGCCCTCATATAAAGAATTGTATGATGTTACAGACACCAACTATCACAAGTAGGGTCTTCTCGGAAGTCTGGAAAAAGATGGCTTAATACACCATACTGATCTCTTTTCCAGTTTATGCTTGGATCTGTCTTGGTTCCTCCTTTTGTTTCTCTTTTTCTTTTCAATTGCTAAAACACATATTACAATATTTCCATCCGAGGAGCTGCAGCTTTTTGCTATTGTATCCATCCATATTATTGATGGGTAACGACATTTTCCGGTGGAAATATTCCAAGCAGTAAGCACTGTTTAAGCTTCCGGGGAAGACTTCCTGGGTGTCCCAAAAAAACACAGACAACGCTTAGTATGTTGTGCGGGATGGCAAACTGATTAATTTCCAGATGGGAACCCTTGTCCGGAGATGTATGGTTTGGACGTTGGAGAGCGTCAATGTTTGAGAACAAACGTTTTGACTATTTGTTAACATTTGTTTTGCTATCTTAATACAGAAAGTATGCTACCCTTTAGCCATCTGTGTACTGAGATGTAGGACCTGAGCATAATAATATTGTTGTGCATGTGCTAAATTCTTCCATAGAGTTTTTGGTGCGTATCCTACTGCGTTACTTGCGTAGTTTCCAGCACAGTAACATTTTTAACAGCAGTGTGACATGTACTAGTACACAGCTGCTGAAATGGCTGACATGACTTCCAGCACCCTTTATGTGAATGTGCAGAATCACTTCGTCGCATATTAAAATTGATAAATAGGTAGAGGTGAACCAGTTCCATGGCCAGCATGGTTGGCAGATCTGACACTTCTTGACTATTTTCTGTGGAGTTCCATGAAGAGTATGGTTTATGACACTCCTGCAACGTCAGCGGAGGACCTTACGACTCGAGTCCACGGAGCGATTCAAAATCTTCAAAGACAGCCGCATGTATTGGGCCATGTGCATAAGGCTTACCACCACCGATATAGGCTCTGCAATGACATAGGAGGTACACAGCTCGAGGCCTGTTCGTAATGTAGACAGGTCGATGTTGGGTTTGTTGATAAAATGCAAACACATGCCCATCTCACACTTTGATGTGCCACAGCATCCAAACTGTACATTTACGGACAGGGGTTCCTATTTGAACACCAGTTTGCTATCCCATACAACATACTAAGCATTGTCTGTGGTTTTTCTTTTGGGGGGGGGGGGGGGCACCCAGTATATGCCATTCATTAACACACCATAGACACATACACCTTTTTCTAAAAATGCTCTTTTTTGGATTCAGCAGTCTCAAAACATATTTCCAGTGGAGCATCATATTGAGTTTTTGTTTGTAATACAACACTTTCCCGACTTACTTTATGTAGTAATGGAAGTAAATATATTAAAGGTGCTAAAGTAAGAACAAATTAGAAACTAAAAACTTCACGTACCTTAGTAATGTTGCAAGTTAGTTTTTCAACATTAGTAAGATAAGTGAAGTTTTTAGTTTCTAATTTGTTCTTACTTTAGAATCTTGTTGCTTCACTGTTAATAGCTTCAATTTCTTTAATTATATTAAAGGTGTTTTCCAGGATTGAAAGTGTTTAGCATAATGAAGTGCAGTTAAGCAAATTTGTTACCACTTGGTGTTAACCACATTGAAACTTTGCTAGGTGAAAAGGATGAAGGTGATGTAGCTGGAGACGAGGAGAAGAAACGTCAGAAACGAGGTGGAAAGGGGATAATGAAAGCACGAAAGAAGGAAGATGGACCAAAGCAAGTGTGTGTTTCAAGAGCACCAAGAGGCAAGAAGAAATCTGTCACAGTTGTTACTGGACTCAGTACATTTGGTGAGTTTGTGTAGGAACTTGAATGATTAGCAGCACTTGTTGTCTGTCTATTATGGTGGGTATTCCGGAACGTCAGGCACTGGGAGGTAGGCAGAACTACAACTATCATGGGTCCCTAACAGGTGCACACAAGCTCTTTAGCCTGACAGAGTTCCATGTCACCACAGAGAGCCTGCTACCAGCCAGTTCCTGCTGAAAAATCAGTCCCCTGGGCTGGTGGCTGGCTGACCACAGCACCTCCCCTCAGCCGAGCGCCATATTTCCAGAACACAAGCAGAAGTGAAGTGAAATGGGGGATGCAAGGTAAATACGCTTCCCAGCATTTGGCTGAGTGATCTGAGAAAACCCTTGAAAAACCCTAGGTCAGGAACGTTGGCTATGGTAATCAAACCCACGACCTCCCGAATGTGGGTCAAGACGTTACTGCCTGGACCATACCGCTCTGTTCTGGCACTTCTTACTTAACTTCTTTGTGAAACAGCAAGTTTACAGCTCACTTTTAGTAAATTCACAGTTAAAATGTTCTTTGTACATGATCAAAGTATTTTCTCAATTCAGTAGTTCTCAAGCAAAATTGTCAACTATTAAACATATTGGAGAAGATAAACAAAATATACCATCTGAAACGTAATATATATCTAGCGACTGAGCTTCACTTATCTTAGTATTTGCTGCAAGTTCCTGAAATTAAAACCAGGCAAGTTTCATGATGCATTCATCATATCCTCAGTGCTCTTGTTTATAATAGCTACCATCATTACGAACGCTCAGTTACTTAATATTTCTATGTATTACCAACCTCTAAAAACAAAACCATGTTAATAGAATCAATCAGCGGTATTTGAAAATTCATAACATGGTCCCTGTTTTTCAAAATGAACTATCTTTTCCCAAACCATTAAATCTATATAACCTGCGATATGCCAAAACCGAAGCATACTATAAAATATAGTACCTTAAATATCTGCGATTATCTGTGAGTTTTCAAGATATATGATAGCCCTGGTAAAGACTACTTACATATAATGCAATAGCAGCGATATTCCTAAAACTCCCAAGTAAATATCGTTCTATTGCAACATAAACATGAGGTAAGAGTCCACTTGGCATTTGTTTGTGTTGGTCGCAGATGATACGAATTCCAGGTTATCGCGGAGGAATACAACGTCTGTAAGGCTGGACAGAGTATAGGTCCATTGAATTGTTTTAATGCTGATTTTATATATAGAAAAAATAGAGAAATTTTAATATCAAAAAGCTGTTAAAGAGGTTTATACCATGAAAAAAATAAAAGATTATAATTTTAAAAAGTTTACTTACCATCCTTGGGCTAATAAACAATTTACAAAAATTTTTAAGGAATATGAAATAACTTCGGTTGCTCAAAATAAACATAATATACAAGGTGTGCTAAATTTTTCTAAAAAGGATAAAATTCCAAATTATAAAAAAATTGGCATTTATCAATTTAGCTGTTTGGATTCTGATAGGGTTTATATTGGTAAAACTAAACATCATTTGGAGACCTCAATAAAGGAACATTTCAGAAATATTAAAATTTTATTGTTAAACCGGTTTTAAAATGAATAAACCTTTTTCCATTCCTGTCTGTTCATCCATATATCTTCTATTTCGCACTCGGTCTTGGCCTTGCTGATTTGTTGGATCCACATAATATGTAGTCTTCCTCCTTCCCTGCAGTTGCCAATCCATGATTACTCCCATGCTCCATTCTCTTAACATGTCCATATAATTTAAGCTGCTTCTTCTTGATAAAATCTAACATTGAGTTTTGGATGTGCATAAATTCTTTTATATGTGAATTTCTAATTTTTTCTTTTCTGGGTATTCTCGCAGAGCGTCTCCAGTAGTCCATTTCCACAGCAAGCATTTTTTTTTTCAGTTGTGAGTTCAAAGCCCACACACCAGCTCCATAGGTCATAATGCTTCTGATTGTAGTATTTAAAAAAAAATTTTTTTCTTTGAAAATATATATTCCATTTAGTGTAGATATATATTCCTTCCTGTATTGATTCTAGTCCTTATCTCTTTTTTTTTTATCCATTGTAATCTTAATTTCCAAATATTTATACTCTTATTTATAAATATAAATAGATTAATAAATCAGCTGTGGCAGATCATTTTTGGTCATTTAATCATGAAATAAATCCAGAGGTTAAATTATTAAAACAATTAAAAGGACTTATAGATTTAATGGTTTGGGAAAAGGGGGATTGTATTATGAATTTTGAAATACTGCACCTGCTAAACAACATACAACTTAGCACATTTTGTAGGTTTAAACAGGGAACTGTAAGTATTGGAACTTTTCTGCTACATCCGAGTCTTAACACTATAGTATTTGACCCTCACCGTGGACCATACAGACCTTGAACTGTTAGTTATTCACCGGAGAGGGCTCCCAGATAGCGTCTTGCCACCTGCCTTCTTGCAACACAATGTTGTTATAGCCTATTGAGCCAAACGTTTTAGTGTGAGCTAAGTTAGCCAAGGGGGGAAGCACCCCACATGGCTACACCTATGCCCAAGAATATTTGGGATAATACAAAGTCATTAAAATGCATTGTTTTTGTACAAATTGTATGTTTTTGATTCTCATTCCTACAAATAACACCTGAGTAATAAGTGGCTGTAAAATGCAGTATAAAAAATCTGATGTGTGACACTTGTATGACTTTCAAACTGTCATTCCTCTATCTCCTTAAGGGTCGAAATAAACATTTGTAGAAATGATCTCATTTCCTTGTAGGTACAAGGAGAATATGGGAATATAATAGACTTTGAGTGACAGTAAAATGTTTTAAAGCTTTGAAATTCCGTTCTGTTTGCACAGCTTAGATATAAAAAAATTAATAACAAACTTCTGTTTGAGAAAAGTGAAGTATTATAACACTAGCACAAATAACGAAGCAAATCTCTGAAATGGTTCACTCCACAAACAAATTTATTTGGACATACTTTGGTTTTTAACCAACTTTTAGTTTTTTAATTATGCTGTTCACAGACACGCACACACACACACACACACACACACACACACACACACACACACACACACACACACACACCGTGTCACACACCCCACACACATGGACATGCTTTTTTGGGGGGGATTTAGGAGGCTTCATATTTCCGTGAAATTTCAATATCAAATTTTTGGGACTTATACAATACTTCCCCTACATACTGTACATATAATCTGTTTGTTGTTAGAACAAAGTAGTGTATTCCTCCATGCTCCACACTGAGCTGCACTTCTAGTACACTATTGGTTAACATAATATCTGTACGTGCGCATGTAAACAACAATATTAATAAGAGGTAGAACCGGAACTTAAAAATTCAATGCCACAACTGGGATTTGAACCACAGACCTTCCGCTTGCCGGGCGGACGCTCTACCACTGAGCTATTGTGACAAACTGCCAGAATGGCATTAAATTCTCAAGCCAGTTCGTATTTTTCCTGGTAAACCACAAAGGCAGTCTCACATCAGAGACAATTACCCCAATGGTGACTTACTATTGCAAGTACTTTATATCCCATAAATAAATAAATAAATAAATAAATAATAACAATATTAATGTTGCCACTGCCCAATTTACCTCCTTCAGATAACCTGCTCTCTTTGTTGTTACATAAACTATTGCATTATTGAACGTATGAGAGCCATTGTTATTGCAGTAATCACATTGTAAGGAAACTTATTGAATATATTGAATATAATAACCTTTTCACTGTTCCTTAAAGGCGTTCCTCACAGAGGTTAAAACTACTTTCACTGATCTTGTTTCCATTTTGCATGCCAAGATGGCGTGCTGAGGCAACAGACAAACATTACAGTTGACAATTGATATTCAAAACTTGAGAACTGAATGTTCTGCGATTGGTGATAAGGTATATAGTGTATTATTGCAGTATATTACATTACAACTAAATGGGGCTGCTCAAGGAGAGTCCTAAACACAACATACAAAATGTACGTTAAACCAAACCTCTTGTACTGTTCTGAAGCTTTAATAACAGCAGCAAATGCTAACATCAATAAACTTGAACAAATACAAAATCAGGCTCTTCGCCTATGGAGCAGTTAAATCCACACCTATTGATGCCATGCTTGCCTTAACACGGACCCCATCAATAACAACAAAAATAGAAGAACAAGCATTGCTCCAACATGAGAAAATGTTACGACTGCCAAACTCTAAATGGACAGAAGAGAACCTCCCCCCTTCAATCCTTAAAACTCATAGTAGTTTCCTAGAAAAGGTAACACAGATTAAATCCAAATTGAACATTCCTAACACCAGAGAAAATCTACTTACAAGAGAAAATCCATTGGAATTATTGCAACCTACCTTCAATTTGGAATTAATAGAGGAAATAAGTAAATCAGACACACCAAAAGAAATACAAAAACTTCTAGCTCTGGAAACAATCAATACTAGGTATCCCACAGAAGAATGGCTGCACATATATACTGATGGATCCTCCAAGGAAAACCTTACTGGAGCTGGAGTTACGTGTTCACATTTTTCCTTTTATCATTCTGTTGGCAGAGACACAACAAATTATGATGGAGAAATAGAGGCTATACACATTTTTCTCCGACAATTATTAAATCTTCCCTTAAATAAATTTAACAAGGCAGTAATTCTTTCGGATTCTAAAACTGCAATTCAGGGAATATGTTCAAATACTACAAAGAAGTCAACAAAAATTAGAGAATGCTACAAAATGTTAACACAACTCCAAAAAGTTAATAAGACTGTTCATCTCCAATGGATTCCAGCACACTGTGGAGTCATGGGGAACGAAGCTGCAGACTCACTTGCAAAGAAAGGCACAACAATAAAACAAAAGTCTAAATTCAATTTCTCATATTCCTCAATAAAACGCTTGATCATTAAAAAATTTTCTCATTCATACCTACAAGAAATAGAAACAAATGCCAAAGATAAAAAATGGATTACACTACTTTCCAACCCAGATATAATCCCCCAGAGACCAAGGAAAACAGCGGTTGCAGCCTTCCGACTATTGACAAATCACGACTGCTTGGCAAGTCATCTCTACAGAATGGGTATCTCAGCCTCACCAATATGTGTCCTGTGTAACGATCCAGCAGAAATGAACGAAGACCACTTGAAGACCTGTGAAGCATTAAGATCAGAAGAAACTACAGTTCAAAAGTATTGGAAAGCACGAATGCTAATGGCTTCATTGCTAGATGCAAGGCACTAGAAAACAACAACAACAACATTTCATCCTATATTATAACAACAATTTAAGTGGTTTATTGAACGAAGTAAAGCAAGAAGCTAAATAGGCCTTGGAACTATGTTGTGGAAGAATATGGGAGTATAAAATGCACAGCCAATGAGGTTCATTTCCACTACGTGCTTGTCTCACATCTACTTTTTCTTTACAGTAAATCAAATTAGCAAAAGTAGCATTAAAAATAAGTAAAAATCTACTTCTTCTTAAGTGTCTAAGGAATTATGTCCCAGCAGTAACTAATAGGATAATTTATTTCTCTCTCATTCAGTCACACATGTCATATGGTATAGAAAAATGGGGCAATACTTCAAAATTAAATCAAAATAAAATGTTTACTTTACAGAAAAGAGTAATCAGATATATTTTGAACTTAAAAACGCAAGACATATGGAGAGAAGCTTTCCATCAGCATAAAATAATGACGCTACCTAGCCTGTATATTTATAAAACTATACTATACAATGATAAAATACCAATTTCCGATGCAAACAAATTCAGACATACATGACCACAACACAAGAAATAAGAATGATTTGGCTATTACAATGCACAGACTTAGCCAGTTTGAAAAGCTGCCTAGTTACGCTGGTGCAAAATTCTACAATAGACTGCCAGCAGAAATTAAAAGGTGTGAAAACTACACTAAATTCAAATCTGCTTTACAAACTTATTTAGTTAATAATGTGTTCTATTCACTAGAGGAATTTTTAAATAGGTTGAAAGTTCAGTAATTAAAAGGTCAATGTTATGTATGTATTTTGTAATCTGTTAATAGTTCATTGTGCATAGTCTCCACTACTCGGTTAATCAGTTCTTTGTGTATTATTATTGTATTTATTATTATTGTTTTGTTATTTTGTCTTTTGCTACTTATATGTACTTGTTTACCTTTGACTGGATTCAATCGTGTATTACACCATATTGAACCGCAATAAAATAAATAAATTAATAAAATTGATTATAGTAGAGAACATAAACAGGTGATGTATCTTTATCATTTCTCAGAAAATAATTAGAGCGTGAAGTGGTTAAGCAAACTACTAAAAATTATAATAATCTTGTGTTTTGAAGTTATAGCCAGTTCATAGTTGTTTTAATGGCATCATCATCATCATCATCATTATCATCATCATCATTATTATTAATTAGTGTTATTGTTAATTTGCAGATATTGATCTGAAGGTGGCATCTAAGTTTTTTGGCACAAAGTTTGCATGTGGATCGTCAGTGACTGGTGATGATGAAATAGTTATACAAGGTGATGTTAAAGATGAACTATTTGATATTATTCCAGAAAAGTGGCCAGAGGTAAGTAACTTATGTAGTTCAGTAAATATACAGTTCAGTAAGTTATGTGTCGCTCCAGGTAGTACAAGTTGAGAAGTTTGTTTACCGTAATTCATGTGAGTCAATCATTTTATATTTTCAATTCAGTTTTATTAACCATTTGATTTCTGTGCAGAAATATTGGCTTTGTTGAGCTGTAATGTAAACAGATTGTAAGTACAATAATCAGATTGACAATAGCAATCAACACAGCATACGTTAAATAATTTACAAGAATTGACAAATAAGCATAGTGCTGAGAGAGTAAAAGACATCTGAACCAACTGCATGGTGTTTTGCCTGTCGATGTCCTCGGCACTTGTTGCTGTCTGCTGCTATCATAGAAAGCATGGATTAAACCATACAACACTTTTAAAGGCTTTACTTACCAACTTTATAAAAGGAGATCCTTATTGGAGCTCTGAGAAACCTGTTTCAAGAGGAGTTCATTCCCAACTGCCTGCGTCATTCGTGTTGGTTGGTCTTATCCCTGGCAATGTTGCTTGGTGGTGAAACAATATTGAGCTACATTTAGGAAAGACCATTTGCCAGTCATTGATGCAACAATTTTAAGCCGAATTAGCGTTTTGTGGGTCACGCCTTGATGAGACAGTTTGAAGCAACAATTCGTTAGAGTCCTTTGATTCACTCCAATTGCCGCCGATAGAGCATTGAGATTTCTGTCACTGGGTTTACATAAGTTTTGTTTAGAAAGGATGACACTAATTAACATATCATGATTAACATACGAGTATTTTAATAAATGTTAGCAACATTTTCACTATTTACATTGAAACGTTGGCTGCCAATGTAGATAATAAAGCAATTCACCAGTCAAATAAAACTGTCTGTATTTAAACATGTAAAATATGAGAGGTAGAACTGGCATGTGTGTTTAAAAACACCAACAGTAAGTTTGTTGGCATAAATAAATAATAATGTAAAATATGTTTCACTATGACATAAAGCTGTATTCCACACAGTTAGAGATGAGCAGCTAAGGGTGTGGGCTTACTATGCACTAAAGTGCCTATTTCTCTCTAAAACTGTTACACTATACTCAGCTTTTTAAATTTTCGAGGCTACCCCCATTTTACATTTTTTTTTTATTTAAAATTATTTTAATTCTTATTTTTAATTCTTTTTAAATGATTAACTTTCTGAATATATAATTTTGGTATCAGGGGGATTTCGAAACTGAAAATGTATTTTCTGTTTTCCCAAACTGTGAGTTCTATGGGAAACAAAAAATCAAGTAAAACAGAAAACATGTTTTGAAATTTTGAAGTCCTGCCAAGCAATATAGTTATCTAGAAGTTGATCCAACTGCCACCAGGGACATGCCAACTACCACAAGGAATGAACTGAAACTGAGGATGGCAGCAATTAGCTCCTGAAACATGTGTTCAGTGTCACACCATGGTTCTTAACCACTCTGTGTGGCTGTTCTTAACTACAACATGTGGCATTATGTTAAATTCCACAACTGATTCACATTTTCCTAATGAAGCATAAGGGAATCTCTTATTCGACATAGTTACCTTAATGGCTTAACCTTCTGCGTCCTGAGATCACAATACCAGAGTTAAAATTATTTTGTGCTTAATGAGTTACTATGGGCCAAAATTAAACAAAAATAAAATTGAGGCGCAGGGACTAAAATGACATTTAGACAGCTACAAATTGTATTTTGTGGATCAATATGCGTTATTAAGTATCAAAAGAACAAGAATATTCAAAATATGAAATTTTGTTTTTGGGGGGTTTTGGGGTAGTATCATATGATACCTCGAGACTATATTAAGTTTGTATGGGTTTTTTAATCCTACTATCGATACAAAGTAGACGAGAAAGAAAAAAATGTGAGCATAGAATGCAGAAGGTATCAAACATGATACCACCGGCCGTGATGAATTTAACACATTCACAGAGCGAGAAAAAAATCTAAAACTTGAGGTATATATGATGCCAAAGGACGCAGGAGATTAAGTCCTAGGCTTTAAGGTTTTTTATATATCAAGCCAGTTCATAGGAAGGGCACATGGCAGATTGTGTCATCTTCTTTCTTGGAAGTTTAAAAACAGTGTTGTAATAATCAATTTAAACCAGAAAGGTGATTCAATAACACTACACAAGACTTACTTATAATTTACCGGAACATGTTTCGGAGGAAAGTCAGTTGCTATCTTCCTTTCATACAAGTTTGAAAACAGTGTTGTTATTATTAATTTAATTTAAAATATGAGTCAATTAATAACACTAAACAACACTTATAACATAATTTTCAAGGTTAACTTTCCTCCATTATCAACCGGACAATAACTGGGTTTCCATGGTGCGGATGGCAATGCTTCTTCTGGTAACGGTTCAATGAACTTGCCGAAAATATCTTTCTGAGGAATGTCGAAATTAAATACGCAGTTTCTATTTTTTAAAATGAAGATTTGTTCCCATGTGGACAGTTCTTGTTTTCCGGTTATGTGTTTAAGAAGTTTTGGTTCTGGCTTTATGTCATGATTTTTTGTCCAAAAGTGAAAGGCAACTGCTGATTTTTCTAATTGTTTACTCTTAATGTTCCTAACGTGTTCCTTGGATCTAATTTCTAAATTTCTTTTGGTTTTTCCTATGTATATTTCATTACAATCACTGCATTCAATTTGGTATATGCCAGATTTTTTGTTAGGTGGAATAGGATCGTTGATGTTTGAAAGTAGCAGGCTTTTTATGGAGTAATGGTTTACTGGTGCTAGCTGAATGTTGTATTCCTTGAACACTTTTTTAAATTTATCAAAGGCCCATGGATGATAATGTGAATTTTTTTGAATGTCATTTTTGTTTTTGCTGCTTTGAGGGTTGTAGTTTCTTTTAATAATTTTTTCTTTTCTGCTCGTTTTACTTTTTTATCTACTAATTCTTTGGGGAAGCCGTTTTTTGTGCTATTTCAATTATTTTGTAATATTCTGTTTTGTATTCTTCACCAATCTATGTGTTAAACTATTGAAAATTGTTTGTTTGTGGCTTCTTGGATTGTAACTGGTGCTGTTTTTATAATATTACGAAGGTGATGGCGATGAACTTTTGACTCTTTCATTATCTCGGGTCGTGGTACTGGATGGAATGAACATACACTCAATTAAGTAAAAATTGAAGCTATTAACAGTGAAGCAACAAGATTCTAAAATAAGAACAAATTAGAAACTAAAAACTTCACTTATCTTAGTATGTTGATATCCTTTTTCTATTTTACTGACCCAGGGGTTTCAAGCTATATCCAGCTCATTCTCAAAGTCATATAAACAAAATCGTTGCCAAGCTACAATCTTTTATTTTTTATTTTATGTTTATTTCACTACATTACTTTATTAACACTTTTTCTCGTTTTTACATTTTCGTTGCACCAATTTATATTATATTGATAGTCTTTCCAGTTTTTTAACAACTTTAGAACAAAAGCTTCACGAAAGTTTAATCAATTTTCTACTCACATCCGAGAGCACTGTAAGAACACATCTTTTCATACCAAAGACGTGGACGCTATTCTTAAATTCTAGTGCCGCATCACATGACGCTAGCTTCTTTTTGTGTACATCCGCGTATGCGTTCATCAAATAGTTCCCGTGTTAGGGAAGCGATCTTTAGCTATTCTCCCTTCGCTTTTAATATTGAACACATATAATTCTTTTATTTATACATATATTAAAATTAAATATGGGAATATTTATGACGTCTTTAAACAAACTTAATTGTTTGTAACAATGAACAATAGTAACATGTTTTCATCATTCAACCAACTCGTACCAACACCAAAAACAAATTACACTCTTAACAAATATGTTGTGAGACAGAATACTAGAAGACCCCAAAAGAAAATCGTTCATGTAAATGTTTGTTAAAAGTGTAATTCGTTTTTTGATGTTGGTATGAGATAATTAAATGACGAAAACATGTTGATAAGGTTCATTGTTACGAACAACTAAGTTTGCACAAAGACGTCATAAATCTTTCCATATTTGATTTTAATATATGTGTATAAATATTAGAATTGTTTGTGTTCCATAATAAAAGTAGGGGACGATGATTGGGATCGCTTCCCTAACGAGAAAGAACTATTTGCGCGGATGAATATGAAAAAGGCGGTGTGTCGCGTCAAAACGACGCCAAAAAACTGTTCACTAGCGTGTGTATCTCCGAGGTGAGAAGACATTTTTATGTGTACGTGTCATGAAATAGTAAAAGTGAATTTACTAAGTGTTTAGAGACCTTTAATTAAATTTCGGCGATGCTAGGGAAGTTGATCCGCTAAAATAAGACTTTCTACTGTGATACTATTTAAAAATTGTGAACAAGAAGGTGCAAATAAAATGTTTGACTAAAGTTAAACCCGAGTATATGTTCATCCCATCCGTTACCAAGCCCTGAGATCAAAAAGATCTCACTAGCTTAAAGGCACAGCGTCAATAATAATCGCAAAAACCGCACCAAAATGGCTTGCCCAACGTGGAACTCGAATTTAGGATGGGATGGAAATTACGGGAAATGAATTTATGCGAAATACCAAGTGACGCCATATCATCGCGCCAAAAGGAAAGAACACGCCATTAGACCATCGTTTGATATCGACATCAGAACACTGATGCACGGATAATCAACGCGGGAAAACACCGGAGATCGTCTAGCGAAGCCAACTGCCCAGGAGACGTACATAACTGAACAAATCAACGAAAAAAAAAAAAGTAGGATCAAAAATTTTTATTTTTACATCCAGTTTATTTTCATTTTTATGTTACTGAGAAGCGGCAAAGTAGTGGGACTTTTAACCCTAAGTGAATTGAATAAAGAAACTAAAATGTCGCGAAAAGAGATAGAAGCAGGAGTGGGGGAAGGGGCAGATAGGCCTAGTTATCAGGTAGAACCAGAAAGTGAGGAACAGGTAGCGATAGGGAAAGACCAAAGGTTATTAATGATCATGTTTGAAAGACTAGAACAAAAACTAGAACAAAATAAAAAAGAAATAGGTCAGAAAATGGAACAGAATAGGGCAGAATTAAAACAGGACATAGAACAAAGTTTAGGTCAGAGTATAGGTCAGAAACTAAAACAGAATAAGGAAGAGATAGGTCAGAAAATGGAGGAAGTGAGAAAGGACATAGAACAGAAAATAGAATTAGGAAAACAGGAGTGTAAAGAAAATATGAAAGTAATGGAAACTAATTTAAAATTGGTACATAAAAACTTAAATGAGACAAAGGAAGCCTTAGAAGCTAGGATAGAAATCATAGGAGATAGGATGGGAAAAATAGAATCAGAAATGGGAGAAAATAAGATTGTATTAGAAGGAGAAATTGCTAGATATAGAGATGAAATAACAGAATGTAATACAAGTGTAGACTGTAAGATTACAAATGTAAAAGCAGAAATAACTGAGGAATTAAGGAAAGAGATTGAGGTAGTAAAGAAAGACATTATTAATGAAACTGTAGAACAAATTGTAATTCCTAAAATTAAGACGATGACTAATGTAGTACATTCGCAACAGGATGCTATAAATGATATGAAACAAAGTCACTTAGAAATAAAGAATGATTTAAAATCAATTTGTGAAGAAATGAAAAAAGGGAAAGAAAGTTTGGCTAATGTAAATGATGTTGTGAATGCACTACAAAGGCAAGATGATTTAGATGTAAGTAATGTACAAGATGAGAGTTATTTGAATAATGTACAAAATGTTGACTCACCATACAGAGAAAGAGGTTCACAACCAAACAATGACACAACACACAACACATGTTACACCAACAGCATATTACATGAAATCACACCACCTACATTTGACGAGGAGAAGGGAGACGATCCAAAACTCTTTGTTAAAGAGATGGAAGAGTACTTTAAAGTGAAAAGGATACCAAATGAGCTTAGGATGATGATAGTCAAGAAAAGGTTAAAAAACAAGGCATTAGAATGGCTCAGGTTAACACTAGCTGGTCATGAGTCATATAGCTCATTCAGGAATCTATTCCTATCAAGGTATTGGGGGCCAGCTAAGCAAAACCAAACTAGGGTAGAGCTAGCAACAGGTAGATATGATCCAACCAAAGGGTTATCGCTAGTCGATTATTTTATGAAAGCAGCCAACAAAGGAAAGCTATTAGACCCTAACTTGTCGGAAGCAGAGCTAATTACCAGCATAACAAGACATTTCCCAGACACGGTGAGAATGGGGTTAATTGTTGCGAGGCCAGTAGACTTTGCAGATATGATAGAATTGCTGACAGCCTTCGAAACACAAAATGGTCGGCCTAATGAGCATAGACATAGGAACGGTCACCCAAACTCACCCATCTTAAACCGGAGCACGGCTACAAACAACCAGAATGAGGGAGAAGATAGAAATACTAGGAGCACCCATGAAAGGGGAAGAGGGGCACACCATTTCCCACAACCACACAATCATGGTGAGAGGATGGAGAACACAAGACAGCGGTACCACGACACAATACCAAGGGGTGAATCGAGATACAGAACATATACATATGATCGTGGAAGACCAAGAGACCGTACCCATCAAGTGAACCACATACGATTCTGTAGGGAATACTTCAACAACCAAAGACCGTCATACAACAGAGGTTCACGCCAAGGGAGCAGAAACCAATGGTACACTGGCAACATAAGACAGCAGGAAGTAGATGAAAATGTGCCAAATAGGGTAGATGTTGCACAGAATACAGAAACAACAACCACCACCAACACTCAGGGAAATTACAACAACTAAGTTCGCCCCAATCGACTGGATGACCAAATACACAACACCCAAGAGTTTAACAATTGCCATCGACACCGTGATGGCTACACTAAGGGAAAGATGGAACTACTGTACACTGGACCACTGGTCATAACAAAACAGCTGGGTGACCACACGTATGAGCTACAGAATACAAATGGCAAGTTGGTAGGAAGATACCATAAAAATAAATTAAAGCCATACAAAGAAAGGACCAAATAGTCTTTGCCAACAAATATGTAAGGCAGGAATAGTAGAAATGATGGAAAATAACAATTTTTAATGGGTTACTTATAGAAAATTAAGTTCAGATTAGAAAATACAAAAAAAGAAAAAAAGGAAAATCAACATAGTCATTGGCTATATTGATCACAAAGAGCATTGTCAACAAAGACAGATGAGGACACTGATTGTTATTAAAGAAATTAATTATAGCGACGGAAAATAATGTGTTTTTGACATAAGGATGTCAGGGACAAAAATAAAAAGGAATCAATTGTGATGACAAAGATAAAATATTTCGACACAAAGATGTCGAGGGTGAATTGAGAAGAAAAATAATACAATTGCAAAATAATTATAAGTATAGAAGTTTTCTCTTATAGAGATAAGAGACAGAGGTGACAATTAGTGAAGTAAGAAAAACCATAATCAGAAGAGCAATGCCCATGAATTAAGATGGATATAGCCAATGCTAAGATCGAAGAAATGTTGAACCAAATAATAATGATTAATAACCCAATTAAAAAATGGTGCCATTAGTGACATCAGAGTATAAGAACCGACTCAACAACCTGCCTATATATAAGACATTACAAGACAAAGAAGGCAAAGAACTGAATAAAATATTGCCATAAATATGATCATAATCATTAGCTCAAAATTTGTATCCTGTTTTTCTCTCCTCATAACAAGGAACATAAGTCAAAAGCCACATAATAAACCATGATACACTTAAATTATATTTGTGTCAATGTCAAGTGTACAATAACTGAGTATGTGTTGTATAATAACTGAACATATGTTGTATAATAACTGGATATGTTGTATAATAACTGAATATGTTATTTATTACAGTTTCACGGGCGATCAGCCGTGTGAGGTTTGAAAATATTGAGCTTTCGGCCATTCTAAACTCCATGGCCTTCGTCAGAATGAGACCTTTAATTAAATTTCGGCGATGCTAGGGAAGTGATCCGCTAAAATAAGACTTTCTACTGTGATACTATTTAAAAATTGTGAACAAGAAGGTGCAAATAAAATGTTTGACTAAAGTTAAACCCGAGTATATGTTCACCCCATCCGTTACCAAGCCCTGAGATCAAAAAGATCTCATTAGCTTAAAGACACAGCGTCTATAATAATCGCAAAAACCGCACCAGTTGTTAGCTAATGCTGGATTTCTGGCAATGAAGTCATTAATCCTCTTGCTCTCCAATATTTTTCACTGATATTGAAGAGAGCAATAGCAGTAATAGTAACCGCTTTTTAGAGAGCACCATATTTTTATGTTTTGGCGAATTTAACAAATATTCACATAAATGATTTTCTTTTGGGGTCTTACAATATCCTGTCTCATAACTATTAGCTTTTATGTAGTTGTCTGTCTCCGTTGGTTTTCTGTGAATACCAAAATTTATTCTATCCTTGTTTTTGATTAATTTTAGATCTAAAAATGGTAATTTATCATCTTTTTCTACTTCCACTGTGAAATTTATACTTTTGTCCTGTATGTTTAGAAGTTTTTATGCACCACTGATGTGTCTTTTTGGAACTATTGCAAATATGTCATATACGTATCACTGCCAGAGTTTGAACATCCACGGGAAACCTTTTGTGATCCTTATTTCTAATGAACTCTTGTAAATATCTGCTAAGAATGGCGAGAGAGGGTTGCCCATTGCTAAACCTGAAGTTTGACGGAAATACTTTGTTTGGAACTGGAAGAAATTTTGTTCTGTGCATAATTTGGTGGGTGAGTTCTATGTATTCTGCAATTTCTGATGATGACATTCCAAGTGATTTGAGCCAATTAACAGAAGAGGACACTGTTGTCTCCTTTGATGTAAAGTCACTATTCCCCAATATACCAATAGAAAAACCCCCATCAGTAATCAAAAATTGGCTTGCCAGGCGTCTTGGATGTGAAGCAGGTACACTACCACGATGCTAGAGGCGAGCTATCATTGATAGTCCTAATATATGAAAAACGATATAGTTTCAAAAATCGACTCGATTAATCTTAAGTTTTTAGTGCATGTCACAGTCGGAAGTCCAACATATACAAATGCTCCACTGTTTGAAATGCTTCATTGCTTGTAATTTGATTGTTTGCTTGTTGCAGATTGATGAGAGTTTAATTGAAGATCTGGGCGACCAGAAGAGATAACTTGGAGTGATAATCCTGCTACACTGCCCTTTATTTGCTGTGCAAAATAACTTTTATTTTTTGCTGCAAACAATAAATTGCAGACGTTCACAACACTTGACTTCGCTTTACTCAAATTCTCCAATGTGAAGAGGTCTGTATTTATTTAACATTGTTAAACATGAATTATGAGTTAAGAGCGTCTCTTATTTTTCCCTTCCCTTCCCAAGACAATGTATCACTGAAATTTGGTAAAAAATGTGAAAATCCATTTTTTGTTTTCTGTATTTTTATTGTACTTTTAACTTGTTCTTCCATACTACACAAATGACATCTTTTTTAATATTAACAATTTTACAGCCACAAATGTCTATTTAATTGGTTCTGTATAATTTAGCTCAAGCATCGCACAACTCTCGTTCTTCTCATTTACATCTTTTCAGTATTTTTGCTTTCTCTACTACATATAGCAAGTAGGGGAAGTTTTGTATACCACCCAAAAATTTGATGTCAAGATTTCACCAGAAATATATGTTTTGAGGTCCCCCAAATACAAAAAAAGCATCTTTAGAAAAAAGATCTGCGTGTGCGCGCATGCATTGGTTTGTGTGTGTGTGAACAGCATAACTCAAAAGCGAAAAGTTGGTTAAAAACCAAAGGTGGTATTTAAATTTAATGGTTAGAGCACCTGCCTGGTAAGTGGAGGGTCTGTGATTCAAATCCCAGCTGTGGCATTGAATTTTTAAGTTCCAGTTCTACCTGTCAAACATTGCCCACACACGGTTTGTGTGTTTAAAAACATCAACATTAAGTTTGTTGGCATAAATAAAAAAAAATCTGAAAATTTGTTTAGTTTTAAAAAAAATTAAGTGCACAAAAAAGTTCTAAAAAATATTTTAAGTGTCCATCAAAGCAAAGAAATTAATTATACTTTAAAAGTCACTATTTTTTCTTCCTGCTAGAGACTGATGGTCTTTGTTAGGCAATTAGAGTTTATAAAATAATAAAACTGTTGTGATATTTTAGTTTTGGAGATGGCTGGAGTATTTTGAATACTAAGGTATTTTTGCACTGTGAATGAGTTGAATAATTCTCTCAAAACTATAAATCAAATTGAGTTGAAACTTTGTGTGATAGTTAATATTAAACACCCTTAAGTGTGTAAAGTATTGATTTCATGCCTATAAAAAATATAGAGCATTCGAAATTCTGTCCCAGTGTCCCTTAAATATATGGTATTTTGATCATACTTATAAAGAGCCATTTTTGAGTATATCAAATTTTTTAAAAATGGTCCATGTAAAGGATAGTTTGAGGTGGGAGAATATTCTTTAAAATCTTGGTCACATCCTTGGAGGTTATTAGGAAGAAGTAATTTCTTCTTTCTTTCCCTGATTACCCTCCCCTTATGTAGGACTTACAAGCCAGTGTCTAGGGTCAGACACCTGTCGGGGAGCAGAGGGACTCTGGACTAGACAGAGTGAAGACCTGGAAGCAGGTGGTCAACCAAGCACCAGATGTGATAGTGAGGAAGAGGATGATATGAAATGCAGGCGAAATGGATGATTAGAAAGGTGATAATGGAGCAATTGGTAGAATGAATGGCGGGGGAAGCTGGAGAAAACCCACCCAGACGCCACTTCGTCCACCACAAATATCACATGCGGGTCCCACATAGGTGGTAGACGAGCGGTCTAACCACTCAGCCATCATTATACTTCCAGACTCAGGGAAGGATGAGGAATAATCTTGGCTGAGAAACATTCCTACCCCCTGCTGGGAATCAAACCCAGGACCCCTTGCACAGCAGGCAGGTGCTCTACCAACTGCGCTATGAGGCCAGCGAAAAAGTAATTTTAAATTCTAAGTGTCTGAAGCAGATCAAGCCTGAACACTGAACTCCTGTAAATAGTAAAAGGAGCCATGCATTTAATGTTTTACATTACAACTAAACATTTCGAATTATGCATTGTGTATTTCATGACTGTACAGTGTGACATTAAGTAAGCCAATGCCAGGTGATGCAGCAGAGATATGAAAAGGAAAGTAGCAATATATGTATTTAGGCTTTCACGACTGGTGTCTTGACTATTCAAAATGTTTAGTTCTTCCGGGCTTGTAGGCCGTGGTCTAGATACTAACGTTTCGCCAAGTACTGCGCTTGGCATCATCAGGGTAACACGATCCTCCGTCTGCACCGGTCAGAGTTTGAATGTGGAAGCAGAGAAGTAGTTAAGTAGTTAATGTTATATATATGGGTGGGGGTGGGCGGGGCATTGTTGTGCTGTCTACGGTAGTGATTGGACGGTTGTAGGTGGGGTTTTATTACAACTGTTGTGTGTGTCTGAGAGTTTATCTAAAACCGGTATCCATGCTTTATGTACACGTAGTATTTCTTCTTTGCGATTGAAGTTGTCTTCGTGTTTGTAGATTTCTATAGCTTCCCTTTGTAGTCGGGCATAGTAGTTAATTGTAGAAAACAGGACTCTGGTTCCTTTAAGGTTGACATCATGGCCGAATAATAAGGCGTGCTTTGCCACAGACGATTTATCCGTATGTCCCAATCTGGTGTGACGCTCATGTTCTTTTAATCTGGTGGCCATACTGTGCATGGTAGTGCCTATATATACTTTGCTGCAACTGCAGGGAACTTTATATACACCTGCAGATGTGTGTGGGTGGCATTTGTCTTTGGCTGATCTCAGGAGGTCTATGATCTTGTTTGTCGGTCTGTAGACAGTATCAACTCCATGTGAGTGCAGAAGCTTGCCTATCCGGTTGGAGACGTTCCTGATGTAGGAGAGAAAGGCTGTTGCTACTTTGTCGCGTTCTTCCTTTTTTGTTGTTGGTTGCCTTGGATGAATTGCGCACCGGATTACTTTTTGTCTGTATCCATTGGACTGGAATGCTGAGTTTAGATGATTGAGTTCTTCCTTTAAGTATTTCTTATTGCAGAGTCGGGATGCTCGTTCTGTAAGTGTTTTTATTATACCCTGTTTCCGCCTAGCGTGATGGTTGGAGGTTTTATGTAAATATCGATCTCTATGTGGGTTTCCGGTAAATACTGTATTCTAGGCTGTTCTCATGACTTTCACGTCTAGGAAGGCTAAAGTGCTGTTTTCCTCTTTCTCCATGGTGAATTGAATGTTGTCATTTAGGCTGTTTAGATGTGTCAGAAACTGATCTAAGGTGTCTTCCCCATGACTCCATACTACAAAAGTATCATCGACATAGCGCAACCAGATCTTCGGTTTTAGAGGTGCCTTGGCGAGTGCTGATTGCTCAAACTTTTCCATAAAGAAGTTGGCGATCTGGGCTCAAATTGGAAAAACATGAAAAACAAGAACTTCGGCAAACTTTTTTCCAGAGGGGGGCCACATGTTGGAAGTTTGCAATTAGATAATATTAATTTGTGTTAAATAAAAATTGCTCTTTACATAAAAATTAAAATATAGTTTAATAGTCAGCATATTAAGTTCATTAACTTCCAAGGGGGGGCCACGGCCCCACTTGCCGCCCCCCCTGCCCCCCTCCTTTTTGCAATGCCCATGATGCCAAATATGGTTTCATAGAAGGGACAGATTTAGTGTTACAGTCAAAAAGTGATGGTGATTATCATAAAGAGATGAATGCATTTTAAGGAAATAGTATACCAATCTCCTTTGAAGACTGTCAGGAGGATGTGTGATAATAATGAACAGTGCAAGATAGCACTCTGTACCTAAACAAAAATTCACCAGTACAAATTCTAAGAAATAAATTGAAATTGTGTTTTCATTTATAGACACTTTAACTAATATGGTTCTCGACATGTTATTTTATATTAGGTGTGAAAGACAGACTAATTTTGCTCAGAGCTCTCTTTATCAGCCTTGAGCTTCGGAGTCATAAATCTATAAAGCAGTACCACTAGCTTTATTTCTCTTCCAACAGAAGCGATAGTAAGGGTTTTTGTACCCGAAAAAAATCCACTGCCGCTGCTGGATGTGAACCCATGACCTTGGTAACTAGAGGCTAGCATATTACCTCTAGACCAGGCAGCTCCAACTCAATGCACTCATACTGTTTAGCCCGATGTCCAGACAGCTGAAAGTGGACAGAATGGAAGGGACAACAGTGGCAGCAATATCAGAAGACTTGCACTTTTTTGACTGTGTATTAAGGTGGAATAGAAATAATAACTTATATTACATTCAGTATTTACAGTTGTATTAAATCGTTTAGCTTTTTGTACCCTTTTCCTTCTAATTATCTTTGTAGTATTTGGAGTAATTGTCTTTGTTGTCCAAAGATCACGTCTTCAGTAGTCAGATAACTGGCTTCTGTGACTAGGTTTTCATTAATGAAAACAACTTGCTCACACAGGTAAGTAGATCCAAACATGTGAGTAGTATGTCTGTGTAGTCATGGAAATTTGGACTGAGGAAATTTTAAGTAAAAGTCAGGCAAGCTTGTTTTGTGAAGAAAGGACTTCATTTCCTGATCATATTGTAGCCAATAAGTTCCAATTGGAACTCATTTGCAGTAATTATGGGGTCTTCTCTATCATATAACTTTATAAACATAGTACTCGCCACTATGAGTAAGTGTAGTGTTATATTTTACACAACACTAAACATTTTACTATGTCTATAAACAGATACTGCTCTTCCAAAACAGAGAAAATTTGTATAGATGAGAATTAGATGAAGCAGCAACACTTTGAGAATATGACATACCTATAATTCACAAGTGCACACTAATTAAACGTATCTATCATTGCTGCTCTCAAAGAAGCAACTTAACATGACACTGTGCCTTCTTGCTAGCACAGAACATCCTGATCATCCCGCTGCCCATTTTTCGACTTGGAGCTGCCTATGACTGCCTCCGTAAGGCAGTGGTAATGCATCTTCCTCTGGCGCAGAGGACCCAGGTTCGATCCCCTTTACAGGTGTGGGGATTTTTCCCCTGCTTGGAGGTTTGGCACGGGGTGCACTCAGCCTCGTCAGGTCCCTGAGGGGCCAATTGAGTAATGACCCCAGGTCGCAAAAGCCACATAACCAACCGAGAGGAATCGGGGTGCTGATCATGTCCCACCCTACAGTTCTGCATCCCACTCTTGATGCCTGTAGTGGGCAGTGGTGAGGGTCGCAGCGGCCGGGCAGTAAGCCTTGGCCCGCAGAGGGTTGTTGCTGAGGCTGCTTGCCCCACACCTCAGAGGACGACCATTCAAAGAAATCTGAAGTTTGTCATGGCTCCAAAGCAAGAAATATATAATTCTACACACATAATAGTGAAATAATAAACTGTTTGTAAAATAGCCCTCAACATTTATGGTAATTCATTGTTAGTGCATATATTCTATATCAGATGTGACCGTTGATTGCGCTTGTGTAGAAGGGACAGTGGATAGAGTGGGGATAATGCAACATGAAAACTTGACTCGCCTGGTTGAAGCGAAAATGCTACAGGGTGGTACCATGTATAAGTAACTAAATAATATAAATCTAATTTGAGTATAATGCCTAGTGCAGAATGGAATGAAATTGGCGGCAAGACCCTGAGAAAATCCATGTGACGAAAGTAGGACAGGTCGTGGTGGCCATTGGGGTTGAGACCGTGATGTCATCAGTATCCCGTGGCTATTCCCAAGGAGGTGTTTTGTCACCCACATTGTAGTGCCTGGTTGTGGATGAGCTTCTATATAGACTCAACTGAGGGGTAGAGAGGCAGTGTATACCCAAGACTATGCAGATAACATATAGTTGCAAAAGGGAAATTTGCAAGTACTGTTTCAGAGCTTGTGCAGGGCTCCTTACATACTCTGAAGGATTGCTGTGAAGAAACAGACTTGTCCGTTGATCAGGACAAAACTAAAATAATGTTCTGCACATGGAGAAGGAGAATGCCTGGATTGGTGGAGTCTCTTCTCCTTGGGAAGAAGTTGAAGGTGACTGGGTTGGTCAAGTATCCGGTAGTTCTCTTAGATACAGGGCTGACCGAGAAAATCCATGTGGAATACAAGGTGCACAATGCATTGTGGGCTCGTAGGAGGGTCACAGGACTGAGATGAGGCCACTTCGACCCAAAGTGGTCTGATGGTTATACAGTATGGTTATACTTTGCTGCAAAGATTATAACGGAGCCAATGTATACTAACCCGCAGGGTGCCTTGGAGATAGGTCGACCTTCCCCCTTTACACTTGTTTGTGAGGCAAGATGAAGTGGTGGGTGCACATCGCCTCTGGACATTAGGGAGATGGTGTTTTAAAGTACCCCTTAAGGGACACTTGCTGGAGAAGTGTCATATTACCCAGATGAAGAGGACAAGATTCATTCATAGCCTAGGTTATACAGTAGTGATACTGTCCAGGGAGGTGTGGGACCGAAAGAGCAGGTTTCTCCTTAGACAAGGGGTCCTGAAGTGGTACACAAATGGATCCCGCTTTGGGTGCAAAACAGATTTAGAGGTCTAGTCTTGTCTATCCACTTGGTAGCACTGCCACTGTTGTCCAGGCTGAAATATATGACAGTTTAGTCTATGCATGCCATGCAATGGGACGGAGATTAGAATCTGCATAGCAGTTTTCAAACTTCTAATACCAGTCAAAACCACATCCAAATTCATATGGTAGTGCCAAAGAATGTTAGACTCTGTGCCAGTTGCTTGGTTATCCTTATTTGGGTGCCTGGGCATTCTGGTATTAGAGACAATCAGATAGCCAAGAGGGGCGCAGGCCTAGGATTCATAGAAACCGAACCATATTTTGAGTATTTGCAGAAGTATTAAATATGACATAACTCATCACACAGTTCGCATTCATCTTGAGATCTGGAGTAAACAAACTGCTGCTAGACAAACCCATGATTGTATTATAGGACTTGGTAGCACATTAAGTGAGTTTCTGCTGAATTTAATTACAGTCTGATTTTTAAAAGACGATACATAACAGCTGCCAGCTTGTCCATGTACAGAGCTGCAGTGTTGTCAAGAAGCAGGTAGCAAGTTACGAATCTCCTCTTTAAGCTTCAATATTTGAAACATGTATAAACAAACATTCGGGTTTATCTCATGGCAGCGAAAATATACAGATATAATGTAGATTAGCCTACCTTCAGAACGAAAGCAACTTGTTCTCAATGCAGTTTCACTGTGTCTTTGCATGTTCAATTTTGTGATTCTAGTTAAGAGCTGAATCTGTCCCAGAAATTACAATTTAGTATGGCCTGGCTGTAGCTCCTTTGCTTTAGAGATTCTAGAAATGGTCACCTTGCTTCTTTTAAGAGTATGTGCATTTCTTTTCCTCACTAGGTTGAAAGGAATAAGAGGTTCATTGTGAAGGAGCACATTCGCTCTTCCTGTTTAAAGAATTCCCTAAGAGACGGGACAAATTTTCTTGCTTGATTGTGCAATGTAACAGCACAACCGGAAATTGATCTTTCTCTTGGTCAATGAATCATGGTCTAACTTCACCTCCATCAAATCTTGCCATAGCAACAGCCTTCCCCTCTTACCCTTTACCCTCTTTGATTGAGTGAAGTCATCTGTCAAGTACCTTCCTTTAAAAATCACACAATAGATCTAGGCTCAGGTGTGTTGATGGCCGCAGCACACTGCACAGTCATCTATATACTATGGTGGTTTGAAATGTTCTCGGAACGGAATTACAACTTTTTTTATTTTTCAGTGTTGTTGTTAGCTAATGCTGTATTTCTGACAATAAAGTCATTAATCCTCTTTCTCTCCAATATTTTTCACTGATGGATGGGGCACTAGAAGTGGCCAGGCATATTTGAAGGTGGCCTCAATCCATTTCCTCTTGCAGATCACATAGAGGACAGAGTGGTGAAGAATACATCCCAATTCTGTTTAAATGTTTTGCCAGACAATCATGTCCTGTAATCAACCTGAAAGTTGCAACTGAGGATACTCAGGAATTACTGTTTGAATGTTTGGTAGTTCCCATCTTTTATTTTTTGATTTTTCATAGTAATATTTTGCAATAATTTTTTTGAATTCAGAGTTGACTAATCATTTAGCTGCATAAAATGGTATTTCCTTGTAAATTAATGCACTTGGTCCACCGATGTCCCAATGCCTTGATCCCATCTCGGCCTGCAAAATAGTTGTGAGTCCCAGTTGTCCTTGTGTGAAGAGATGGAAGTCTGACGGAGCCATGTCACACGAATAAGGCGGATGTGGCAATCAGTTTGAGTAATTTTGTCATGGCAACAGCACGTGTGAGGGTGCGCGTTGTCTTGATGGAACATAACTTTCTTCCTTTCTAAACTTTGCCCTTTTTCGCGTATCTTTTGTTGTAATTGATTCAAGAGGTTAGTATAGTAATCTCCAGTAATTGTTTGCACTGATGCCATGACCTTTCCCGCCGAAAGAGTTGTCTTTGCTTTCTTCGGTGGTGGAAAATCAGCATGTTACCACTGCTTTGACTGTTGTTTTGTCTCTGGGGAATTGTACTGGACCTAAGTTTCATCTTTGGTCACAAACCGTTGCAAAAGGTCTTGTTCTGATATTTCCATTCTCGTGCGCTGTTCATCTAGCGTCAAGAGTCGCGGCACCCATCTTTCAGATAATCTTTTCATATGCAATTCTTCAGTTGAAATATGATATATCGTTCCAGGTAACATCTGGCAAGCTTGAACAGTTTCTCGCACTTTCAATCAGCGATCCTCCATGATCATTTTGTGCGCTTTTGCAACGATTTCTAGGGTAGTGACACTGCGCCAATATCATCCAAGCTCTCCCGACCAAATTTTACTTGATTTGTCCACTTGGCTACTGTTGAATATGAAGGAACAGATCCCCCCCACGATATTCTGGAAATCAGAATGAATATCCTTTGCTTCCATACCTTTCTTTTCGAAGACCACTGCTCGAATCTCGATTTTTCCGCCTTCGCAAATCACTGCGCGGGAGCAACAAGAGCACTGATGTGACTCGTGTTTACAGGCAACAGTCGGATAAATATCACCTGAAGAACTCGCTGACCTGTCGTAGTGCTTCCGAGAACTTTTCAAACTACCCTCGCATAATGGGGCTATTTGAGAATCCCATGTGCGGGAAATGTGGGATTGATTTTGAATCTGCAAAGACGTGTTACTTCGAGGTCCATATACCGAGCGGAATGGCTCCGGCGGTAACGTTTGTAGCCCGCATTCGGGAGGTCGCGGGCTCGATCCCCGTGGTTTCCCATGTCACTTGGTGAATGCTGGGGTGCATTATTTCATACCACGGCTTCCTTTCCATAATGCCCGGCAGATGGCGCGGATGATTGCGCATGGTAACTGCTGTTCTCGGCGCTAGGTGGCGTTTGGCCGGCCTTGTCCTCCGTCGGGGGAGGACTCACAGTGCGACACCGGAACAGCGGTGTGATGGCTGCTTGGCGGATCCTGGCGTCAGAATGAAGAGATCTCAGCACTTCCGCGCGTCTCTGTGACCTGTCTGGCTGCGACTCTTTGTGGCACCTTTGATTCCCTCATTTCATCCCTGCCACCTGGGGTGGTAGCGACAATAGCTCTGTATTGGTCGAAGTGAGTGAGGTGTCCCTTCTGTGTGTACCTACCCTTTACCCTTTTTTAAGGTTCACATTTTTAGAACACTAAAGATATAAATGCATCAAGCCAAGTCCCCTAACATGCTACAATGGGCTGTGCGGGAAAAGCTTATGAAATGATGTTTACAAAAATAGTGTTAAATACTACATAAAATATTACTGAAACTCTTATTCATGTACTTACTTGGCCAAAATATTGTCGCCCGGCGCATTATTGTCGGCGCTACCGCAAAGGAGTCGAAGGAAAGAGACAGAGAATGGCCGCATTGTTGGGCGCTTGCCGAAAGAGAGAAAGTGATAGAGGCTTCTAGAACTGTCTGCTTTGTATTTCACCGCAAAATAACTGAGCTTTCCCGAAGTTTCCAGAATAGTACTTGGGAGATATAAATAGTGGTAAAGTGTGAGAAGGGACAGTTCTTTGTGTTACGAGTTCGGAGCCGTGCTGTTGGAGAATCGGAAAAGACTTTCTTGCTGTTGCAACGAGTGTACAAAGTTACTGTTTACGGAAATAAAAGTGTTTCTTTATCTCGACTACATCTGTCTACTTTACTTTTTACACCCACAAAAAGTTACACTGGTGTCAGAAGTGGGATTCATCGAATTGCTTCTAGTTTCATTACATCGTCAGAAGTTGCAACGTTAGAACCAAGATGGAGGGAGATTCGGAAACCAGGATGATGGCAATGATGAAAGAATTATTCGCCGAAATGAAGACGGAAATGGCTGAAATGAAGACGGCAAACGACAACCTCTCTGCCAAAATGAAGACGGCAAACGACAACCTCACTGCCAAAATGGAAACGTCAAACCACAACCTCGCTGCCAAAATGGAAACGTCAAACAACAACCTCGCTGCCGACCTGAAAGAGATGAAGACGAAGCTATCGGTGAAAATTGACGAGCAACTGGCTGGCGTGAGGAAGGATGTGAAAGAGCTCGGTGGAAAGATGGAGGACCTCGGCCAACGCATTGACGCCCTGGAGAATGTCGGGGAACGGCTTAGCGTTCTCGAAGACAGGGTCGACGGTAGCGCCAAGGAGCTAAATGCAATGGTGGAAGGGATGCTTAGTGAAAAGCTGAAGAACTACAAGGCCGAGGCTCCAGCACGCGACACAACATCGACGCGCGTCAAACCACCGAAGTACGATGGCACGTCAACGTTTGAGGTCTTCCGCCGTCAATTCGACACAGTGGCCAAGCACAACAAATGGTCGCCAGAAGAAGAGGCCGCGCAGCTGATAGCCAGCCTCCAGGAACGAGCCGCAGAGGTCCTGAACGCAGTTCAGACAGCGGCGGCGCCCAAGGACATCTGGGAGGCCCTGGAGAACCGATTCGGAAACCACCGCTTAGCCGCAGCCTACCGCAGCCAACTGAAATCTAGGATGCAACTGCCAGTGGAGACGCTGCAGGAGTTCGCCCTGGCAATCGAACAGCTGGCCAGCAAAGCCTTGGTGGACCTCCCCTCCGAATTCGTATCCCGAGAAGCCGCCTATACCTTCGTCGACGGGGTACGCGATGCCGAGATACGTCAGCGCCTGATGCTCGGCGACTACAAGACCATCCACGAGGCACTAACGGCCGCATTAAGGATGGAAGCGGCCAAAGTGACGGCTACCCCGACCTCGAAGACAAGGAGGCTCCGCTACGATGAAGACCGCAGACCAGTCCAGGGACGCCGACGAAGACCAGGTGGCGTGTGTTGGGAGTGTGGCCAGTCGGGACACCTGATGAGAGACTGCCGGCACCAAGAAGAGCAGCCGGAAAACGAGTAATGACCGGCGTGGCGAGGGGCACGTCGGCGCCGTCACCATCATCCCCTCGAGTGACACTGCGCGCCGTCAGCCGACGGATGGATGACAGCCTCATCGCGGACGGTTGGGTGAGAGGGAAGCCGTGCCGCGTGCTTGTTGACACTGGAGCAGCCGTAACTGTCGTCAGACCTGACGTAGCCAGGGGCTTGCCGTCGAGAAAACCGAGCCGACCGTACCAACTAGTGACGGCATCGGGTGACACCTTGCCTGTGGAGAGGGAGGCCCTGCTGCAGTTGACATTGGGGCGAAGTGTCTTGCGTTTGTGGGTGTTCGTCGCGGAGGTGGCTGAGGAGGTGATACTGGGACTGGATGCCCTCAGGAGCCACGAGGCGACGGTCGACATCGGCAAGAAGGTTCTGCGGCTTAAGGGAGAGGAAGTAATGCTCCGGCACCCCGAAGAACGCCTTGGAATCTGCAGGGTCATTCTCAGGGAAGACGTAGTTGTCCACGCGAGAAGCGAGATGGTAGTGACGGCGCGACTGGAAGGCCAGCGCAAGAAGAACATGCTGCTGGACCGGAAGACGCATGTGCACGGGCTCTGTGTAGCCGGGACATTGTTGCCGTGCCGAGAGGAGGTGCCGGTGAGACTGCTCAACCCAACAGACACCGATCACGACGTCCAGGCCGGGACGGAGTTGGGGGCGTGCGAGCCCGTGGTCAGCGTAACACCAATTGATAAGACCCAGGAGCCGGTGCCGACGCAACACCTGGGGCCCCAGCTGGAAGGCTTACTGGAGAGGGCGGCCGACCACCTGACCGCTGAACAGAGAGAGAAGGTCCAACAACTGCTGAGACGATATCAGCGCGTCTTCAGCCAAGGCAGCAGCGATTACGGCCGCACGGACCGAGTGCTTCACCACATCGACACCGGAGACGCCCGGCCTATTCGGCAACCACCTAGACGCGTTCCGTTGGCTAAACAAGCGGCGGTACGAGACATGCTGGAGGACATGAGAACCAAGGGAGTGATCGAAGAGTCTGACAGTCCTTGGTGTTCCCCTGTAGTTCTGGTGAAGAAGAAGAATGGCGAGCTACGCTTCTGCGTAGATTACAGGAAGCTGAACGCTGTCACCAGGAAGGACTGCTTCCCCTTACCCCGGATTGACGACACCCTGGACACGCTTGCTGGTGCGCAGTGGTTCTCAACCCTGGACTTGAAATCGGGTTACTGGCAGGTGGCTCTAGACCCGAGAGACAAGGAGAAGACCGCATTCTCGACAGGCCATGGGCTTTGGCGGTTCACAGTTATGCCCTTTGGTCTCTGCAACGCACCAGCTACCTTCCAACGCCTCATGGAGTCAGTAATGAGAGGATTGACTTATGACGCCTGCCTGTTATACCTGGACGACGTCATCATCGTCGGCAAGACATTCGAAGACCATCTTGACAAACTGAGCAAGGTGCTGCAGAGACTGCAGGCGACCGGCTTGAAGCTGAACGCCAAGAAGTGCCAGCTCTTCCGCAGGGAAGTCAACTACTTGCGCCACATAGTCTCACCAACCGGAGTGGCCACGGATCCGGAGAAGACACAGGCCGTGAGAGATTGGCCTCGCCCAAAGGATAGGCGAGAACTGCGCAGTTTCCTTGGATTGTGCAGTTATTACCGCCGCTTCATAAAGGGTTTCTCCAGCATCGCCAAACCCCTCACTCGCTTGACGGAAGAACATCGACCTTATGTGTGGACGGAGGACGCCGAAGGCGCTTTCCGGCAGCTCAAGAGGACGCTCTGCAGTGCTCCTATTTTGGGATTCCCACAACCAGACGACGCCTTCATTGTGGACACCGACGCCAGCGACCATTGCATTGGAGGCGTCCTATCCCAAGCCCAGAACGGCCACGAGCGGGTAATAGCCTACTACAGCAAGACGTTGTCCAAGGCAGAGAAGAACTACTGTGTCACCCGACGAGAGCTACTGGCGGTAGTGAAGACCTTGGAGCACTTCCACAAGTACCTGTACGGTCAGCCATTCCACCTGAGGACAGACCACTCCGCCCTAACCTGGCTACTTAGCTTTAGAAACCTGGAGGGCCAGACAGTCCGTTGGGTCCAAAGGTTGCAGGAGTACGACTTCACCTCCGAACATCGCAGAGGGAAGAGCCACGGCAACGCAGACGCCATGTCCCGAAGACCCTGCCTAGAAGAGTGCGGCCAATGCGCAAGAGTGGAAGAGAAGGAGCGTACCGCAGCTGTCAGAGTGGTCACGGCAGTGCCTGCGGACGGATGGGATAGCGTGGGCCTGAGGAGGGAGCAGCTGGCGGACGCCGACTTGGGGCCACTCTTGAGAGAAGTGCAGACAGGGACGAGACCAACCTGGGAGGACATCGCACCCAGAAGCGCTACATTCAAGTCGTACTGGGCCCAATGGGACTCGTTGAAGACCAAAGAGGGCGTGCTGTTCCGGATATGGGAATCACCTGATGGGAAGACCCAGAAAGAGCAGTTGGTACTTCCCCGAAGTAATGCTAATGGCTTCATTGCCAGATGCAAGGCGCTAGAAAACAACTTCCCCGAAGTAGGGTCCCGGAAGTCTTGGAGGAAGTGCACGCCGGTACCTCGGGTGGACACCTAGGAGCAAACCGGACGATTCGACAAACTTCGACAGCGCTACTACTGGCTGAGGCTCCGAGCAGACGCTGAGAACTGGTGCCGTCAATGTCACGTGTGCGCGGCGAGTCGCGGCCCCCAGACTAGGAGCCGGGGTCGCATGCAGCAGTACAACGTCGGAGCGCCCTTCGAACGCATCGCCGTCGACATAGCTGGACCATTCCCAGTGTCCGATCGAGGCAACAAGTACCTGATGGTAGCTGTGGACTACTTCACCAAGTGGCCGGAGGTGTATGCCATCCCGAACCAAGAGCGTAGACGATTACAGACTGCCTCGTGGAACAGCTGTTCTGCCGTTTTGGGGTCCCGTTAGAGCTCCACAGCGACCAGGGCACCAATTTTGAGTCGCACCTAATGAAGGAGGCATTGGAAAGACTTGGGGTGAACAAGACCCGCACAACACCCCTACATCCACAGTCGGACGGCATGGTCGAGAGATACATTAAGACCCTAGAGGAGCACCTGAGGAAGCTCGTGGCCAGTCATCAGAGAGACTGGGACCTCAAGGTACCACTGTTCTTGCTGGCCTACCGTTCGTCGACACACGACACTACCGGGATGACACCAGCAAGCCTAATGTTCGGCCGAGAGCTACGCCTCCCTTGTGACCTGGCTTTTGGGAGCCCCCCGGAAGCGAAACGGCCGGCAACCGAGTATGTGGAGAGTCTAGTAGACCATCTCCACGACATGCACGAGATGGCTCGTCAGAACATCCAGATGGCGAGCGACCGCATGAAGACCCGGTACGACAGGCAAGTCAACAGCCGAGGATTCCAGCAAGGTGACATGGTCTGGTTGTACCGCTCTACCCGGACCAAGGGACGCTCCCCAAAACTTCAACAACCGTGGCAAGGACCGTACCGAGTGGTAAAGAGGATTAACGACGTAGTCTACCGCATCCAGAAGGTGCCCCGAGGGAAGATGTTAGTGGTACACCTGGATCGTCTGGCCCGTTACGATGGTGCTGTTCGGGACGACCAGCCTTGAGGAGGGAGCAGTGTCGCCCAGCGCATTATTGTCGGCGCTACCGCAAAGGAGTCGAAGGAAAGAGACAGAGAATGGCCGCATTGTTGGGCGCTTGCCGAAAGAGAGAAAGTGATAGAGGCTTCTAGAACTGTCTGCTTTGTATTTCACCGCAAAATAACTGAGCTTTCCCGAAGTTTCCAGAATAGTACTTGGGAGATATAAATAGCGGTAAAGTGTGAGAAGGGACAGTTCTTTGTGTTACGAGTTCGGAGCCGTGCTGTTGGAGAATCGGAAAAGACTTTCTTGCTGTTGCAACGAGTGTACAAAGTTACTGTTTACGGAAATAAAAGTGTTTCTTTATCTCGACTACATCTGTCTACTTTACTTTTTACACCCACAAAAAGGTACACCAAAACTGTCATTTATATCAGCAGTAAAAGCTGAGTTATCGTGTTCACATATGTTGTAAATATGATTAAATTAACTTAGATATTGATAAATAAGCCAGAATAAAAATAGAACATGTAATGAAAATCAGAGCTGTACTAAAGAAGGACATCTTATAAATGTTTAGGAATTAATTCATTCTATGTACATCAAAATCAACTTCGACTGGCAGGGAATTGAAGTTTTGGGTCGATGTGTCCGCCTCAACACTATTGCCTGACACAATATTTAAAAATGTTTCCATCATTTCAATCACTAAATTGGTTTTGCATACTTCATTTTTACGTTCTCTACTACGCATAGCAAATAGGGGAAATATTATATTTCACCCAAAAATTCGATGTCGAGATTTTACCGGAAATATATATTTTGAAGCCCCCTGACTATAAAAAAGCATTTTTAGAAAAAGGTTCGTGCGTGTCTGTGGACAGCATAACTCAAAAACGAAAAGTTGGTTAACAACCAACGTTTAATATCTTATACGGATGCGACACGAAGATTTTGGACAAAATTCCTCCACCCCAAATTACTCTTTATATGGAAAATTTGTAGAAAATGTTTATTTTCTCGGAAATGGCTCTAACAATTTTGATTAAAATGCCATAAGTTTTGAGATATTTTTACGGCAAACGAAATGTATATTTTGAGTTTTCTAGTTATAGTCTATGTAGTACTGCTTACTCTGGATGATTTTTGCATAATTGGTAAACTGTAAGAGATAGATCAAATCTTACTATACAACAAAATGTATATCTTGCTGAAACACAGAATTTAAGTCCAAATAATGATTTTGTAAAGTAAACCATTTCGGGGGTATCCTTGTTGTTTGTGAGAGTTTTGGAATACTTAAACTTTCGTCAAATGGAAGATCGTTGTTCATTTTTTGGTATGTTAGCCGTGCAAAAGGAACGGAATCTCAAAGCTTTAAAAGATTTGACCATCGCTCAAATCCTACTGAATTCCCATATCCTCCTTGTACCTACAAGAAAATAAGCAATAAAGTAATTTCCACAAGTAATTTGTGTTTAACTCAACACAAAGATATGCGAATAAAATTCTAAAGTAACAACAAATTAGAAACTAAAAACTTCACTTATCTTAGTAATGTTGCAAGTTATTTTTTCAAACACTGACTCGAGTTTCAAGTTGACTCCAACTCATTCTCAAAGCTACTAAGATAAGTGAAGTTTTTAGTTTCTAATTTGTTCTTACTTTATAATTTTGTTACTTCACTGTTAATAGCTTCAATTTCCTTAATGCGAATAAGAGTTTGTTCGAATATTTAGTACAAGAGAAGAGAAAGTAATGTGAGCGCAACACATCAGAGTTTTGTATTTTAATGATAAGGTGTGACACGGCCTGTTATATCGCTTTGTATATCACTGGACACTCTCGAGAACACAGTTGAATTTTCTAAATGATGACGAAATGTGTCATCCTATTTTTGCAAATACTGCAAGAAGTTCTTTATAATTTCCTCGGTTTTCAGAATGCTCTCCCTCGCCATGTGAGCTCTTGCTTGGCGAAATAGCACATACCTTCAATTAAATTCCGTATTATATATGTTGTATTTTACTTTTTCATTATGTTGTTCTATGCTCTTTTTATAAGCCTCGCTAAGAACAAATTCAACGCGAATTTTGCCCAATGTTACTAAGTCTGCAATAGTTCCTACGTGTCCAGAATGCCTGCGTTGCAATGTCCTAAAGTCATACACCCCATCTCCATTTCATGAGTTCTTATCGGAGGGAAACGAAAGACACGGCCAACAATAAAGCGTATTTGTGTTTAAGCATCCACACAACCAGCTAAACTACTCGAACTAACAATGTTTGAACCGTCTTACTAGTTTTTTTTTATTATTTGACTATACTTGTGAGAGTAGGAATAGACCTATCCTGTTCAATGATGTATTGTTTATGGTTAAACTTCTCGCAAAAAAACGGCACTGTAAACTTCTTCGTTCCCTGATTAACCTCCCCTTATGTAGGTTTTGCTCCCCCTAGGACTTACAAGCCAGTGTCTAAGGTCAGACGCCTGTCGGGGAGCAGAGGAACCTCTGGACCAGAGTGAACACCTGGAAGCAGGTGATCAGCCAAGCACCACGTATGATAGTGAGGAAGAAGATGATATGAAGTGCAGGCGAAATGGATGATTGGAAGGGTGATAATGAAGCAATTGATGGGATGAATGGCGGGGGAAACCGGAGAACCCGGAGAAAACCCGCACAGACGCCACTTCGTCCACCACGAATACCACATGCGGGTCCCACCTAGGTGGTAGGCGAGCTCAGGGAAGGACGAGGAAAAATGTCTACCCTCCTGCCGGGAATCGAACCCGAGACCCCTTACACAGCAGGCACGTGCTTTACCAACTGCACTACGGGGCCAGTCGCACTGTAAACAAGTCTTCAATTACATTCTCGAACTGTTGAAGCCTTTGCAGATTCATCTTTTATATCTTATCAAGAAACAGTATTATTCATATTTACCTTCAAAAGAACACCCCAGTTAACTAGCTATTAGACAATTACTAAAGGGCATGCTACATGCATGCGTAGCGTGGCATTGTTTATTACCTTCAAAAGACTGCAAGAGCCAAGCCAAGACCAAGATCAGGTCGCCCGGGTTAACCCGGGCGGAGGGTGGATGGCCTCGGCACCTAACCGTTTAGTATGGGTTTACCCGTGTGATTTAATAGATGGTGTCTTGATTTGCAAGCAGAGTTTCACAGAAAAAGCAACGGGAACACCTCCTCCCAATATTGGGGCAACTGGGTATTTCACGCGCTTTCTTTCATCCAGCAAAAGGTTTCATGTGTCCAAGACTAAAAATGGCAACAGCGAGGCAAAGACAACCCGTTCTGCAAGATCTTCTGCAACCACAACCCCCAGTGCTTATCGCAGTCGTTGTCGTCCTCGTCGTCGTCGTCAGCTTTTTGATTTTGGCATACATCGTGCGGGTTTTGTCCCGTTATGCGTGCTTCCTTTGTTGTCACTGGCGGCGGGACGTGTACGACTCTCGGATGTCTGTCCATCCAGGCAACCATTGCCCTACTGCTTGCTTCGACGGACCGTCGGCGAGGCAGTGTCAGAGGACGGATATCCGAGAGGATCAGGTGTGGGGTGCGGCAGTACCAAATGTTGACTGCGGTACATGTGGAGCCTTGGGTTATTTGCATGGACAGCGACAGTTACCAGCCTAGGGCATCCTGGGGCAAGCGGTAGCTCTTCCACTGTCTAGGTAGTCGATGGTCATATTGACCCAGCGTGTTGACCATGGCATACATTGTGCAGGTTACGTCCCGCATAACGGGACAAAACCCGCACGATGTATGCCAAAAGCAAAAGCCTAAGGACGACGACTGCGATAAGCACTGGGAGGTTGTGGTTGCAGAAGACCTTGCAGACCGCCCCCCTGTTTTTGCCAGGCCAGGGTAAAACCCGTAAAACCCTCTACTGGCCGTGAAAGTTGTGTTTTATTCTTTTTTTTTTTTTTTTTTTAAGGAGACGGTAGTAAAGGCTGGTTGGTTTGTGGGTGAGTAGGTTTTCTTTTTTCTTTTTTGATAGGTCTGTCCTTTCAGATTGCGGAAAGTTTTTTTCTTTTTTTGTTTTGTTTAAAGTAGGGTTATGTCATGTTTTTAAGGACAGGTCTTGGTCTCCAGGGTCTAAATCGTACTTCCCCAGTCATGAACGTTGGCAGACTTTTTTCCAGGGGGGGGGGCAAATGTTAGAATTTTGCAATCAAATAATATTAATTCATTATTTTGTCAAAGTTATAGTATTTGTTGCGGATAACCGTATAAATTTGCCCTAAATAGAAATTGTTCTTTACATAAAAATTAAAATAATAGTTTAATAGTCAGTACATTAAGTTCATTAATTTCCAGGGGGGGGGGTCCGCGTCCCTCCCTTGCCCCCCCCCCCTTCGCGACGCCCATGTCCCCAGTCCTCGGATTAAAAGGCTGCACTAATTTCACTAGTACTCCCAGACTAGTACTAAACACCAGTTGGGGATCTTCATTCCCACAGTATAAAACAAACAGGCAAAACAAAGTTAAGGAACCATAATGAGGATGAATCTTGCTTAACACTATTATCTCCTTTGTAAACCCGTCAGCGTTTTAAAAGATATTCAACATTTATAATAAAATTAAGAACTATACACAAAACAACAAAATATACACTATACCGCCATCTATGAGCTAAGTTGAACTCAAATACACTTAATTTCCCCGTCGTCATGATATTTGCTGAGTGATCCATTCCAGATCCATAGATTATTTTTAGCCGTATCTATAGTAGTTAAATTACCGATCGCCACACAGCCGTTGTCCGAAGTTGACGTGATAAGCACTGCCCTGCTGCATGATTAATGATTATATTACGCTTTGAATGGCAGTAGACGGATATTGGGTACCACCTTTGGTATTGTACTTTTGGGTTTGTATTCTATGTTGTACCTTCTCAATGACTAAACCACAGATTAATAGTCACGTCCTAATAAACTTTGACATGGCTATTCCGAAGTTGGTAATCTGGTACTGATTGTTGTTAACAGTATCAGGAACATGTGGTTTATGAAACTGAAAAGAAATAAGGACCGTAAATGTATGGAGTGCTGAGGGCAGCTGAGGGGTTAAACTGTTGTGTTTTTAATTGTTAGCAGTTATCAAATTTGAAGATATTTCTTAATATTTCTGTTAGCCGGAAGTTATTCTCAAGCACTGCCAAAATGAAAACTCGAAATATGAAAGGGTCCGGTAAGTAGTTCGTTCATTTATCCTTTTATATTTATGCCAATGAATGAAAGAGGAGGGGGTTGGTTGCATAGCCCACATTGTGCACATTAAACAACACATAAATGATCATTATTGAAACTAACCCTCTCGGCTGGCAGTAGAGTCTGTAAATAACCTATGGACAAGACAAACCTAAAGCCTCAAGGTTCAAAGTGCAGCGGTATTGTTAACAAATCTTGGCTTAATGTTCACAAATACATTCTGAAACTTGGGTGATTGGAGCTTTTTAATTTTACACAGTTTGTGGTTCAATCTTCGCGCATAATATTGCATACTTAACCAAAATCCAATTTTCGTCACAAATACTTCTGTTAGGTAATGTTGGGTACCTTGATAAATAACGTTAACACATTATTATTGTTTTAAGATCGTGATATTGCCGCCTGAAACTTCGTTTGAAGATCATGATATTGCCCCCTGAAACTTCAAAGCACGCAAATATGCTAATGTATCTTATTACATCAAAGGAATAAAAGTCACTTCCGATGTAACCTACAATATGAGCATATGTTATGTGTAGACAAGATGTTAAAATCAAATTATAAATGTCACCTTATTTCTGCTGTATGCCATTTCTGTTGGTCCTTTACACTCAATGTAAAATGATATTAACACTCAGTAAAAGCATACCCCTAACCCCCATTGTGTTTTAGTGTGTAGTCAGATGTATAATGTGAATTACTAGCTCTTAATAACTTGATTAATGATGAGTAATTGATAATTATTTATTGTGTTATGCTTTGGCTAATACTACTGTACATATGTATAAAATTGTTGGAAACATTTATTATATTAACATGTCCGAAAAACAATGTAAATTGTTCCAAAAGGAAATACAAACAATACAAACAATTTATTTTGCAAAAGTGTCATTTGGTAACACAACATCAAGAAAGGTAGCAATATTTGTAAATAAAGACCATTGGCAGTGTACATTTGCACTGTTTATATGGCACTACATGGCTTAAAGGTTCTTGGAATGAAGGCTGGCCATAGAACAATGAATGTTTCAAGCTCTTTTGTATGTAGAAGACTGATATTGCCTATTGGACATTGTTTAGTATGCTGGCCCAATTTGGCATATTCTCAAAATGCTTAAAGCACTCTGCAGAAACACAAATGGAAGCAAAATAGCTTGTATTAGGGAGGACAGTCCGGTGCACGGAAACTTTCCGATATGAGGAACAGCTGTTTAGGTTGGTAGTGAATAGCACCACTCCCCCAGTTGAAACCCCTGTCAGCGATAGGAAGAAGTGCACCTGCCCTTTTGTTTCGCGATGGCGGAGGTGAACCAGAGGCCCAGACAGTTTAAGATACATTGGAACATATAATTCAGAATGTGTCTCATCACTTTGATTATTTTATCAGCGGTTATTTACTATAGCAGCAAATGCCAGATTGCCAATCCTTTTCGAATAATGAACCTTCTCAGGTTTGTGTAGTTTTTTTGGGAAGGCATTGGCGGATGAGGCTGATCTATTTGTTTTATTATATGGGTATTAACTTGAACTCCACATTGCACATATTTATTTCGAATCATGTCATTTCATTAGAAAATAATTTAAAGCTGTAACTTAAGCTCTGTGTACACAAAATATACTGAGATGAATATGAAAGTTTGCAGTGAACTTTAGTTTATGTGCAGCCGCTAATTTAGACCAAAATAACAGAGGTTGACCCTGAAGATGCTGGACGCAGTTTTCAGTGAAACATCGGAGGAAGGTAATCCAACTCGACCACGGCCCACAAGCCCGTAAAATCTACTTAACATACAAAAGCATGTTTTCGTCACGAAGACAAACATAAGGGGAAAACACAAGACGATAATGTTCTAGTAGTTAATCCATGTGTGCAGTATCCCCGTTCTTGGTATTTCTTCCACCAGTTTGGGGCAGTTCACTCCATATAGCTCCACAGCCCTTGCAGTGTTATATCCTTGTTCAAGAAGCGCAGTTACTTTCGGCTTGTTATCCATATCGTTTGCTCACTTCAGTGGCATGCATAGTATAGAGGACAATATATTCAACAAAGCTGTTTTGTGTGACCCACCCCATGTCCTTCTTCCTGGTTGCCAAAACCAAACACCAGAGTTATGACATCAAACCAATGAGCGATTCTACTCGGGTTAAATTCCTCCTTACCCCTCCCCTTGCATTATGCACCTCGGCTACGCCCTTTGTTCATCAGTCATTGCTTGTGTTATTGGACTTTGGTACAAACGAATAAGAGATTGGCACAGACAGGACTGGTGTGGAACATGACTGGCAAAAAGGTTATGCCAACATTAAATAAAGTAACACACCAAAAGTTACTAACAGCATCAGAAAATTTCCGTGCACTGGACTGTACCTGTAACCACAGTGGCAATATTTGCATTTGCAAGTGATTTTGTTATATGAAATTTATTGCACGAAGACAGCAAAGAGCAACTCAGGCAGGTCGCTAAGCTGCCCCTCTTTTATGGTGAGCCAGGCAGGGCAGACACACCAGTGGCAGGTGATCTTTCTTCATTGTCATATTGACAAGTGATACTTCACTGATGCTTACTTACCCTCATATCATATCATTAATTTTCACAGCACTTAGCCATATAAAGTAGTAAAACGTTGTTGTTAACTAATGCTGTATTTCTGACAATGAAGTCATTAATCCTCTTGCTCTCCAATATTTTTCACTGATGGATGGGGCATTAGAAGTGGCCGGGCATATTTGAAGGTGGTCTCGATCCATTTCCTCTTGCAGATCACATAGAGGACAGAGTGGTGAAGAATATATCCCAATTCTGTTTAAATGTTTTGCCAGACAATCATGTCCTGTAATCAACCTGAAGGTTGCAACTGCTGTTTTTCGAGGATACTCAGGAATTACTGTTTGAATGTTTGGTAGTTCCCAGCTTTTATTTTTTGATTTTTCATAGTAATATTTTGCAATAATTTTTTTGAATTCAGAGTTGACTAATCTTTTAGCTACATAAAATGGTAGATTAACTATAGATTTCTGTACACTGCTGGTACCCTTTTTAGCAAGAAAATCAGCTTTCTCATTACCACTCAGTCCACAGTGAGCGGTATCCATTGGAAGATTAGGTGTTTTTGAAGTGCTGTTAGATGGGTAAGGAATCAAAAGTATTTAACAGATCCTCTGTCCAAGATTTAGCCTAAATAGGATAATTTTATTTACACTTTTGCCATGCTGAAGCAACTGCTGCAGAATTGCTTGAGGTTATGATTTAATTGAGAGCAGGCGTTACATGAATTAGACAGGAGTCGTGTTAGTTTATTCTAGAATTACGGCACTCACTGTTACTTTTGGTTGAATGAGGAATGTAATGCATAGGAGCATGTCACAGTGCAATAGCATTAAAAGGCATAATGAGGAAACCTCTGTTGCAGAATCTTTTAATAGAGAGGATGTGCATTTACAGCATACTCAGTATTAACCTACTGTGCCTATTCTTTCTTCTTCTGCTTCTTTCTTTTTTCTTCTTCTTTCTTCTTCTTCTTTTGGCAAACAGTTCTTAGAGTCTAGCTAGTGCCTCCTTAATGATGATAGCCCATTCTTCTCTTCTCTGTTTTCTGCCTTTCTCCTCCATGCCCTAATCCCCATACTGTGTAAGTCCTTCTCCACACAATCCAGCCATCTTAACCCCTGTCTCTTCACCCTTCAACAATGCTTTTAACAGACCTGCCTTCATCCATGTGCACAACATGCCTGGCCGGCCGGCCCATTTAATCCTTTTAGCTATAACAAGTGTGACTATGCTAGGTTTTTTATATAGTAATTTTGGTTCCGCATTTGAACATATTCTCCACCCTTCTCTATCCTTGATTGTCCATATATTTTCCTTAATATTTTCCTTTCCCATCTTTACAACTGAGTCATTATGTCTTCTGACATTACCCAAGTTTCGCATCCATACATCACAACAGGTTTTATTATTGTGTAAATGTGTAATTTAGTTTGCTTAGACAGTTATCACGTTTTCATAATTTTGTCCAAGGCAAAGAAGCAGTTAATACCTGCCGATATTCTCTGTTTGATTTGTTGCCCTTGGTTTATACAAGCTAAGTACATTCATGTAGCTAAAAATGAGAAGTCCTTATTTTGGTACCTAGGTCCTTGTCTTAAAACATCAGTCCGGCTATCCTCATTTGGGCTCTGAATCATTTTAATTTCAGAGTTGGGGGTGATTAGCACACAGCCTCCTAGATTTGATTCTGGGGTTCTCTCCCGCAGAGGGATTGGTTTCACCACCCCTTTAAGAGCCCCCTCTGCCATTGATTTTCTGTTGGGGTTTACTCCCTTAGCCTTTGAAGTTACACCTTCCCTGCAAGGCAGCAGTTTCTCCATTCATCAACCCAGTGGAGAAAGAGTCGCCACTTCTGCTAGTTCAGCCATACTGAAGGAATCCTTCTCCATCCTGTCCACCGTTGTGGCCTTCGCCTTAAGTCTGGCAAGGGACTAGTTTTGGTTCGCTCCGGGTATTTCATTTCACAGATATCACCTATATCTAGGAGGCATTCCCCTATCCACTACCTGGGGAAATGCCCGATGGGAGACCAGTAACTCCACATGGGGTTAAATAAGGAAAATTGAAGTTATTAACAGTGAAGCAACAAGATTCTAAAGTAAAAACAAATTAGAAACTAAAAACTTCACTTATCTTAGTAATGTTGCACGTTCTTTTTGCACAAACTGACTCGAGTTTCAAGTTGTCTCCAACTCATTCTCAAAGCTATAGCTAACATCTGCAGCAAATGAACAATGGGATGGAAATGTTGTCATATCAAGTTCTCTACTTAAAGGTAAACCAGTCTTGTTTTGTAATTGTGTTTGTAAAGTCACAACCTTAATTTGTAACTATGGTTGTACATGGCCTTTAATGTTTTATAGTCTTGGCAGTCTTCTAGATTCTTGACACAGTGCAGCCATTACAAAATGTTTTGCTCAAATACAAATGTACTATTTCCACATGGCAGTAAATAATCTTTCTCCGATATGAAATTACACTATTAAACATTATTAATCTTATATATTTAAACAAGTAATTCTTATATATATATATATATATTCCGCAGAACTTGGAAATGGCTCTAACGATTTTGATCAAATTTTGTATTCAGACAGGGTTTTGCTTTTTAAGTTTATCTATATAGGTGTCATTCTTGAAAAAATACAATTTTATGCGTAACAGTCACAATTACTCTAAACCTTATTTTGGCCATAATTTCTCTGTTGATTTCAGCAAACGAGCTAGCATTTGAAAGTCCTCTTCCAGGGCTATCAGAATACATTAAGAAAGTTGATTTAGTTATATTAGTTTATGTGTTACAGTTGGTCCCGTCTGTATGTTTGAAATAGAAATACAACGTATTACATTTTACATGAGAAATGATGGTGCTTATGAAATATTTATTTGTATTTCTATATCTCGGAAATGACTTAACAATGGCGACAAAAATTTTTATTCAGTTAACATGGTCACCCAGGCACTAAATAATGAAGCTAAGCAAGTGGGTGTACCCAGGATGACATTACAAAAATCGACGTCACTATCTGATAAAAGCTCGTCTACATTTACCTCACACTTATCAACATATTCTAACAGATTTTCATCATCTGCATCTGTTGCAAAAACCTTGCGAGAACCATTTGTCATTATTCACAGGAAATACAATGCATACAAACAGACTGAGGAGTTGTTTAGTGTTATGAAATAACGTTATAAACCTGCCTTTGGAAGGACAAAGGCTGGAGCCTACCAAGGTTTTGTATTGCACCACTAAAGAATGTCACAAAAATATGTTTACACTGTAATGTTTTGTGAGTTGATATAAGCAGCCCGAACACTGAAGTGACTATACTTCTGAAGTCGTTTACATCTGCTCTGGCACTTAAATGGCTAGCAGGTGCTCGACTGCTTGGCTAAAAGAGGAAGAGGGTTAATTGTTAAGTCGATTGTGCCTTTAGAAACTTGTCCTACACATGTTGCCATGATGTGAATGCTTACACTATATTGTATGTATTTTAACTTTATCATTTTTGTTACTCTTGTCATTTACTGTGAACCAGGATTTAGAGACACAGTTTCCAATGTTATAGAATAAATGTGTCTGGCACAGGCAATCTTCTACGTTGGTGACAATTCTTGGTATAAAGTAGTTTATATTCTGAGTGAGGGTCTGTGTTATGTATTTCCTCTGGTAAAGTTAACCATTAAGAGGCATGTTTTTAAAGTAAGTACTGATAACTTTTTACAAAACAACAGAGCATTGAGCATTGCGTAAGCTTTCACGGCCAGTTTCATTAAATAAAAAACGATTATCTGGGCTTGTGGGCCGTGGTCTACTCCACTAGCTATTCAGTACAGCATTGTTGTACAAATTATCATTCATTACTTTACACCCTATAGGGGAAACAACTAATCCAAGGTTCTCAAGAAGTCAATATGGCCAACATTACACTAAACTGCAGACTACATTGCCCCAAAAAGCAGTACTGCCAACGTACATAATAAAAGCATTATTTCTAACCTCAAATATCAAGGTTAAAAGTAACTTGCTTTCAAACGATAATAATACTTGAACATCGTTACCACACAACACATGATGAACCTACTCATCTTGTTCTGCAATAATACTTTTGGATAAAATCACTTCCAAACACTAAATATCCTAGCATATTTTTAATGCACTACTATGTTGCGAACACAAAAATAATAACTAATTATAACTGCATATACTGCTGTAAAACAATTCAAGACAAAATCATGCACACACAAGCAATACAATGACCTCCACAGATCGATTAATTAATGCGACATCTAAATGGAATCTTGTTTTAAAATCTATTGGTTGTCTTCTCTGCAACGCGTTCAAAAACAAGGGCTTCTGTGGCAACATAACAGATGCAATAACACCAACTATGGCTGTAGCTTTACCATGGTTATATGTTACCAACAGTTGGTGATACTAATGCAACCTAACATGGAATATCACCAGATATAACCAGACCGCACCAAAATGGGGGGGAAATGTTACAGTTGTTTTTTGGGGTATCCCAATAAGCTGTTTTTTCGATACCTACTTGTACATTTAGTTACACCCTTATGTACCCACTTATCATAGCAGTAAACCAGTTTTAGTATGTCTTCTTCAAAGAATATACCGCTTGTGATAAAAGCCAGATCTGCACCTCTTGCTTTACACCATCGTGGTTGAAAAGTTTTTCACCGAGGAACTTCTTCAGATGAATATGGCTTGGTCCCAAATTCAGACTATGGAGAGGATGGCCAGATTTTGCCCAACAAAATGATGCAATCAGATCTGGACGAGTTTTTCACTGTGTGTGTCCAGAAATTGGCACCCATTGTTTCCCCATAAACCTCATACAATTGGCAATGAGTGTTTATTGATGTAAATTTCTTGTATGCAGAAAAACGAATCACTAATTCGACTTCACATTTGGTGGGTCATTCAATTGTTTTGAACATTTCAAAGGGTGCAAACAATAGGAAAGCACAAAGTAACGATCGCTCTTCCTAATGAATCAAGGAAATGTTCAAGCATGCTCAAAATCACGATTGCTGCACTGTAGTGGCAAAATATTTAAACAGTACTTAATTTAAACGAATACCTCGTAGTTGTAAGGACAGTTTATCTTTAGAACTGAATAAGTAATTGTGGGTATGTTGTTTTCAGGTACATCTGCAGCAGAAGAGGAGGCTGGATTGAAGACACCAGAAGCCCAAGAGGTGAAGTCAGTGGGTGTGTTGACCAGATCTCAAAAAAAACGTCTTTCAGAAGTAGGTGCAAGGACTCCACGTTCTAAAGCCTTAAAGGACTCACACCAGTCTAGTGTGAGAAAAAAACGTAGTTCAAGTACTGCTTTAGAAAAAGGTGAAAATGAAGAACAGATTTGTGACAGTCATAGCACCCAAGAAAAGAGCAAATCTTCAAAAAGAAGATCCACAAGAATTCAGCAAAGCATACAGCATGAAGTGGAAGACAAACAGAATGAAAATCATAGAAGAGAAGATTCTATCAAGAGTAAATCAAAACCCGTTTCAGAAAACAGCATTGAAGATGGTAATCGGACCAGGCGAGAACTGTTTCATAATCCAAATGATAAAGGAAGTTCTGTTGAAACATATGAAAGTGACTCGTCTAGAAGCAAAAGCTTATCAGATATAGAGGAAATTGAAGATAAGGAACATGAAAGAAGTGAGGTAATAACAGATGTTAAAGATTTGAAAAAAACTGCTTCTGATGAACTTAAATGCAATAAAAGTGGCAATGTAGAAAAAAAAATTGAAAATTTGAATGAATCATTAAGTAACAAACAAAATAAATTGCCTATTAAAAATGAAGTTAGAGCTCAGAAACAAGGCTCAGAGGGCAGCTCCCCAAGAAAGAAACTGAGAACCCTCGAGGTAGAGAATGCCGAGGCAAATACAATGAAAGATGTCGACAGCTCTAATTTAGTTCAGAATAAATACAGCGATTCAAATGATGGTAGTATGGTAGCTTATTCTCAGATAACAGATTCGTCTGATGCCACAAAGGACTCAGAAAACACTGAATTAACTTCTCAGAGCCCCCAGAAAACACATGATGTAACTTCATCAAAATTACTTGAAAACAGGAAAAATTCTGATTCGTTATTACAGGAAAAGACATCACCTCTTAAAAGCCCAGATAAGAATGACTCACAAAGTGAGATAAACAAAAAGAATTCCCCTTCAAAAAGTAAAACCACAGATGTTTCATTAACAGAGGATGAAAGCACCGAGGAAAGTATGCTCACGGACGATAGTGAGATTAAAAGAAATAGCACAAAGCCATTCAAAGAACCACAGTTAAATGTATCCAAGAGCTCATTGGATACAAGTTCAAGTAAAAAGAGTAAAAATTGTGATGAATTGATTAACAATACACTCTATACAAAGAAAGAGTTCAAAAGTTACGTTCCTGTAAGGAAGTCACCTACATCAGTGTCTATATTTGAGAAAAGAAAAAGCGTTAGCTCTAAGGAAACCAGTGACTCTGATTCAGATGCAGAGAGCAGAAAGGCTATCATGGAGTCAGCTCACAAGAGAATTATTCAGAATATAAGTACATCTGAATCAGAATCCAGAAAGACAGTACCACCTGTAAAAACACTTCAGAATTTGAAAATTTCTTCTGATTCAGATAGTGCTCCGGAGAGTCTAGATTTTAGCGTGGCACGTCAACAGGCAAAGGATTCTTTAAAACAAGCTGTAGAAAGCATACAGAGAGAAAAGAAAAGGAGAAAAGAAAAAAGGCGACAGAGACTAGAAAAGTATAAACAGCAAAAGGAAGAGAAGGTGAGTAATTTCATTGTATACAGTTGTGGGATATGTACAAGGGTGGATCAGAAAGTAGTGTAGGTACGCTTTTTTTTGCTTAAAGTTTCATTCTTAAAAGAACAAAAACATACACAAATGAACTGACATCTTGTAGCTATTTTTACTATCTCTACTACGCATAAAAGTAGAGAAAGTATAGTATTTGACCCAAAATTTGATATCAAGATTTCACCCGAAAACATGATTTTGCTCACTGAATAAAAAAGAGGCGGTTTTAGAAAAAGATTGTCTGCGTGCATGTGTGTGTGTGAGAGTGTGTGTGTGTGTTTATGTGTCTGTCTGTGAACAGCATAGCTCAAAAATAAAGTCAGTAAAAACCAAAGTTGGTATTTAAGTTTAATATTTTTTCAAGGATGTGACACTTAAGATTTTGAAGAAAATTCCTCCATTCTAAACTGCCCTTTACATAGAATATTATTCAAAAATTTTGATTTTGCGAAAAATAGCTCCAATGATTTTGATTAAAATGCCTTATATTTAAGATATGTTTATGCAAATGAAATGTATATTTTGAATTTTCTGGCTATAGCCTATGTAGTCCTGTTTACTCTGGATGACTTTTGCATAACTGGTAAAGTGTAAGAGATTGACCAAATCTTGCTGTACAAATAGTGTAGGTCTCTGAGAGGTAGAAATGGAACTGAAAAATTTAATGCCACAGCTGGGATTTGAACCACAGACCTCCATTTACCAGGTGGGTGCTCTAACCATTAAGCTACTGTGACAACCTGCCAGAATGGCATTGAATTCTCCAGTCAATTCATATTGCTCCTGGTATTACTGATATTTTAAACACAGCAGTAAGTTTGTTGGCATAAATAAAATAATAATTACCATCTGAAGGTTATTTAATCCCGGGACATAAAGTACTTGCAATAGTAAGTCCTTGGGGTGTTTGTAAGTCAATGTTATTCTGGCAGTTTGTTACAGAAGCTTAATGGTTAGAGTGACCGCACAGCAAGTGGAAGGTCTGTGGTTCAATTCCCAGCTGTGGCATTGAATTTTTCAGTTCCAATTCTGCCTTTCAAACATTGCCCACACACGGCTTGTGTGTTTAAAAACACCAACAGTAAGTTTGTTGGCATAAATAAATAATAATGTAGATTTCGTTAAAACACGCAATTTATGTCCAAATGCTTTTTTTTTTTTTTTTTTTTTTTTTTTTTTTTTTTTTTTTTTTTTTTTTTGTGGGGTTAACCTTTATGGGGATATTCCTTGTCATTTGTGCGAGTTCTGCAGTACTTATACTTTTCTCAAATGGAAGATCGTTATTCACATTTTTCTCTCTTGTGCAAATAGAATGGAATTTCAAAGCTTTAAAAGATTTGACTATCACTCAAAGCCTACTGTATTCTCATATTCCCCTTGCACCTAAAAGAAAATCAGCATTAAGATAATTTCCTCTAACGTTTATCTCAACTGAGATGAAGAAGATAGAGGAATAAGAGTTGGTAAGAAGAGAGAAAGTCACGTGAGTGCAACACATCAGATTTTTCCAATAGGTGCCAACTTTCTCAAAACATTTCTCTCATCATTATTCCCGTTTCATCATATCCTGTTCATAGAAGTAAGTTCAGTTGGAGTATAGCTATCTGCAGTCTGGTGATTTTACTTCTGTATCTCTTGCAACCCCTTGACCGGCCTGGAATTTCTTCATGGGGCTAAACAGATGAACGTCTGATGGTGCAAGGTCTGGTCTGTATCACATGTGTGCCTGTAAACAATTGCTGCATGAGTGGCTGTAATGTTCTGTGGGTTTGCACCTTTCACCAGCCATCTGATACATGGTAAATCACAAAGGTTATCACGGTCATCCCATAAATGCCACGCATGTCACTGTGAATTTCACTCAGTTATGCACTTTAGTGCTACGCTTTGCTGTTGTTCACAAGAACGTTAGCAACATTTGCACCGTCTTTGTTGCATGGTTCACTCTTCTCTCGCTAGAACTGTACATGACAAAACTGGTACCTGTAATAAAAACTTCAAACTATATCTTGGTGAAGTTTCAACATCCTAGCTGCAATACCAAGGCAGAGAAAAATTTGTGTATTACTTTATGATCCACTCTTGTATACTGGGTTTGTGTGCAAAAATTGTACGGTAGAAATGCAGTATCAAAGTAAACATTTTGATGTTAGGAACAAACTTGACAATTGTATTCAGATTTGTTAGAAACTTGGTAAATCTCTACTCCAACTTGTGAAAATTATGCCAGAACATGTTTCAACAAAACTTCCTCCTAATCATCAGCTAACTGGTCGACTGGCTCTTGTCTGATATCTGCTTTCCCCTTCTCCCATTGTTTGTTCTTATTGGTGACTTGTGCCATGTCATCTGATGCTGGTATTTTGGATCTTCTTTACTTTACATGCAGCAAATATATTTTCCATCTTTCGACATTATCATAATAATATTGCAAGTTCTTTGGTGCTGACAAGTTTTGAATTGATTCCAACTCATTCTCAAAGCTATACAAACAAATTAGTTACCATAGCTACTTTAGACAACAGTGACATGTTTTCCCCATTATGGCGCGGTCTAGTTATATTTGGTGATATTTCATCTGTTAGGTTGCATTAGTACTGACAACAGTTCATAAAATATAACCATGGTAAAGCTATGGTCATAGTTGGTGTTACTGCATCCTTTATGTTACCACAGAAACCCTTGATTTTGAACCCGTTGCAGAGAAGTGAAGCGATGGATTTTAAAACAAGATTCTGTTTAGACGCCTTGTTAATTAATTAATCAGTGGATGCCATGTTTGCGTGATTTTGTCTAGAATTGTTTTAGAGCAGCATATACAGTTATAGTTGTTGTTAGCTAATGCTGGATTTCTGACAATGAAGTCATTAATCCTCTTGCTCTCCAATATTTTTCACTGATGGATGGGGCACTAGAAGTGGCTGGGCATATTTGAAGGTGGTCTCGGTCCATTTCCTCTTGCAGATCACATAGAGGACAGAGCGGTGAAGAATACATCCCAATTGTGTTTAAATGTTTTGCCAGACAATCATGTCCTGTAATCAACCTGAAGGTTGCAACTGCTGTTTTTAAAGGAAACTCAGGATTTACTGTTTGAATGTTTGGTAGTTCCCATCTTTTATTCTTTGATTTTTCATAGTAATATTTTGCAATAATTTTTTTGAATTCAGAGTTGACTAATATCTTGCATCTTGGAAATGGTTCTAACGATTTCAATCAAATTTTGTATTCAGACAGGGTTTTGCTTTTTAAGTTTATATAGTGTCATTCCTGAAAAAATGCAATTTTACATAAAAAATAACATTTTTTATTCCCATTTCTACAGAGCATTTGAATCTTATTTTGGCTTTTTCTTCTCTTCTAACAGACCAATTTCAACAAAGAAAGTAGCGTTTTAGAGTCCTCTTCCAGGGCTATCAGAATACAGTAAGAAGTTGACTTAGCTATATTAGTCTACGTGTAACAGTCACAATTACTATAAACCTTATTTTGGTCATAATTTCTCTGTTAATGGGCCAATTTCAACAAACAAACCAGGATATTAAAGGCCTTGTCAAGAGCTTTTAGAAAAGCTAAAGAAAGTTGACTTAGTCATCTTACTCTCCGCCTAACAGTCACAATTAGTCTAAACCTTATTTTGGCCATAATTTTTCTGTTAATCAATTTTAGCAGATGAGCTAGCGTTTTAAAGTCCTCTTCTAGGTCTATTAGAATACAGTAAGAAAGTTGACCTAACTATATTAGTTTATGTTTTACAGCTCGTCCTGTCTATATGTTTGAAATGGATATACAAAGTATTACGTTTTATGGTTAAAATGATGGTTCTTATGAAATATTTATATGTATCTTTATATCTCTTGTATCTCGGAAATGACTTAACAATTGCGACAAACATTTTTATTTAGTAAACATTTTGATTTTCAAGTTTATCTCAAGTAAGTATCTTCTCCCAAAAAAACAAGATTTCACAAAACTAAACTAAACCCTGGCATGACAGCCCATGAAGAGCCAAGGCCTACTGCCCAGCTGCTGCACCCCCCACCTCTACCCACTACAGGTGTCATTGGTGGGGTACAGTACTGGAGGGTGGGATGCAGTCAGTGCTCTGATCCCTCCCGGCCAGTTATGCGGTCTTCTCGACCTGGGACCGCTACTTCTCCATCAAGTAGCTCCTCAATTGGTGAGGCTGATGCACCCTGTGCTATACCTCCCAGGGGGGATAAAATCCCCATGCTGGTACCGGGGATCAAACCCTTTCCTGCCATTTTTTGCTTCTCTCATCTCTTAGCTTGTCATACGTTAATGTAGATAGCAGAGGGGCTTTTAGCCTCAGGTCTTTGATGTAGGTCTCTTTAGCCAGTTCATAGGTCAATCTCGTGGGTGTTGTCAATCCTATTGTTAATGCTCTTTTCAAACAATGGGCTTTCATCTGTTTGATCTTTCTTAAATTGTTAATGGATAGCTTTTCCCATATCAGAATCCCCAAAAATAAATACATGCACCTCAGTATCATTTTTGACTCCTTATCTATCATAAGTAATGAATTTGTGTTTACTTTGCAGCTAATACGATTGAAAGAAAAAAGGGCAAGTCAAGAGGATGCATCTTGCAGTAGTTCTGAGGAATCAGCTTATGAAGAAGATGAAGCTCTGATTGCTTCAATATCTAAAAGTAAGTCAGTTATCATTGGTTGCACACAACGAAATATAACACATAACTGTTAACTTTAGTCTCACTAATAAATGCTGTATTGAGCAACCTTATTCTCAGAAGCAAAATGAAACTGTTTCACAGTGTTAAGGCAATGTATCTGCGAAAATTAAAAAATCTACAGTTTCCTTCTGATTGCTCTGAATTTTTTTTCCACACACTCAGAACATAAAATAAATAGTATACACAAAATTTCAATGTCATATGTCAAACTATTTTTATAATATATTTATTAATAGTAAATCACTTTTTGATATGCTCATATGAAATGGCCCTTGGACGCTACAGTTTATTGTATCTTTCCAAAATTTTTAATTTGAGCTCAGTATACAAATACAGGGTGGAAGGGAAGTCGTTACATTCCTTCTAATATGTGCTTCATAGAAGCATTATAAACAATACATTGATCAGCCAATTTTGAAAAAATAAATGGTTTTTTATCCAAATTGGATGCATAATTCCACAAGAATGTATGAAAATAAGTTTGTAAGATGCATAGAGTAACTTATTTCTGACATAACTTTGGTAGTAATTGTGCAACATCACACAGGGTTTCAAAATAATAAATCACTCAAAAGGCGTCCTTGCCCCCTTGTACAGCAAGGAAGAGTAACATGAACCTTTCTCAAACTTCTACAAATATCCGGCCATTGCACACGTCACAGATAATTTTGAAAATGCCTTTTGGTTCTGCTGCTGTAATTGTTGTCATGTGTTCATAACACTCACATAAGGCAGCCTGACTTTGAGCGTCTTTGATGCATGTACCACTATAGTCCCTCCGAGCTTAAAGTGGGTACGCGATTGTATCTCCCTGCCAACAAGCACATGTTACTCTCTGCGCAGAGCTGTTTACATCCGACTGTTATTGCAACTGTCAAATCTTATACTGCAGCAGTGTGAGGTTAGAATTACACTCGGTTCATATTTATTAAATAAACCACATTAAGTAATTAAAGAAATTGGTTAAGAAAAGTGTTGTTGTTGTTGTTTTCTAGTGCCTTGCATCTGGCAATGAAGCCATTAGCATTCGTGCTTTCCAATACTTTTGAACTGTAGTAGTCGCAGACGAAACGTTTGGGAAGAAGAAGGAACCCAATAGACCACGGCCCACAAGCCCGGTTAATATTGCATCTAGTATTGGCACCGGCCGTGAAAGCCTTAGAACTTTCATAATATATTGTTTAATATGTTTTCTAAATCCCCATAAATCTTCATTGTTACTATTGTTTTATGTATGTTGTGCGTACACAGCAAAGTGTGGAAAGAGTTACATCAATATAAAGTGTTATTCTCTTTTCATACAGGTAGTAAATCCTCTACTATAACAAAAGAAAAAGAAAATATTGATGATCTCTTACCTAGCAAGAGAAGGAAAACAGACAACAAACCAGAAGAAAAGAAAAGCACAAAGAACGACCTTCCGGAGGATCAAGAGGTTTGTAAACTTGTCATTCTAGTGTAGTTTATATGTACTGTGGTAGCACAGTGAGGAGCTCTTTATTTCAGGATCATACTTAGCAAGTGACTACCGATAAATATGGCGAGGGCTGATGTTTTTCCATTTAAAGTCAGGATTCCAACAAAATTAATTTGATTTATAATCAGATAACATGTTTTAAATGTGCTTTTTGAAACTATTTGGAATGTTGTTTTGATAAAGTTTCCTTTTCTGTATTTGTCTTATGTGAAGTTCAAAATGGTGTCACTTATATCTATAAGTATCCGTTATTTTGCTATTTAATATTCTTTTTTAAGATTGCGAATTATCAACATTTTTCATATTGGATGTTGCACGTATGCTATTACTTACACAGAATTATACGTCTTCACAATTTGAGGTCTATTTTGCGACTGTACTGAAAAAAAGTTGTTTATTTATTCTTCTTGGTTACAGAACTCAGCTACCACTGTTTTTTGTCCTTTTTCAGGGTTTTCACTCACAATCGATGCTGGTCATGCTCCATATTACCAAACAGTTTCGGATACAATAATATATTTTACAGAAACACAATATGGCATTCATGTAATAGGAAATTGACACATTTTTGGTAGATACAAGTAAATATAATATCAACACGAATCATCATGTTATTGGAAATTAAATTTCCTGAGCACATAATTTCTGCTACAGTACTAGCATTTCTATAGTAATGGGTGATCCAAAAGACTGTGAATCAGCTGCACTGTGTTTTGTCTGCACTCGTCACCGACTGCCGCTGTCATAGAACAATGCAGATAAAACCATACAGCATTTTTAAAACTACTTTTAAAGGCTTTACTTAACAATATAATTATAGCAGATGCTGAAACTGGCCACCATCGTTGTCCATACATTTTTGGCACCTCTTTAGGAAATTATCCATCACTTGCCATAGTTTACATTGAGAAATGCTGGCAATTTCCTGTTCGATATTTTGTTTTAATTCTTCCAGGGTGTGTGGGTTTGTCTTGTACACTTTATGCTTTAGATTACCCCAGAGATAGAAAACGCAGGGGGTGAGGTTGGGGGGCCAAGGGGGCCACAACTCTCTACTGATAATTCTGTCCTGAAACACACTTTCAATTGTTCTCATCAAAAATTGGCTGTATGAGCTGTTGCAGAGTATTTTTGAAAAAGGGCAAAATCATGCCCGCTGTCGGTTAATTCTCTAAAAAAAAAAAAAGAGGGCAAAGTTGTATTCACGCATGTACAGGTGACAACTGTTGACTCGGAAAATATCATAATCTGATGGTGCAAGATCAGGGCTGTATGCTGAGTGTGGTAGCAGTTCGATTCCTCCCAATTCCTGAATTTTTTACATGGTTTTCTTGCAGTATGGGGTCTTGCATTGTCCTGTTGCAATAGAACTCTATTTGAGTTAACTAATGCTGGGTATCTCCGTTTCAAAATTTCATGAACTCGTTCCAGTTGTTGAAAATAAAGATCCGCATCAATCGCCCACCCATTTGAAACAAACTCCCGGTGAATCACACCTTCAAAATTCCACCAGACACACAACATTACTTAGAGATGGAACCAATTTTTTTTTAACAATGGCTTTGGCAGGTTGGTAGGGATCAAGCCACGTTTCGAGGCATCAGGGTTTCGGTAATATACCCATTTTTCATCACAAGTGACAATTCTCCGGATAAATCTATCATCCATGGGATTATGGATAAGCTGACGACAGATATCCACTCTACATTGAGCCTGTTGAGGTGTCGGTTCATGAGGTACAGATCTACAGATACTTATCTGTATTTTCCTAGTGTCTTAATGTGACGATGTATGGTATCTTTTGATGCACCAAGTTCTTCTGAAAGCCAGTGCATACTTTTCTGTAGATTTTCTCACAAAACTTTGCGTTTATCCTCAATATTCCATACTTTAGTTCTCCCACAACCTGGTAAATCTTTAAGTGTTTTCGTCTCCATTGCTGAAACGTTGGAACCATCGTTGTGCAACACACTCACTAGTTTTAAGTTTTCCGAAACTGACACAAATAACAAGGAATATCTCCGAAATGGTTCACTCTACAAAAAAATTTATTCAGACATAAATTGTGTGTTTTAGCAAGATCTATGTTTTTTTGTTCAGTAAGATTCTATCTTTCACGGTTTACAAGTTATTCAAAAGATATCCAGAGTAAATAGAATTACGCAGGCTATTGTTTGAAAATTCAAAATGTAAATTTCATTTGTCATCAAAATATCTCAAACATGACATTTTAATCAAAATCGTTAGTCATTTTCAAGAAAATCAAAATTTTCGAAAAGTTTTCCATGTAAAGGGTAGTTTAGGGTGGGGCTATTTTCTTCAAAATCTTCATGTTGCATCCTTGAAAGACATTGCACTTAGATACCAACTTTGGTTTTTAACCAACTTTTCGTTTTTGAGTTATGCTGTCCACAGACAGACACACAGACCTTTTTCTAAAAATGCTTTTTTTGGATCCAGGGGGTCTCAAAACATATATTTCCAGTGAAATCTCAACATCAAATTTTTGGGTGGAATACAGTACTTCCTCTACTTACCAGTAGAGAAAGTAAAAAATATGTGAGCAAGGAGGGGTCACCATGTGGAAAATATGTGAGCAGTAAAAGGGTTAACAAGGTAATTGAGAACAGAGAACACTTGCCTATCCTATGTGTAACTTTAAATATTGCACAATCTCATTATTGCCAACTGTAATAGTATAAACAAAACTATTCTTTCCATTGGTACTAGTTTCACCTTTATAAATGTTATTAAGTGCAAGTTATATGTGTTTAAAAGGTAACAATTCTAAATGAAGGAACAAAATAAGCAAATGCCGAGCTCTAGTAATCAGGCGGGAAAGTTTGATAGTTGAGTTGGTGAGAGCTTGTAGCATGTAACTAATTAAGGTGATTGGTTTTATCTGCAACCTGCTCTTCAGCAGTCAGCCAATAGTGTGTGGTTATTTGTAGCAAAGGCCCATTCAGTTGAAAACACCAGCCATTGTCATAAAATTATTAAATATAACAGTGTATTTGCTTACATTAACTAAGCAAATGATGAAAATATAATTCATTATTTTCTAAGCATGTTGGTACTTGCACAAAAATTGAAGTATTCCATTAACTTTTGTTCTGGAAAGTAGCACTCTGTGATACTAATTTTGTTGTGTTTTTACATGAAGGTTCTTATATATACCTAATAATTATCTCTTTCACTTAGAGTAAACTGTTTTATAATAAATATCACAGTAAAAGTGTAAAGGATAGAGAAGTCTTAAGCAAAATATATTTTTAACAAATTTTGGAAATTATATTAAAAGCCTCTCTGAACTGTGCATATTGTGCTTTAGATGCCAGTTTTAGTTCGTGAATTTACATATTGATGAGTTTGTGATTAAACATACTGCATTCAAGATCCACCAAGAAAAGCTACAGAGGTAATTTCAGGGTTTTCAGTGATTTGAAGTTGATTTTTAAGAGTAGTTTAAAAGGTAAGCTAACTACAGTTGAAGAATTGTGAGCAGTTACTTTACTTTGATTTGGGTTGTTTATTTTCTGCCTTCATGTAAAGCAAAACAATTCCTCCATTGTAAGGATGTGATAACGAACATAGCCAAGGTTCAGTGTAATCTAGTGAGCAGGTACCTACAATGCTTGGACAGGGTGTCGGGCCTATAGTTTAACATTACAGACTTATATAACTAGTTGTATTAGATGCAGATAAAAAACATTTGACATATGATTTGTAGGTTTCTTGTCATTTATGATTGTGACAATGAACAATGTCGCATTATTAGATTAGAATGTGTAAAGATGGCAATGTGGACAAAACAACAAAAGACTTTCTGTGTGTTTGGATTGGCTGAAACAAAAAGTGTGAAGCATGTACAGCAAAATGTTTGGCCTGTATATAACCTTGCTTATCATAATGATGTCCCCTCGTATGTAAGCATTAGGAAAATGGCACAGACGATTACAAGAAACTGGTAGTCTTTTGTCTATACATGGGAAACAGAATGTGTTTGCACAAAATATGGAAAGGATTCATATGGCCCTTGAAAGAAGTCTGAAAAAGTCAATTTGATGTGACATTGTAACGTTTGCCATTACTTGGTCCACAGTTCATGATGAGCAGTTCGGTTACTTTTCTATCACTTCATTGTCTTCTAACATTTTACCACATCTTGTCACTAACACAGTCCAGAGCCTTTTGTGCTATCACAACTTTTACTTCTTATAACCTTGCTCAGTCCTTTTAGTGTCTTATCTTCATTTCCTCTGTCTGTCATGTACTACTTACAATGGTGTAATCACTTGTGATGTTTATTGAATCTTCTTACAACATACCAACACACATACACAGCTGTCTCACACTCACTGACCGCCTTGTGTAAAACTCACTGCTCTGCTCTTCTCTGACCTCCTTATGTACTGCGGATCACCTTTATCAAGTTCCACATGTACATGTGCTGGAAATGATGAAGCTAGAAATCTCACAAACATTCTTGAAACACCTTTTCTTTCTGCTGCTTCGATTGTTGACAGTCATGGAAACACAGCAGTCACGTGAGGCAGCCTTCGCCCACTCGCTGGCACGGCATGTACTATGAAGTAGCTTGGCCGCGTCCATCCTTTGTTATGTGCCAAGCCTAATCTCACAATACAAAATATTATGTTTATGGTCCTACATGATTCAGTTACACTAGTGACAAAAACAAATGGAAGACATTTTGAATAAAATTGAAGAGGACAGTGCTATCCTTTTGTAATGAAGTTAACTTTCCATGCAAAGGCTGTAGTAATACTTTCCAGACTCATTCCACTTGCTATGCTTTCCATGCTTAGACAAAAGACTGTTAGATTTTCATAACTGTATATAATGCTTGCATGGAAAGGGACATCATGATGGCCAAGGTTAAAGTAAGCATTTCGTTCTGCTCAGATGTTGTTTCAACCAATCCAGAAACACAGATAACGTTCTGTTGCGGTGTCCACATTACAATTTTTTAACATTCTAATGTAGTAAGGTGATTGTTGCAGTCATAAACGGCAAGAGTTCTGTGAATCATTTGTCAAATGCTTTTTATCTGGTTCTGATATAACTAAAGTAAAGTAAGTTTGCAATGTGAAACACACAGACTAGACACACTGTATTATTTTCATCATTAACAAAGTTAGTTGATGTAAGTGTGTACATAATTGTATTTAATAATTTGTTACAGAGTGAAGTAAAACTGTACAGATGAGAGACTTGTGTCGGCAGCAACTACTTATCTGTTGGCCGACATTGCAATTGTCTTACAGAGGATGCGTATGTAGCTATGCTGTTACATGAGTTGGTGAGTTGAAGTAGTTTTGCAGAAACAGTAGGTCCTGTATCCTGTTAGTAGATTAAACATGCATCACAAATAAACCCAGTACGATCCTCTGAGGACCTTAGTCTCCTTCATGAACAGCAATCCAATCATTTTTATCCTCTGCTTTTCTCCTGCAACTCTTCATTTTAGGCCTTCTTATTTATCCACCTTATTCTTGGTCGTGCATTTCCTCCTATTCCATTTATTTTCCCTTTAAAAATCTTTATCACCAACCTATCTTCATTCATCTTTGTATTATGTCCTATGCATTCCAATCTCTTTCTCTTAATATCCGCAGTTAATGCAGATCTTTATAAAGCATTCTCAACTCATCATTTGTTCTTGTCATTTTGTACAACTGGCACCAAGTGTTCTATCTCAGGGCATTTCCTTGAGTAACAGTCACTTCCATAACTTACTACTGGTTTCACCATGGTTTTATAAATTCTTATCTTTGCTCTCTTACTTCCTGCTTGTGATCTAAAAATGTGTTGTAATCATTGAGATTCTAAGGCTTTCACGGCTGGTATCAATACTAGAAACAATATATTTTGGGCTTATGGGCGGTGGTCTACTGGGTTTCTTCTTCCCAGACGTTTCATCTGCGACTACGGCAGACATCATCAGTGGCTGGAGGGGAGGTCTGTTGTGATTGGTCCGGATGGGCAACGGGCGGGGCCAATGTTGGTGGCGTGTTGAGATCTGCTGGCATCTGATTGGCTTGTGTGGAGTTCTTGATTTTTGCTTTTTGTAGTGCTGTTTGCCATAATCTGTTAAGCTTAAGGCCTTCCTCTTTGCGATTGAAGTTGTTTTTATGCTTTTGTATTTCAATGGCTTTGTGGAATAAACGAGAATAGTAGTGGGACGTTGGGGCTAGAATATATGTGTTTTTGCACTGGATGATGTGTTCACCTTCTTCTTCTATGGTATGTTTTGCAATTGCTGAATTTTCAGTCTGACCCAAACGGCAACTTCTTTTGTGTTCGTCAATGCGAGTGTTTATGCTTCGCTTTGTGGTTCCAATGTATACTTTACTACATGAACATGGTATTCTGTACACTCCTGCATCAGTCTGGGTGGCTCAGTTGGTTAGATGCTGGCCTACTGATACCAAGGTCACGGGTTCAAACCCGGCCCAGGCTGATGGTTTTTAAGTGTGCTTAAAAACGACAGCTCCATGTCAGTAGATTTACTGGCATGTAAAAGAACTCCTGTGGGACGAAATTCCGGCACACCGGCGACGCTGATGTGTTCCTGGTAATGTGTTCCTGGTAATTGACAGCGTCGTTAAACAAGAAAAAAAAGAATTTTAATTAATTGTACGCTCCCGCTGTAGATAGAGGATCCCTGGGGTCTTTGGCTGATGGGAATATATTGCAGATCTATTTTGTGAGTTTGAAAATGGTGTTAATGTTGTGGCGTTTGAGTAGTTTCCCAATGTGGTCTGTCACTGACCTGATGTACGGTAGAAAAGTCTTACTATTGTTATTGGATATTTGTGTGGTGGTGGAACTTCTCTTAGGGTGTAATGCTCTGTTGATTTCATGTTTAGTATAGCCATTTAATTTAACAGGAAAGAGGATGGCACATTAGGCCACACAGTGTATTGAAAATCGACCCATACGGACCGCTACTTTCACAAGAACTCTAACCACCATCCGAAACAAAAACACGCTACAATCAATACTTTGGCAGACGCATTTGTGAACCACAATATCTAAACCAAGAATTTGAATACCTACATAAAACAGTGCAATTGAATGGCTATACCAAACGTGAAATCAACAGAGCATTACACCCTAAGAGAGGTTCCACCACCACACGAATATCCAATAACAATAGTAAGACTTTACTACCGTACATCAGAGCACAGTTGCTGTTGAAATCTCCTCTAGGATACTTCGACCTCCCTGCCGCTGATGATGTCTGCCATAGTCGTAGACGAAACGTCTGAGAAGAAGAAGAAACCCAGTAGACCACGGCCCATAAGCCCGGAATATATTGTTTCTAGTATGTTGTAATCCACTACAAGGGTGGATCAAAAATTAACGGGAATTTTTTTTTTTTTCCCCAGACACCATGATTTTCTTTTATTCAAATTTAATTACAAGCTTTCAAAATCTCCTTCGGACATTACACACTGGTTCCAACATTCTATCCACTTTTCAAGACACTCAGAGAAGCCCTTGTTTGACATCCTGTTCAGTATACCCGAAATAACACTGTTTAGTTCTGTATCAGTTTGAAAATGGCACCCACAAAGATGTTTTTTCACTTGTGGAAACAGTTAGAAATTGCAGGGTGCTAGATCTAGCGAATATGGTGGGTGAGGCATGATTTCAATACCTAGATGAGTGATAGCCTCTTGTGTTGCTATGGCTCGATGAGCAGGGGCATTGTCCTGATGGAGGATCCATCCATTGGCAGCAAGTTCTGGTCTCTTGGCAGCCATTTTCCTCTTGAGTGGTCCTTTAAGGACGTTACTTTAATATTGAGCAGTTACTGTGGTGTGTTTAGAAACCACATAGTCATAAATTACTGAAATTTTGTCAAAAAACACAAGATGTATGACTTTCCCTGAACTTGGTTGCAGTGGAGGACCTTCCTGAACGTGGAGCATCTTCAAGACTTTTTTCACCATCTTGAAATTTTTTATGCCATTCAAAAACACGTGTTTTTGATAAAGTTTGGTCTCCATATGCTTCCTGTATCATTTGCAGCGTTTCAGTTCCAGATTTTTTCAAAAGAACACAAAACTGAATTGCCACTCGTTCTAACTTGAAATCTATGTCGGGTCATTGAAACATGTGCTTACACAATGGCTCTCTCAAACTGAACAGCGCACGGACAGTGTGGCACCTATCCCAGCGTCAGTCAAGGTCAGACCTCTGTTACCACGGTTGGTGAATTTTGACTAGTGCGTGTTTAAACAGAAAAAAATAATTCCCGTTACTTTTGACACACCCTCTATAACATCTATTTCCTGCGGCTATTCTTGCTTTTATTTCCTCTCCTATCTCATTGTTTGCTATTAACAAATTCCATCCCATCAATCTTAACTTTTCTTGGTGCCATTTCCTTTCCATTAATCGTCATATGTTTTGTTTTTATTACATTTATCTTTAATCCTGTGGTTCCTATCAGTTGCATTGTAACTTCAGCTGCTCTTTCCAATTATCCAAATATGAATACATCATCTGCATATGCTACATATTGCCTTGTCCTGTTGTAAGTTGGATAAAGTCAGATATTTCTTACTATTTTCTCCAGTACAATATTGAACAATAATGCTGATAGTCTTTTACTAATTTAGAGACTTCTAATAAACACCATTGAATTTTAACTTTAGACATATTTTCCAAACTCATTCTAACTAGTCATATTAATTTAAAGTGGATGCCAAAATCTTTTAATGCTTCATGTTATAAATGGACTATTTACGGAATGCTTGCTTAAAAACAATAAATAATAAATCTAACTCTATCTTAAATTTATAAAATTTCTCTAGTATATTTCTCAATATATGAGGTGCATCCAGAAAGTAAGTTTCCCGATTTTATTTCCTTTAAAGTCAACATATTTAGCCGGGACAAATGCGCATGCATAACAGATCTAAGACGTATCAATCATGTGTCAGCCAGACGGTCCCGCATGGCATCAATAGTGCAACAGCAGTGGCCTGAAATGGCAGCTCTTATTCGTTCTCCCGCCACCTGCGAGGTTTGGTCAGTGATAAGGTTCCTTAATGTGCTAAACATAGCACCGATCGATATTCATCGACAGGTCTACAGACCAGACATCATGAGCAAACAGATGATGCGTCGCTGGTGTAGCCTTTTTTCCCCAAGATCATCAAAGTGTTCATGATGAAGAGTGCAGTGGGCAACCGTCCCTCATCAATGATGACTTTGTTGAACAAGTGCGGCAGCGCATCATGGAAAACCATTGGTTCAATATTACAGAGCTCAGCAACCATTTGCCACATATATCGTGATCCTTGGTGCATGAAATTGTCACTAAGCACCTGCTGTTCAAGAAATTGTGTGTGTGTGGAAGGTGCCGAGAAGCCTGATACCCCAGCACAAAACGAAACGCTTAGAAGCAGCACTGACATTTCTGCAGTGGTATCATGATGACTGCGACGAGTTCCTCGACAGGATCATCACGGGTGATGAGACGCGGGTTTTGCACTTTACCCCGGAAATCAAGCAGCAGTGGATCTCTGGTCAAGACGAAATTCAGACAGTGTCGATGAAAAAAGTGATGTGCACAGTGTTTTGGGACAGGAAGGGCATTCTACTCATTGACTTCCTGCCCAGAGGTGCAACAGTGAACGCTGACCGTTACTGTGAAACACTGCTGAAATTGTGACGTGCCATTCAGAACAAGAGGCGTGGAATGCTTACTGCAGGTGTTGTGCTGCTCCATGACAATGCTCGTCCACATATGGCTCGGCACACAGCAACTGTTCTGCAGGGGTTCGACTGGGAGCTGTTTGATCATCCACCATTCAGTCCTGATCTGGCTCCCAGCGATTACCATCTTTTCTTGCATCTCAAGAAATTCCTGTCCTTCAGTCAGCGTTTTGACAACGATGAAGCATTGAAGACAGACTCACACACTGGTTCCATTCACAGGCGGCAGACTAGTACGACACAGGGATACAAAAGTTGATTCCACAATATTTTATTTATTTATTTTTTTATTTATTTATTTACTAAGCTATATACATGTGAATATGACCGGTGTTCAGCCCTGGCTCATTGCCAGTCATATTCTTATTCTACAATAATTCCTTAATTCTAACTTATTCTATCACTTATATCTTATTGTTCAACTCTATTTACTGTCCAGATCCATTTATTTTTCACCTTATGTAAAAATCTTCCTACCCTCTTACTGTCTTTATGAAGCATTTCAACTATAGATCTATTTCTATTCATATTCGACCATTTCTTATTAATATATTCTTTTCTCCAACCTTCAGTCCCAATACATTTAAATATTATATGTTCTATGTCTTCATTTCCACCACATATAGGACATTGGTTTTGAGGAATGCCCTTCCTTAGACCCTTTAATCTCCATACTCCTGCTTTCATCCATGCAATGCCTTCTCGCTCCTCTTTATCTGTCACGTCTATATACTTCTCCCTACCCCAAGAGTTTTTCATTTGTACATAAAAAAATTAAGGATCTCTTTTCAGCTATCTCACTAAATATGTTTTGTATTTCTATATCGTCAAATCTTTTTCTTGCCAGTTTCCAAAAATTGTGTATATTATTTTCTCTATTCCTCCATACTTCCCCTAAACCACTACTTTCCAAGTTATTTCTGAGACAGTCTGCCCAACCCTTATTCTTTAGGCTTTTTTCTTGATATAGTAGGCACTGTTTCAACAGGTTCCTTTCTTCCAAATTCAATATTCTAAACCAGTATTTCAGTGCCCTCTCCATAATCTTCCCCTTACTTGTTACCCTTCCCAGTTCTATTTGTGCTACCTGCCTAACAGTTGCATTTGGTAATCCAAGCAATTCTTTGCAGAAAGTTCTATGCACCTCATCTATGACTTCCCAACCTCCTCCTAATCCCCATACTTCTGTCCCATATAACATCTTTGCTTCAACTACCATATTGTATACATTTTCTAGCCATTTAACATTTATATTAGGTACTTTGTATTTGCAGTTTCTGGTTGCTGATAAAGCCCCTTTTCCTTTTGCTAATGCAAATTTCTTTTGTTTTTCCCAATTACCACTACTATCTAACTTCACTCCTAGATAAATGCATTCTCTCACTACCCTAAACTCTTTTTTATTTTCATTCCTCCATTTTTCATATTTGCTCAATTTCCCTCCTTTTTTAAAAACTATGATCTGTGTCTTGTCCTGGTTCACTTTTAGGCTCCATTCTTTACAGTAATTATTTAATACTTGTAAGGACTGATTTAAGCCATTCACTGTGATTGAACCTACAACTAGATCATCTGCAAAAAGTAGTCCTGGAATCTGTATGTTATTAATAACAGGCATAAAGTTATTATTTCTCCCAATATCCATTAATACATCATCAATATAAAGATTAAAAAGAACCGGACTCAACTTACATCCTTGCCTAAGGCCTTTCTCTTGTTGGATTTCTCTTGTTACAACTCCCTCCTCCACTCTTATACAAAAGGTATTGTCTTTATATAATGCTTTGAGAGTTTTCACCATTTGTTCACTCACTCCTTTACTCAACAGTTTGTGCCATAACAAATGAAGCTCAATTCGATCATATGCTTTTTCTAAATCAACAAAGGCCATATACAACTTTCCTCTTTTAACTTTCAAATATTTATCTACCAAAGTTTTTATAATAAATAGATTATCAACTGTTCTCCTCCCTCTTCTAAACCCCATCTGAAATTCCGAGAGAATATTAAATTTCTCAACCCACGTTTGTAACCTACTTGCCATAATTCCAGTAAAAATTTTCCCTACATTTGATAATAAAGCAATACCTCTATAGTTGTTTGGTTTGTCGACACTACCCTTACCTTTGTATATTGGATGTATGATTGCTTTCCCCCACTTTTTCGGTATATAACCCTTCTCTTTAATTTGATTGAATAAGTCTACAAGAACCTTGACTCTATTTTTTTCAGTACACCATTCCTTAAGGAACTCTGTTGGGATCCCATCTATCCCAGTTGCTTTATTTCTCTTCATTAATTTAACTTGCTGTATTATTTCTTCCCCTCTTATTTCATCATCCAGCAAATCTACATAATTGTTACCTATTTCCCTTCTTCCTATTTCTATTTTGCTCTTTTCTCCCCCATACAATTCTTTAAAGTAATCCACCCATTCACCTGGATATACATCAGGTTTTATTACATAATTATTATACATTGATTTTATAACTTTCCATACTGCATTTACATTATTTTCGTTTAGGACCCTTATCAGTTTACTTTCTTGTTTTTTCCTCCAGTTTATTTTCTTTTGTTCTAATAATGAATTATATAAATCCCTACCTTGCATATATTCTTCCCTTAATTCTTTACCACCTATTTCCCTCCATTTTATAAGCATCTGTTTAACTTGTCTTTTTATTACTCTGCATTCTTCATCAAACCAACCCTCGTCTCTTTTGTAAACCCTCTTATTTACTTTCATTTCGTCCCCAGCTCTTACCATCATATTATTTAGAATATCCATCGCATTTTCAATTTTTTGTTCTTTTATCATACAATTTATTCCACACTGACATATCTGGCCATAGTTAGAGCTTAACACCTGCTTAAATTTAATGCCATACTCCTCCTTCCATTTGTATCTGCTATACTTTTCTACTATACATCCATCCTCTCTTAAATTGTCAATCATTTGTTCAGAGTGTATTTTTATATCCACTATCAGTGGAAAATGACCACTACTAGAGCTTAAATTTAATACCTTAAAATTACTTAAAATGTATCCCATGTTAATTGGCCACAGAACATAATCGATCACACTTTGCCCATTACTGCTTACAAAAGTATATTCCCCATTCACATCTTCTCCGAATTTCCCATTCAAAATATCAAAAGAATTCAATTCACAAAATTCTATAAATTTTTCATATCCTTTATCTACCATCTTATCTTTACTCTGTCTAATTCTTTCTGATTTTTCTAATACATCACAACTCATCCAACCATTCCCTCCATTAACATCATTTTCCCCAATCCTAGTATTAAAGTCTCCCAATAGTATAACCTCCGAATTTATATATTTCTCCTTTAAAGTTTGAATATCTAGCTCTAGATCCTTAAGGAGTTCCGGATTATGAAATCGCGAGGAAAGAGGAGGATTGTATATTATTCCTATACAAATCACTTTTTCGTCTATTTGATCGTCCTCTAATACCACCCATAATATCTCTTTCCTCCTTGACCATGATTTTTTAAATCCTTTATTTAACGTCTTCCTTACAAGAAATCCTATGCCTCCTGAAACCCTTCCCTTCCTTGCTAGGGTATGACCTTTTAATCCTACGTACTCAAAACCCTTTACATAAATTTGTTCCTCTTTTAGCCATGTTTCGACTACCGCAAGGTAATCAAGTTTTGTCAATAACTGATTTAGACTCCCTTTATCTATTTTATTTTTTATTCCCTCACAATTCCAGAATCCAAGCCTCCTTATAGACCCTGTTCCCTATTGCGATCCTGATCTAAATCTGAATGATTCTAGTGTTTTTTTACTCCTTAGTCGTATTCCTTGTTTCGAGGTGGACGGTTTATTTCTGTCTAAAACTAAAATACTGCCATGTTCAGATGATACGATGCTGTCATCTTCCCCTTCCCCTTCTGTATTTTCCCCACTACTCGGACGCCACGCCTTCCTTCCTTCCACCACCAATTTGCGTGCAGCTATTACTTCCCCCTTACTCGGTGACACTATTTTCCTGTGTGACGTCTCCCCACTCGCTCCTCCTCCTGCCGGCTCTGCCACAGGTCCCTCCGCTGACGTCATTGCACTCTGTTCTGACGTACTCGCTACGTCATCTCTTCTTGCTTCTGACGCAATCATCTGCCTGCCAGCCCCACGTGCCGGTAATGTAAGTTCTTTATGACTATCCTTTTCCTGTGGTCTCCGATCGTCCATTGAACTTCTTTTCGATCTGCTTTCCATCACTCTAGTTGCTGATGTATTAAGCTGAGTCATTTCCTGCTCGTGTGTTCTGTATCTTCTTATGCCCGTTTCGTACCCATCCACTATGCGTCCGTCGACCCACAATTGTAAATTCTTTATGAAAGCCGATCTTCCTTCCAATCTTGCCATCTTCATTTGTTGTAATAAGTTTCTCTTTAAGGCTCGTTGTTCCACCGTTAAATCCCTATTTATAAAAATATCTGACCCTTTTAGTTGCTTTGTTTTCTTTAACACTTCATAAACAAACTGCACTGACGTAAATCTTGCAATAATCATTCTGGCTCCTCTTGATCTGCCCACTCTGAAAGCCTCCCTTATCTCCCAGCCCTGTAGTACCATTCCAAGCTTCCCTTCTATGATCTCTCTGACTTCTTGCATAGGCCATACTCCATTCCTTTCTTTTACTCCTGATATAACTAGATTGTATCTCCGGTGCCTCTCTTCCATCAGCTCCACTCTTCTTTTGACGTACTGTACCTCCTTGCTTATATCTTGCATTTCCTTTCTAATCTCTCCCTTAATATCTATTAGTTCCTTTTCCACTCCATTGAGTTTGTTTCCTAATTTCTCATCCATGTTCTTTATTTCTCCAAAATTTCTTCCATAACATTTTGATTTCCATTTGGCCCCGGGTTAATTTCAACACCACCAATCACCAATAATATACCTAAGGCACATGTAAGAAGGAACATGTTTACCATTTCTTCCAAATTGCTACTTGTTTTAAACTCGTTCCATTTTAACTTGTTGAATGTTCCGATTCTTCCCCTGTACACTTGAATACAAACACCCATTGTTTCTTGAGCCCTTTTTCCTTTCACTCCAGGAGCTACCTCCACACACGTCTTCTCTCTACCACTGCTAGCTTAGTACTCTTCCACAATATGACAAGTGCCTAAATTCTGGTGATAACTATGTTGAAAAATAGTTGAAACATTGCTGTACCTGGTGTCAATAAAGTTTTTCTGGTAACTGGGTTTTCTTTATTTTAAAAAAATTGGGAAACTTACTTTCTGGATGCACCTCGTCTATAAATTGTGTAGTAGAGCGTCCTCTTCTGAAACGGTTTTTGATATTCTCACAGTATATCTTCTGCATATGGGACCAGTCTTTTATCCAGTGCATTTGTTAATGTTTTATAACACATATTTAACAGTGAAATTCCTCTATAATTAGCATCTTTCAGTTTATCCTCTTATGTAAAGGTCATATAACAGCCGTATGCCATTCCAGTGACATTTCTTCTTTCTCCCATATTATTTCTATCATTTTATAGATTTCATGTACTATTTTGTTTCCTCCGTATTTTATCAACTCTGCACTTATACCACCTTCTCTTAGTGCTTTAGTCTGTTAATGGTATCAAAAATTTCTTCTTTTGTTGGTGAATCATATTTATCTCTATACTTCCATTTAGATTTTCTATCTTGTTAAGTGGGTTCTCGTCAGTAAATAATTCTTTAAAGTACTCCTTCCATCTGTCCATTATTTGCTTTTCATTTCCCTTAGAATTGTGTGGAACTTTCTTGTAACCGTATTTTTTACAGCTTCTAAACTTTCTATAATTTTCCACTCATGATTCCTTTTTTTGTTTCTACGGGTTCTCTTTGCTTCCTTACACTTCGTTTTGTATTCTTTTCTATTTAATCTTGTATTCCTATTCATTAGCTTTTGCTTTGCCTTATTTCTTTCTTCTATCTTATTTAAACATTCTTCTCAAACCTTTTGTTTCAATTTCTTCTTTAGCTACCTCTCTTATACCTGTCCTAAAAATTTTCCAGTTCTCTTCAATTACACTCTCATTATTTCTTCTATTACTGTTTTCGGCGAATTATCATTGTATTGCCTGTGTACATTTCTGTTTAATTTTGTTGTTTTTTAGACTTTCCACTTTAAATTTCTTTGGTTTCTCTCCTTGTAATGTTCTATACTACCTTAGATACTGGGATTTAAATAATGTGCAAGTCAAATAATGTGCAAGTTAATCAGGAGACCATTATGAATATAAAAGTGCTTTTAATCTGTAGCAATCATGTTATTATATGAGAAATCACATATATTGTTTACATAATATGAACCATACTGATGAAGCAAAGGATGTTGAAGGTTGAGTTTGCTGTCATTTCCTGAAGTGTATATGATAAATGTAACATGCACTGTTATACTAATGATATTTGTTTCTTGGAAAGATAAGTATCCAGTTGGATCATACTACAAGGTTCTTCATTTAAAGCCTATCGGGTGCACAGCATTTTGCCTATGTGCAATTGGATGTTTCACAGCTGGCTTTGCTCCTACATAAACTCTGCATATAAAGCATGTATAACACACCTTGTAGAAGATGCTGGAAATGTCATCCACCCTTGGCTAAAGAAGCATTATCAAAACACATCCTGATTAAGCTGGGCCACTGTAATGTTTCCAAATTGCTGGCAAATTTTCTGGAAGCTTATCGTAAAGTGACATTGTCCCCAATTCCCAACAAATTCAGGTCTGGGGAAAGCGAAAATTATGTAAGGAGGGAGTGAGTATATCTATCTGTCTTGTCTAGGGCAGAAAGTCTTGTGAGACAATAGCAGCACAGCTGCTTGAAATGATAAAAACACCATTAGGGTAAGTCTTCTTTTGGAAGGAAAAAGGGAAATCAGTGCTAAGGGAAGCAATGAATACAGCTTCATGTGTACAAAAACATACTTCATGGATGTGTACTGGGAAGATATTCAGAACGAAATAGTTTTGTCTTGAAATTTGAATTAATATTAGAAATCATCAGAGTAAAAATTTGTTTATAAGGGCACCAGAAAAATACATCAGTGGTGCTGCATTGGACAGGGGTTGCATAGGGGATAAATTTGCACAGCTGTGATACAGCAAACAAAATCTAGATACAGTTTGTTTCCTCATGTAGCGCGAAGTGATGACCAGCTGTGTATCTGTACAAGTCCTGCAGCTATGTGATAATGGTTATCATTATTAATTTTGTTTGTTTATTTATTTCAGCAACAGCCATGCATTGGAAAGTTGAAGAAACTAGCGGATGAAATTTTGGAGAATTTACCAGACACTCCTCCAGTATATCCAAGGAAAAATGATGAAAGGATGTCTTCACAGAAGAAGAATAAAACAGAAAGGCACAAGCATAACAAACCCCATAAAGGTAAAGCCAAATCTTAGAATTAAGAAGTCGTGTTTGTAATGAACTGTAATTTTCCAGTAGTTGTTTCAACAGCAACTACCATCATCTGCTGTGTGTGTACTGATGTCCTTCTTTATACAGATAGTTGTGCTGCCCTCTCTTTAAATTGTAAACTTGATGATACTGTCAACTGGTAGGATTTCAAAATTCATCCCTTTCTGTGTATTTTTAATTAGTAAACCATGTTTTTTGGGGAGAAGATACTTATTTAGATAAACTTCAAAAGCAAAATGTTAATTAAATGTTAATTTTCATCCTAATTGTTGGAGCCGTTTCCGTGATGAGACCTTTAATATCCGGGCTTGTTTGTTGAAATTGGCCCATTAATATACACATTATGGCCAAAATAATGTTTTGAATAATTGTGACTGTTACGCATAGACTAATATAGCTAAGTCAACTTTCTTTAGGTTTTCTGAAAGCTCTTGATGAGGCCTTTAATATTCTGGCTTGTTTGTTGAAATTGGCTCATTAACAGAGAGAAATTATGGCCAAAATAAGATTTAAAGTAATTGTGACTGTTATGCATAAAATTGTGTTGTTTCAGGAATGACACCTATATAGGTAATTTTAATAAGCAAAACCCTGTCTAAATACATTTGATCGAAATTGTTAGAGCCATTTCCAAGTTGCGTGGAATATATTTATTTATATATATATAAGAATTGCTTGTTTAAATATATAAGATAAATATTTTTCCTCTACATTTAAGTTCTTCATTGGTTTTTGCCTGTTTTAAAAGTTTTATTTCCAGTATGTCGTGTTTGGTCGACCAGAAGTGACTCGCTGCTGCTGATTTATCTGTTTGAATGTTACATTTGTTAGTTGTTCCTTAAGCCTAGTTTCTTTTTGTTTGACCAATATATATCTGATTGCAGTTTACAGTTTATTTGGTATGGTGTTCTTCAGGGGGTGGTTCCGTGAATTCCTATGGTTATTCTTGTATGGAGCTAGTTCAGTGCTATATTCTTAAAGTAACACTGTACGACACTGAAATTTGCACCTAACCAAAAATAGGCAATTCTAATAGATTTTTAAGCACGAATTTCAAAGCTGAAATCCATTTTGTGATATCATCTAACATTTTTTAGATATTGGCCTTTTTGTGATTTGTAAACATCTGCTGCACTACGCCACTCCCACTGCTGCAACCTTTATTGGTCGGCTCACCCTCTCAACATCTGTTGTCATTCAAGGCTGGTAAGAGTTTTATTGCAGGTGAGGTAACTTCAGCATTTTGACAAGGGGCTTAAATATGACTTCTTTGAAAGGTCTTCTTTGTTAATGGGCTCATGAAACAACTGAGTAACAATTACAAGACATTCAAATGGCATCTTTTCATTTGATTCGTCAAAGTTAAGTTTAAAGGCAGTTTTATTACATAATAGTAACTCTTATCCTTCCATCCCTATAGCTCCTGCTGTCCAGATGAATGAAACATATGAGAGTTTTGAAAACTATAAACTATGCAAAGTATGAATGGCAAATCTGTGAAGATTTAAAGGTCATAGGTTTACTCCTGGGAATGCAGAGTGTTTTCACCAAGTTTTGTTTTATATGTGAGTGGGACAGTCGGGCTAAAGAAAAACATTATGAAGTAACTGAGTGGCCTGTAAGGAGTGCTTTAATACTGGCTGAAAAGAATGTTAAGTATGAAGTATTAATTAACAAAGACAAAATTTTGCTACCGTTGCTTCACATTAAGTTAGGCTTTATGAAAAATTTTGTATAGGCTTTGAACAGAGAGTGTAGGGGTTTTCGGTATTTGAAAGAAAAGTTTCCAAGAATAAGCGAAGCAAAATTAAAAGAAGTTATTTGGCCAACAAATATGCAAATTGATGGAAGACAGGCATTTTGAAGAACTACTTTCTGAAAACGAGAAAGCAGCATGGGTGGGATTCAAGACAGTGTGCAAACATTTCCTGGGAAATACAAAAGCTGACAACTACAAGGAAATTATTGGGAACATGCTAAAGGCATATAAAAATTTAGGGTGCAATATGTCCTCAAAAATACATTTTCTGCACTCACACTTGGACTTGTTCCCTCCCAAACTGGGGTCTGAGAGTGATGAGCATGGAGAATGGTTTCATCAGGATGTAAGTGCCATGGAAAAGTGATAGAGTGGAAAGTGGTCACCTTGTATGTTAGTGACTATTGCTGGCAGCTATAAGGGAGGTTCCTCATATCAGCTACAAGTGGAAGTCTTCTTGAAAGTTTTTTTAAAAAAGTGAGTAAAATTAATAATATTTTAAAGTTTTTTCATGACAGTTACTTAAATATGGATTATTAGTTCACTTTAACCATAATTTATGGATTCTGCATAACTTTTTCGTTATTATGTTGAGCTATATGAAATTATTTCACCTCAGGATTGATTACAATACTTTAATTGCATCTATTGTATGAGCTATTTTCAAAAACATTGAAACCAATTTCTCAAAAAAATGGTACATTATAGAGAATTTCGGATTTCAGATTTGAGTTCAGCATAGCTAATATGTACAAAGTCACCTATTTTCGTTCGAGTGCAAAAACAGAAGTTGAAATTTGTTGTTCAGTGTAGTTATTTAAACATATTGAAAGTCCTGGGGTGGAACATGAATCTGGTGTATTCACAACATATTAAGTAGGTTTCTCATGTGTATTAACTGCCTCAATACAATGTTTCATACAAATGTATGCAGGGTTATAGTCGTAAAATAGGAATATTGTGGACTAACACCAATGCACTTTGAAACTACATATTATCTGTTAATCTTGCATGAGCTCTGCTTGCAGAAAAATGACAGCTTTAGTTAGTTGTGCAGCCTTAAGTGTGGTTCACAATAATGTTAACCATAAGCAGAACAAGAAAGTTGAAATATGTTGTTGTTAGCTAATGCTGGATTTCTGACAATGAAGTCATTAATCCTCTTGCTCTCCAATATTTTTCACTGATGATATTGAAGAGAGCAATAGCAGTAATAGTAACCGCTTTTTAGAGAGCACCATATTTTTATGTTTTGGCGGTCACATCGCTCTTTCACAACCCCCAAAGTGTCTGGAGGACCACACCTGTCGTTGGTTTACGGGTCTCACTGACCTGACCGGGAGAATTATCAAAATAAATTCACCGACCACATCCTCTGATCACCAATCACAGGACGTATTACATGCCATGACAGGTCAGCATAAAAAGTTGAAATATATGTGTGTTTAAAACCATCAATAAGTTGGTTGGCATAAAATAATTACCATGTGAAATACGTGTATTCCAGTGGGAGTGTTCACAACCGACAGGAAGCTTTCCCAGGCCCCAGGAACAGAAAAGAAGACTTGACCAAGTTGTAACTTTCTCATTCCCGTTACTGGACACAGCATGTTAGTCATATTATGCATATTAGACTTTTCACTTTAGAAATTATTCAAGCTGACCGTGTCATGAAACAGCCACTACAGCTCTGTCTAGTTGCAAGTGCAATATCAGCCTCCACTTTCTATCGATATACTGATCAGTATTATGCCTTGTTGTTCCCATAAAACTCATGCATAATTTGTGTATCTTGTGTAATACGCCGAGGAATAAGAACATTGCCAACACAGTGTTGGATTTATTCCATATTTTCAGCAAATTTTATCACTGCCATTATGCAGAGTCAAGGTAAGGATGAAAGTCGAGAAAATCAGTGACTTTAAAGTAAAGTCCCGTCGAGACTATGGCTCTGGAATAACAAATTGACAGTTCTGTACTTTCAAATATCTACTATCATCCAAAGTTTCATTCATAAATACAAGCCTAAAATCCACCAGTTTATGGTACAGCTTTTCAGTAGACAGGGCAATCACTAATTGCTTTTCATTTCATGTTGCTACTTTCCTTTACTACATTCAAAATGCATAATTTTTCAGCAATCGTAATGCACTTCCTTTTTCTTTCACCCATGTTCACTAACATAACTGAAGCAAAATATGGTTTGGTACTTCACAACTTTGCTTGAAAATAGCTTCAAGGTTGCTCTCACCTCCAGGCTGAGGAACGTTTTCCAAGAAATGTACAGTCTGAGTCAAAAGTTTCGGCTTTGAATATTTGATAAGATTTTAAAGAACGAAACCATCATAAATGTATAAATGGTGTATTTTGCTCTCAGGGGCATAAGCTATGATCGTATAAGCGTAAAAATCATATAAATGAAATAATTTGTGGTAATATATTATAGAATTTTGACAGAACTGCCAAAAAAAAAAAACGTATAAGTGTGAAACATAAAACAAGTTTTACTGGGGTAGTGTGTACAAGAGTGAATGAGATGAGCGCACACATCAGAGTTTTTCTTGTGGTTATACAAATAGCATGGAATTTTAAAGCTGTTACATAGCAACCAGCCTTGAAAAATCTGACTAGTGCTTTGAATACATAAAATGAAATGTGTAATGGAACTTTATCCCTATTAACAAGAAGCAGATAGAACAATAAGCTTTCACAAGAATGGTTTGTGGGAAAGTCATGCAAATGTAACAAATAATTATTCATATGTACTTTATGTATGTGCAATACCCAAATTAATAATGTGTGAATGTACGAAATTGGTTTTAGGATGTATTCTTTATGCATGTTATTGGACTGTACTAAATTGATTCATGTTAATTGAGAAAGAGGTTTTTGCTTTGCGTAGAAAAAGTGCTATGATAAGATTTTGTATTTGTGTATGTTTCAGTATCAGAAGGGAGCAGAAGCATGCAGGATGTGGACTACATACCACTGAACACATACGGCGCTACAGAGTTTGGGGCTGTGCCATTAAATAAAATGATGAGAGCACCGAAAAGTATGGCCCAACAAGCAGCAGATTTTCGTCAGCAAATGTTTTATGGAAGCCATATTAAACGAGCGTCAGGTATGTTGATGGGAGACAAACTGGTCAAGGTTTGCCAAATATTCAGCAGGAAAATATGAGTCAGTCTCAAATGTTTTGATTTAAAAATTTGTATAAGCTTAAAACAAGAACTAAATGCTGTGTTAAATTTTGCAAGTAGACTTGTATGCATGTAGTGTTGTGATTTCATTTTGTATGGTTATCTTTTTTCTGAAACACTGTAAAGTGAGTGTATTACCTGATGCAGGTTCTGTTTTACTTTCTCTGCTACATACTTTCAGCAAGTAGAGGAAGTATCGTACTATACCCAAAACTTCAATACCAAGATTTCACTAGAAATACCTGTTTTGAGGTGCTCTATAAACCCCCCAAAAAAGGTGTTTTAAAAATGAAGTGCCTGGGCTGTCTCTGGGCAATGTTTAACCTCTTGAGCGATGGCCATTTAAAACGTCCGCGAGTCGAGAACTGCTAGCATTTAAATTGTTAAATGCGCTAAAAGTGCTTTGTATATACACAGCTGTATTTTGTGTAAATATTAAGTTATTTTAATGAAACAAAAACTGGTATAAAACTCGTTATTTGCAGTATAAATGTACGTCATCAGCAAAGTTGAGTTGTATTTACAAAACGTTGAAATGGCACAATTTTGTTTCACTGTGGTGAAAAGTCAACTTTGCTCTGTCGAACACATCTAATATAAGTTCTCGGAAAGAAACAGTAAAGAAACACCCATTGTTTGTGTGGCTTATGCGTCAGCATACTGTGTAATGAAGCACTACTGTATGCGTGGTCTCTTAGTCATCAGAATAGATCAACATTGCAATTTTTGCTTACGCGAGTTTCATAACTTAGTAGAGTCCGTGTCTTTCTTTGTTGAAATACATACGTATTCTTTCCTGCTTGTAGCTGAAGGGAGAAGTGGTATATTGCACCAACTGGATATAACCATATACAATTGTTTGGTAATTTGGAGAGCTCTAAACCCACACAGGACAATGACCGACCTTGACTTCCGACTATAAATAACTCACAGCCTAATTGAACAATACCACGTTGGGGGTTGAAAATCCAGAACCCCTGCACCCCTCAGACTTCAAGGAAAACATTATCCTAAAAGGATACCACCAACAGTAAAGAAGTCCCACCCATCTCCAAAGTGTTTCGTGTGCCACAAGAAGGGAATTCGCGAATGTGGAGATGTACGTACCCTTGTGTGTTTATCCCTGTTTTGAGGTAAATCACTGCAGAACGAACATATTAAGGTAAGCCATTAAAGTATATAGACCTTACTAAAATGTTTCATAAAGGGAAAATTATAATAAGTTGAGTTGGATAAGGGATAAATAAGGGTTAAATGCTTAAACGCACAGGACGCCCATATCGCTCATCCGTCATTTTAAATGGACGTGATTTCACGTCGATATCCCTCAAGAGGTTAAGGGTAGAATCAGAACTGAAAATTTGAATGCTACAGCCAAGATTTGAACCACAGACCTTCCGCTTCATGCATGGCTGCTGTAACCACTGAGCTACTGGGCAACTTGCCAATGGGACATTGAATTCTCCACCTGATTTGTATTTTTCCCTGTAGACCACAAAGGGAATCTCACATCAGAGATAAATACCAAGGGTGACTTACAATCCATGCTGTGGTATTGAATTTTTCAGTTCCAGTTCTACCTCTCAAACATTGCCCACACATGGCTTGTGTGTTTAAAAACACCAACAGTAAGTTTGTTGGCATAAATAAAAAATAATTACCATCTGAAGGTTATTTAATCCCGGAACATAAAGTACTTAAAATTGTCACCCTTGGGATATTTATCTCTGATGTGAGACTCCCTTTGTGGTCTACCAGGCGAAATACGATCGGTTGGAGAATTCAATGTCATACTGCAAAGTTTTCACAGTAGCTCAGTGGTTAGAGCAGCCATGCATAAAGTGGAAGGTCTGTGATTCAAATCCTGGCTGTGGCATTGAATTTTCAGTTTCAATTCTACCTCTCAAACTAAATTTGGTATTTAATATCACAATTTAATAAATATTTTGTACCATAACTTATCTTTTTTTTAATATAAATTCCACCGGAATATATAAACTATTGACAGTGAAATGTTCTTCATGTTTGAGTTTGATTTTTGGAGTCACTTTTTACACTTGCCTTCACTTTAAAATGTTGGAAAAGCTGGAACATTTGATCTTATCCTCAGCTGTTGGGTGACTGAAGCCAACTTCTCTGCCACTATGGTCATGTTACCATCTAGTGATAGGGGTGCAAAGTTTTAACAGTTTGTTTAAAGATTCACTACTGAGTTTCACAAGGAATACATGTTTTGAGACTACACAATCCAATGAAAAAGGTATTTTTAAAAAGGCTCCATGTTTATGTACATCTGTAAACAACATAATTCAAAAATGAAAAGTTGGTTGTATGTTCAGCATCTTCCAAAGATATGACAAAAAGATTTTCAAACATACCCTCGCCACAGTTGAACAATACCTTGAAGTGGGTGAACCATTTGGTTCATTGCTTATTCTTTTGCTGTCACTATGTACACTTTGTTATAGCCTACAAATGTATTTTTGTTTGTTTACAAGTCAGAGAGATTTTTTGGTTTATTAAATTACAGCAATGTCAGCTACAAAAGGATTTAAGTTTGACGTTGAACAAAATGATAAACAATATCCTTAGATTGTGAGTTTGGGTTACAGTATGCATTACTGGAGAATTCATATGTACTTATTTATTACAACGTAGCAGACAAGGCATGGTGTGTGTTTATGTTTACGCTCATGAGCCACACCACTGTGGTAGCAGTAGTGACACCTGTTTCTTTATGTACTGATCTAGTGAACGTGACACCCACACAATCTGCAGCGTTGCCAGTTCGTCTCTTGTTTTCGACAACACTAAAATAACTCCATAGGAAATGGTCAGAGACAAAAACATAAGTTACAAAATGTGTTCCAAATACCGAGATCTATCACTGGTATAAATTAATGTAATGACTTCCCTTCCATCCTGTATAATTATAAGAGTCAACTTATCTATAAATACCAAAAATAAGTTTAGGACAGTTCTTGAATATCTTAAAGAAAGGAAGGTAATCATGTGTTTCAACCATAATGCAATCAGCTAAATTGTGAATATGTATTCATTGTATTTTATTATACATATAATTTGTCTGTTTCCATCTTTTACAGGAAATGCCAGCGCAGTTTATCAGCAGAAATTGAAAGCATCTGGGAAGGATCGACTTGTAAGATAGGAAAACATTCCCAAAAATTGTTTTATGTATGCTAGAATGTGACAAATAAATAGCCAAATCAAAAATGTTTCCTTTGTATCAGTTTTCTCAAACCCTTCTTGTCATTGGTGCAAATTCTTTTCGCCACCATGATGGCTACTGAAGCAAGTGAAATAATGCTAAGATAAAATTGTTTTTTCTTGATGAAACACAGGTGGTTACATCATACTGATCAGAATTACAAACATTGTTAGCATTTCATCCCAGATGTATACAAATGACATCTATGAGAAGGAACCTAAACTATGTGGAATTATATGGAGCAATGCAGCATAGCGAGCTGAGCTCATCATACGATTCATAAGCCAAAAAGATGCATCTGAGCCCTAGTCGTCAAATGATGTGAATGGGTTAATCTCATTAGTTGTAAAGAATGAAAGGCACAGAATGTAGGAAAAGCTGCAAATACTTCGAATTCGCAGCACAACAGAATACAACTAACACACCTCATGCTGCAGGAAGTCGGAGTCTAGACTGAAAATGCTTACCAGCATTAGAATAACATAGCTTGGAGAGGGGCAGTTGCTTAGCAATGCTTAGTAAGCCCCTCCCTCGTCTGAGGTATTGGAGAGTCTCGCATGATCCCGACTCCTAAGCAACTTACAACACCATATACAATTTTACACTGTTATAAGTCGCTTTAGGAGTGTACAAAAAACTTATTGACGACTTTTAGACAGTTTTCTTGCTTTTATCTGTGTTTGTCATAAGGTCACATTCTGTGTTATCAAAGCCGCTGCAATAAACTTAAAGCACAGAAAACTTTGTGCCATTGTTGAACAGTTGGGCCATAATAACAATACTCTTAGTACTTAAAGCAAAAGGTGAATGTTACCAGCCTTTCTGTGAAAAAGTCTCTTCAATGTCTTTGGCTACCAGTATCAAATACTGACAGCGAGATATTTTTTTCTACATGTAACTTGGTTGAAACAGACAGGACAACTGTGAAAAATGAAAGTGTCACACAACATGTATGTTGCAATTTGGTGATCCTGACTGATGGGCAATGGCCCTGATGCCTGATGCATGATAATAATAAAATAAATGTTTAGATTTGGAGGAATTTCAAACAATAATGTTACAGTAACATTACTTATCTGTTAATTTTAATTTCAGTAATGTCTATGTGTATTTTACCTGAAAATGTGTGCGTAATTCAAATAATTACCACCAAAAATATCTTCCCTTTGATGATGCTCTTTTGCATAATATTTATTGTGCTGGGAAAGAAAGGATAAGTTGCTAATGTGAAGACAACAGTAGGTGAGTACTGTTTTCATTGTGCGACTGTACATTCCCAGTATTGCCTTTCCCCTCATGTTGCCTCGCTCTGCACACATCCCTAGACTTAAGGTAGTAAACAAACCTTTGGCACCCTCTTTCAAGTGCATTCATATCGTGGCCGAGTAGTAGATTTGTCAAGGCCAGCTGTGCACAGCTGAGCACTGTTTATGTCAAGGTTACCATACAACGGAATAGCTCTGAGTTGTAAGGTCACGAGCTGTGAATTGTGATTCAGTCAAAGGGAAATAAAGTGACATAAAAAGTAACTGGACTTGTTATTTGTTACAATAATAATGATAATAATGCATTTTGCAAAGAACTCTTAATCATGGACAAAACTGCTGTTGCAATTTTTGAAGCAGCTACATGTGACATGAAATACTCTTGGAAACATCTGTAAACTGACATTATTATTTTCTTACATTGTTGCTACTAATGATGTAAAACCTTTAATCCTGCAGCTGGTACTTAACCTATACATTTTCAGACATATTGTTAACAATAATTCTGTAACGTTTCCAAGTATGCCCCTTACTTTTGTGAAATGTCTCTTATTTCATTTTTGTAAAGGTGGCCACCCTAGTTGGAGTTGTTATTATTCTCTATGAGGTGGTGCAGAATTCACATACAAAATGGCAGATGTAATAACAGTGGAGTGATGCTTGGATAGGTCTTGTTTTACAAATGTCACTTGTGGCTTCTTTTGACTATGAGATAATGGTTATGAATGTCACACATTAATCTTCTTTTAGAGTTAAATTATGCCTGCTTGAGGACGCAAGCAATTTTGCTTTCAAAACATGTTTCAAGCAGTTTTATATAAGGAACACAACAAAGTTTAACTTACAATTACAATTGTGTTAGTAGGACTTTGTAACAATGATGTGCACAAAAAATGTAGTTAATTATTGAGTCAATTTTTGACACTGCATCACTTACTTATCAGGGAGCTATTTGCTCCCATCTGCAGTTGCTAGTCAACTCCTTGAATGTTCATTGTGGTTATTGGATGGACTTCGGCATAAGTATATTGCTTGATGAGATTTCTAAATTGTCACCATGTGACATACGCAAAGGTTCATTCAATCATCACGATACACTCGGTTCGCTTGGACCTGAAGACGGGAACAATTACTATTTGCACACTTTATCTTGAGCTTTTAAATGGCATTGCTGTTAAAGAATGTTGTACAATGGTCCTCTCTCCACAGTTTTGTCTGGATGATTCTATAGGCTGCTAGTCTAGCCTCAGCTATGATACATAGATCCAGCAAAGGAAGACCTAGTAATGTTTCCATAACAAAAGAAGGTGCGCTCCTAAAGTCTCCAGATATCCATAAGCATGCCAGCCTTTGTAGACTATTTAGTTTTCCTCTTGTTTTTGTTTGTAAGGTCTTTGGCTGCCGTACCAAGGCTCTATAGGGAATTTGTGGTTTTATCACAGACTCATAGAGGCATCGGCACATATGTATGTGGCTTTAGACCCCAATCCTTACCTATTAAACATTTGATGGACATGAGTGTCCATCTTGCTTTATTGGTAATGTTATCAAGATGTAAATTCCAGGTGAGTTTGTCATCCAGAATAACCCCTGGATACTTCACCCATCCTGATGTTCCTATCTCAACATGATTAATTTTTGGGTTAGTACCTATTAACTTTCTTTTCCTGGTGAAAGGAACTACAGTGTTCTTGGGGTTTTAACCAAGGCCTTCCTCCGTACACCATTTGTGAATAATTCTCAAGAGCTTCATTTGTGATCTCTGAGACAGTATTTGTAAATGTTCCTCTGGCCAGTATGACAGCATAGCCTGGGGTAAATATTCTTCTCGTTTTGAGTTTAGCAAATAGATGATCTATTCCATAGAGTGAGTGAGAGGGTAGCTCCTTGTGGGGTTCTTCTCATTGCTGACACTTCTATTCTTTCTCCAAACTGATCTATTTGGATTAATCCATTATGGAGTGATGATTTTAACCATTTACATGTGTTTTCATCTAAACCCTGTTGTTTAATTTTCCTTATGATTAAATCATAGGTTGTGTTATCAAAGGCACCCTGGATGTCCAAAAAGACTCCAGTACTAGTTCTACTGACTCTTCGATCCTGCTCACTTACACAGTTCCCACATTCTGCTGCAGGTCCTCTTACAAACTTGGTAAATTACCATTTTTTATCCTTGTGAATAACTTTATGTCGTTTCAGAGTTGATAATAGAACAAAGTTCTTTTCACATATATCACATTTGTATGGTGCTTTGTTCTCATGTGTTAATTTAAGTACAATGAGATTTACTGATCGAGTGAAGCTTTTGTCACAAATGTCACATTTGTATGGTGGCATATTCTCATGAATTGACTTGTGCACACTGAGATTTGATGATCGAAGGAAGCTCTTGTCACAAATGTCACATTTGTGTGGTATTATGGCCTCATGAATTAACTTATGGCTTTTCAAGCGTGATGCTTGAATGTAGCTCTTATTACAAACTTCACAAACATATGGTCTTTTGCCCTCATGAATTAATGTGTGAGTTTTCAGGGTATACTTCTGAGTAAAGCTCTTCTTACAAACCTCGCAGGAGTAACGTCTTATGATCTCCTCGTGAGTTAATTTATGTCTTTTTAGGTTTGCCACATGAGTAAAGCTCCTTTTACAAGTCTCACATTTGTGGGGTTTTTTGCCCTCGTGGATTAATTTATGCTCTTTAAGAGTTGCAGCTCTAGCGAAGGTTTTGTTACAAATGTCACATGTGCGTGGAGCTTTCCCCTTATGTTTTATTGCATTGACTATGAATTTTGATGCAATCTTACATCCCTTTGCACAAACATTACGACTGTGAAGTGTGTCAAAATTGCAACTTTTCATATCTGGATCCAAGGTGGAATTTGTTTCAGGTTGTACAGACTTCTGCACCTGCGCCTGGCTTGAGTTGAGCAAACAAGATACCTCTGGATCAACACTGCACTCCTCTGTGTTCTTGCACGAGACTGTACTTGTAAAGGAAGAAGTAGTGTCACCTTTACTGCATGTAGGTTCCATATGCAACCTGAAACATTAAAGGCATATTATCAGTGTCCTCTTGACATTTTCTGAGTACCAACACAGTCCAACTACGCCAGGGAGCCCCAACTTAATGCACTGTGATGTTACACTCTTTAGCCCAATGCCCAGACAGAATGGAAGGTCAACACAGGTGGAAGGAAACACAGTGTTTGTTTCATTTATACATATACATACACACGCATTCACTCCTGGGCATACCAAAACTATATGTTGCATCACACACGCTTACACTAGGCACACCAAAAATATGTGTCCCAGCTCACACACTGCACTACATACAATTCACTTTACTATTTACACTATATACAGTTTTCTGCTGTTTTCCTGAGTGGTCAGGTTGCAGTTCCTGTATGGTTTCCAAGGCGCAGACCTCTGTAGTAGTGAGTTTGTGGCCTAGCGCCGGGGTTGCATGGGCACGCATTAGTCGGCGAGCCATACTGCATCTAAAACATTTTTATCCTAGCATGTTTGCGGTGCTTCAGCTCACCTTTGCCAATGTTGGTGATTACGTAATTTTCGTGATTTCTAATGTGCGCCCACGCTACCGAGGCTCTTTTAGCTGTTGCCTCTGGGATGGATGGGTTCTGGGTTTCAAGGTGAAGGGTTCGGCTGGTGGTTCGCAGGGGAGTAGAGAGGATTTTTCGAAGGGAGAGGGTTTTGAAGCACTTGGATTTGTTCTGAATGAACAACAGCACTCTGCTCTTTATAAACTATAGCTTGATGGGTGGGACTTCTGCTGTGTTGACCAATGAGTACGTGATGATCTGTGATTGGGCCCACTGGTTAGTGGTACGTTTGCCATTGGCTGCAGTGTAAACTACATCCATACAACTACAATAGAAGTATGGAGACAGCTGGAGCCAAATAAGAATCAACCAGCAGCAAACAGGGCAGAAAGATGATGGCAGCAAGTGCAAAAGTTGTGAAAAGTGCAGCATGGAAGTGTCAGGACAGGAAAAGCAGAAGGGTTTTATGAGTGGAAAATATGATTAGAATAGGAAGACAGCTCAGCAACACAACAAAACTCCCAAGGATTTGCTCACCTTGGAGCTTATTTACAAGTTAGTCCCTGTGTACACAGGAGGTCTTTGCCCTTACAGGATGCCTAAATTTATTATATCAGTGTTTAAGTTAGTTACTTTTGAGGTCGAAGAATGCAAGAAAGTTTAAAACAATATTTACAAAAATGCGACAAAAATATGCCACAGAAACAAACGATATACCACTTTCCCTCCCAGCTGGTGGAATTCATTTGTCATCTGGTCTGCATGTTTACTCAATCTTGTTTAATGTACCCTGTGTATGTGTGTGCTTCTTAAGAAGTAAAGGATAAATTTGCATATATTACCATATGCAATGATATTCCCTCTCATGTAAAACCAAACATCACCACTTCTCCACTCATATTAATATCAAAATAACTCATGAAGCAATCACACTCAGTTATAAACATTTGTGGAAGTACCAGTTTTAGCATTATAGAAAAAAGCTAACATTTTTATTTGCCCTATGAGAAGGTTTGCCTGTTAATTGTTTGAAGATTTTATTTAACTTTTTTGGTAATAATAGTACATATCTCACTGTTTCATCTGAATGAGAATAATGTTGTATTTCCTGCAACAATGTACAAAAGTATATTCCTTATGACACCTGAACATTCACGTGTGTTGCACGTGTAACTACGTGTAACTATATATATATATATAATACAGTAATGAAACAAGGAATTAAATGAATCTTACTTGAAGGGTGTTTCCTCAACCATCTCGTCTCTAAGTGAGGCAACCTCCTGGAACAAGATAACAAACTTTTACAGTTCTTTCTTTGGAAGGTATAATCAGACTGAAGAATTCAATGCTATAACAAGGATATGAACCACAGATCTTCGGCTTCCGTGCCTATCTCTAACAAACTGAATTACTTTGCATACCAAATGAGATAGCACAGGCATGTTCAGAGGATTATGGGTTTGATCCCTATGGTTGAACTTCCTGCCCCATGTTTTTCTTTCTTTTTATTTCTTTTCTTTTTTTTTTGGGGGGGGGGGCATTTTCCCACGTTGTTAAGCAGATCTAGGGAAGGTTCCTTTCATCTCCTGAATTTTACCTCCCTCCATTTCATTTATCCCTTAATCTGCTTGCTTCTTACAGGGTTGCTGACAGTCTTCTCTGTGCTGCATGGCAAAGAATATTTAAGAATGCTCTTTGTAACTCCAGTCTTCAGATGTCTCGTCACCTCTGTGAGAGGACACAAGGAGGGGTTCTACTAACTGATATTGGGAAGCTTTAATCACGAATCTTATGCACCCTTTTTGGCCAGAAAATCTGCAGTCTCATTAGCAATCACTCCCAAATGTGCTGGTATCCACTGTAGTATTATCTGTTCAAATTCTGTTTGGAGTAATCTATAACAACATCTCGCATCCCTAATATTATAAGATTCATATGGTCTGTAATATTGTTCAATTGCTTGAATGGCAGAAACTGAGTCTGTGAGAACAACTGCTTTATTTTCTTTTATACCAGTCCTAGAGTATATCTGTTCTAATGCTCGTTGTATTGCAACCACTTCACCTTCAAAATTTGTGGATAGTCTAGGTAATGTGAAAAGTATTAACAATATACACCTCCTCCCACATTATCTCTCAGTTTATCTGCAGAACCATCGTGTGTAAATTCTGAGCCATTCTGTTTCGGCGAATTGATTATGTAGATGTTCAATTGTAGCAATTCTGCATACCTCTGATAACTCTTCTAGTTTATTTACTTGTTCTGTCAACTCTTTATTTGTTACTATCTTAATAAAAACTATTGGATTAGTTCTAGGAGGATGAGGAGTGCATTTTTCTGATATATTTAAGTAATTATAATTCTTTTCTAAACAAGATTTGCTTGTGATCATTTGGACATATCTTATGTGTTTTAACAAGGTCTGCACTTTTTGTATGGTAAGTTTGGTCTATCTCTTACGGTTTACCAGTTATGTGTAAGTCATCCATAGTAAACAGGACTACATAGACTATTGCCAGAAAATTCAAAATATACATTTCATTTGTCATACAAATATCTTAAACATATGGCATTTTAATAAAAATCGTTACTACCATTTTTTGAGAAAATCAAAATTTTCCGTGTAAAGACTAGTTTAGGATGGAGGAATTTTCTTGAAAATTGTCATGTCGCATCCTTGAAAGACATTAAACTTAACACAAATTTTGGTTTTTAAATTACTTCTCATTTTTACTTTCTACTACTGGTAAGTAGAGGAAGTATTGTATTCCACCCAAAAATTTGATGTATGTATGTATGTCTTTATTCACCGTAAGAATTTTTTTACAAATTCATGGCTTCGTCAATTTTTAAATAGGGAATACAAATAATATTGGTTTAAACAATATCATGAATACAAATAATAATAACAGAGACAGCATTACAGTCATAAGAGTATAAGTTATATATATAGCCTACAGATTAAACACAAATAAAATTATTCAGAGAGTGAATCAAATAATATATATATACAGAGACAGTGTTACAGTAATATAGTGTTACAATAATACAGATAAAATTATTCAGAGAATGAGTCAAAGAACTCCTGCACACTGTAGTAGGTTTGCTCAATTAGAAAATTTCTAACTTCTTTCCTAAACTTAGTTTGACTGCTACTGTGGATTCTATTTGCGATTTTATTATACATGTGTATGCCTCTATGCAGTATGGAATTTACCTTTTTTGTTGTTCTGGCAGTCTGTATGTGTATTTTATTACTATTTCTGGTACTATGTGTATGAACAGTGTTGTTTATGCTAAATAAGTGAATATTGTCCCTTATAAAACAAACAGTTTCTAAAATATACAGACTTGGCAGCGTAAGAATGTGATTTTGCCGAAAGTATGGTTTACACGATGTTGTCCTGTGCAAATTTAGCATTAGTCTAAGCATTTTCTTTTGCATTATGAATAGCGCACTTATTTCGCTACTGGATCCCCATATAAATATACCATAAGCAAGCACAGATTGTACATAAGAGAAGTAAACCATTTTTAGTGTTTGTAGGTTACTGATGCTCTTTAGGACATATATTACATAATGAGCTCGATTTATTCTTGCTGTAACATTCTTAATATGACTTTTCCAATCTAAGTGTTTATCAATTATGATTCCCAAAAATTTTGTTTCGGAGACATATTGTATGGTTTCTTTGCTATATAAAATTTTTGGTCCTAGTGATTTAGTACTTCTATTAGTGTTTGTGAAGCACATGCAGTGTGACTTTTTTCCATTTAGCACTAGTTTATTTGCTGCTAACCATTTCTCCATATTTTTCATTGTACTATCAGCTTGAACTTGTAGATCAATGGGATTACTGCCTTTGAGAATAAAATTAGTATCATCTGCATATAATATAGTCTCAACATGTGGTATATTCACTGGCAGATGATTAATGTACACTAGAAAAAGTAAGGGGCGTAGATTCGAACCTTGAGGAACTCCACACCTTACTAACTTTGTTTCAGATTTTACAGTGTTATTATCTCGAGTTATTGCAGTTAGTTGTTGTCTGTCAGTTATGTAAGACTTGAACCATTCATACACTATCCCACGCACTCCATAGGCTTCCAATTTTGTCAATAATATGTCATGGTCAACTAAATCAAAGGCCTTACTCAAGTCCATAAATATACCAACTGTTGTATCATCAGTTTCAATTCCATCCCGTGTTTCCTTAATGAATGCATAAAAGGCATTTAGTATGGATTTGTTTTTCCGGAAACCATTTTGTTTATCACTAAATACAAACTTTTCCATGAAAGGAGCAATCCTGTTATACATAACCGATTCCATAACTTTAGAAAAACCTGATTGAATGGCAATTGGCCTATAATTATTTATATTGTTTACATCATCTTTTTTGTATACAGGAACAACTTTTGCTAGTTTCATCTTACTAGGAAATATCCCAGTTGACAGGGAGGTATTGCATATTTCCAATAGGGGATTTATTAAACTATTCTTACAAGACTTAATTACACACTCAGGTATCTCATCATATCCTGCTGAAAAGTTATCCTTTTTTGAGTTAATTATTTTACTTAATTCATCTTTAGTGACTGGCTTAAGAAAAATAGTTTTTTCATTTCTGTTTAGTTTAGTGCATATTTTACTGTTATTTGGCTGTGATGTTGAGATTTCACTGGAAATATACATTCTGAGACCCCTGAATCCAAAACAAACACTTTTAGAAAAATGTGTGTGTGTGTGCGCGCGCACATGGTTGCATGTGCACGTGTGTGTGTCTGCCTGTCAGTCTGTGGACAGCATAACTCAAAATCGAAAAGTCAGTTGAAAACCGAAGTTGGTATTTAAGTTTAATGTCTTTTAAGGATGCGACATGAAGATTTTCAAGATAATAGACCCAACCTAAACTACCCTTTACATGGAAAATTTTTCAAGAATTTTCATTTTATTGAAAATGGCTCTAACGATTTTGATTAAAATGCCACATGTTTAAGATATTTGTATGACAAATGAAATGTATACCTTGAATTTTCGGCTATAGCCTATGAAGTCCTGTTTACCTTGGATGACTTTTGAATAACTCATAAACCATAAAATATAGACAAAATCTTAATACACAAAAAATGTAGATCTCGCTAAAGCACATAATTTATGTCCAAATCAATTTTTTTGTAGAGTGAACCATTTCAGAGATATTCCTTGTTATTTGTGTCAGTTTCAGGAAACTTAAAACTTTGGTGGAATGGAACATTGTTGTTCATTTTTTTATATGTTAAGCTTGCAAAGAGAATGGAATCTCAAAGCTTTAAAGGATTTGACTATCGCACAAAGCCTACTGTATTCTAATATTCCCCTTGTATCTACAAGGAAATAAGCAATAAGATAATTTGTACAAATGTTTATCTTAACTAACACGAACAAGATATAGGAATAAGAGTTTGTAAGAATGGTTAGTACAAGAGTAGAGAAAGTCATGTGAGTGCAACACATAAGATTTTTGAGTTATGCTCTTCACAGACAGACACACACATAGACCTTTTTCTAAAACTGCCTTTTCTGGATTCAGGGGGCCTCAAAACATATTTCCAGTGAAATGTTAATATGAAAATGTTGGGTGAAATACAATACTTGCCCAACTTACTGTACGTACCTCATTCTGGAAGTAAGGACCAGCAGTAGAGAGCAGCTCTGGTTCAGACCAGCAAGTTTCCTCTTTGATCTCTATTTCATCATAGTTGGCATACTCATTGTGAAAATCTGTAACCTCTTCCTCTTCACCTTCACATTTTATTTTGGTTAATGTGTCATTTGAATACAAAGGTTCTTCTTTTATCTCTGTTGCGGTTTTATGATCTTTATTCTTCATCATATTGTTACTGATAGCCTTCAGTAGAGGACCTGTAGAGAAAATTAAACAAAACACTATCAGTACCAGCAAGGGCTCAAGGAAATTACACTGATTACTACACAGACCTCCAATGAACTAAGAATGCAGTAGGCCATGAGTCTAGATACAACAAAGGATATAGAAGCTCCTCAGTTTTTAAAAATTATAACAAAATAAGAGCACCATCAAGTTACACAAATATCTACATGTATTCATAATCTACATATTTATTTAATTCAGCAATTATTCATATGCTATTTCAATGCTAAATGCTGTCAATCCCTACAGATTTCATTAATGCTATGAGTACGGATTAGAAGGCTGCATTGTTGAACATAAGCCAACGCAGGACATTCTAGATTATGCTGGGTTAAATTGGAATAGAATGCAATGCCCACACCATGGCGGATATTTCCAAGGAGAAAGAGGTGTAACAATTCACATTAGTCTCCTGTCATCATCACATTAATAACTCCAGCTACTTCATACAAAAGATCTCAACCCTGAGATTGGACCCGGGGGATATCTTGGTGAGTTTCGACGTTGAATCCCTCTTCTCCAGAGTGCCTCTAGAAGACTCACTGCATCTCATAGCGGAACAATTTCAGGAGAACATCTCACAACTCTTTAGACACACTCTCACGTCCACCTACTTCTGCTACAATGGCCAGTTTTACGAACAAACTGACGGAGTGGCCATGGGTTCACCATTATCACCGGCTATTGCCAATTTCTTCATGGAAAACTTTGAACACACCGCACTGGACACTGCCACATACAAACCAAAAGCCTTCTATAGGTGCATCGACGACACTTTTGTCATCTGGCTACATGGGACAGAAAAACTAACCTTTTTTCTGGACCATCTCAATAGTCTACATACAAATATCAAATTCACCATGGAAGTGGAGAACGACAACTCCCTTCCCTTCCTGGATGTTCTAGTGTACAAAAAACCGGATGGCAGCCTGGGACATACAGTCTACAGGAAGCCCACACACACCAACAGATACTTGGACGCCTCCAGTCACCATCATCCCACTCAGAAGAAAACAATCATCTCCACTCTATTTCACCGAGCATTTGACATGGCAGACAAGGACCACTTACACCTACAACTTCAATACCTACAGGATACCTTACGCAAAAATGGGTATAGTAACCAGGACATCAATGAGGCCCGTAGGAAAGTAGAACACTACAGGAAGAACCCACCACAACTCACACAAGGGAAGGATAGCCCTCAAGAGAAGGCCTACATACCCTTCTACGGTTCTGTCTCAAACAAGGTTTCCCGTATACTCACAAGACATAATTCCAAAACCTTCTTCACGGCCCCCAAGAAGATCCGACAATTCCTCAGGCCAGTGAAAGAACCACTTGGACTTAAGGTCCCGGGAATATACAGGATTCCTTGCGAGTGTGGGAAGGTGTATGTGGGTCAAACAGGATGCACGATAGAGGAAAGCTGCAAAGAACATCAGACTTCTCCAACCGGAAAAATCAGCAGTAGCCCAACATTGCATAGAGCAGGTCCACAAAATAAACAGGAAAGCTGCAAAGAACATCAGACTTCTCCAACCGGAAAAATCAGCAGTAGCCCAACATTGCATAGAGCAGGTCCACAAAATAAACAGGAAAGCTGCAAAGAACATCAGACTTCTCCAACCGGAAAAATCAGCAGTAGCCCAACATTGCATAGAGCAGGTCCACAAAATAAACAGGAAAGCTGCAAAGAACATCAGACTTCTCCAACCGGAAAAATCAGCAGTAGCCCAACATTGCATAGAGCAGGTCCACAAAATAAACTTCCAAGACACGAAAGTTCTAGAACACGCAGAAAATTACTGGAACAGACTCTTCAAGGAGGCCATCCACATCAAATTACACCCCAACAATTACAACAGAGATGACGGACTTAAACTAAGCTCCGCATGGACAACAGCCATCAGAAACACCTATAAAAACAGCAACACCATGGACCCTGGAGAAAATACGTACCCACAGGAAGACACCACAACCGGCGACACTGGACAAAGTTCGTACCCGCAGATACAATTTATAACAAATTCCAAACCACATGAAATGTTTATCTAAGAAACCTAAAAGACAGCATGGAAACATTAGACAACTTGCCCCCAAAATCACTTAGGCAGCTTTCACAACAGGTAGGTATTTCTTCAACTCTGTGTGAAGAGCTAATAATTAACATTGGTGTGTTATGTACAGAAAACGTAGCAGCAACAGCAGCAATGTGCATTTAAGAGCATCCTGATTTTGTATTTCTGTAACAGGAATATAAGTCCCCCAGAACTATTTGATGAAACCAAGGGAGACTTGTTTTCCTGTTTCGAAATGTAGTTTTGTCTACCATTCCCCCAATTAGTATAATACACCTTCTCTCACTATTTTCCCTAATACATGTCACTTCTAATGCTACACTATTAGCATTACTTGAAGTGAAGCCTGAGATTGGAACCAGAATACATCACTGTCATTACTTTCTGTACCTTTTTGCTTTCTTGTCACAAATTTATCCATGCTGACAAACAATAGAACAGTGAGTTGCAAGAAACTAAACTGATATTGCAAGCTGCAATTGTCATTGCTGGCGCAGAATTGCTGGAATTGTGACCATGAATGCCAATCCAACTAATGAACCTGAGAATTGATTATTGTATAACGTACTTGAGATATGATACTTTTGCTTACTCACACCAACCACCGTAACATGTACGAAGTTAAATATGTATATCATTTTCAAGTAATCTCAATTCACATGCTCACTTTCCCAGTAATCTGTCCTTTTTGAAGTACAACATAATTAATCAGTTTGTTAGTGTCAACGTCCTCAACTGTGTGTTACATACTTTACTGAAAATCCTGGGCTGTAAAACTGACTGTCCCAGACTATCCAAACTTTTTCATTTTGGCTAGTACAATTCTTGTGTTATGTTGCTAACACACACACTTTATTGCAGGTGAAACATAGACATGTATAATTCTGTAAAACACAGGGGAAGACATGAAGTACAAATTAGAAGTCTCCACTAAGCAATTGATAACAATATAGAACTTAAACCATTCACATAGATAAATTTTATTTTAATAATTAAAACTTCTCAGGTTACCAGTAATTGTTCAAGTTTCAGCCATATTAAGCTCAAACAATTTTTTAGATATTACACAGTGCTAACCCAAAAAGGTTTAATCACTAATTGCCATGAAAGCTTCAAATCTTATATTAAATTTTATTTTACTAATTTAACACAAAGAGATGAATGAATATTTCATGGTTATTTTATGAATGCTGTATAAATGTTGGCCATTAATGCATTCAGCCTTTGGATAGTGAAAGCCCCTAACCTGCACTATAGAGAAATCACAATTTGCAACAAAGGGTGAATAGAGAAGGAGAAAAATTATTACAGTTGGGTCCTGCAGATGAACCTCTCCATCTTCATTTTGCCTCTTACATACAAGCACAGTCAACGAATGATTTATTGTAGTCAGGTAATTGGGGGTCCTTAGCCATAAAGGGCTTGCTTTTTTTTTTTTTTTTCTTCTATGGTACCCCTCAAAAAAAAGTGTGATAAAATTGAAATAGAAGCACTTAACGACCCTAAGAATGTTATTATAATTTTGGGTTAATTTTATCATTGTCATCGTCACCATCATCATTTATTCTTATTATTATTACAGTAGAATCTCGGTTATCCAACATACCTATACATATTTTAAAAAAAATCTCTCTCAAATAACAATCACTTGATAAAATTATTATTATGGCAACTTCTCCTCGTGGAGAGGTGCAATACTGTCGGCAACTAGTTAGCGATAACACTCGATATTCGAGACATAAACAAACGCTTGGGTTTATCTCATGGTAGCGAAAACCGGCAGATGTAGTGTGCTTTTCAAATGGGAAGAGTTCTGATCTGCAGCCAATGAGATACGTTTATCTGCACAGCATTGCAAGCTCATTACCCCCATCTTTTCATAATCCCCTCTCTCTCACACACTGTCTTAGTTCATGCAAGTCTACCTGGTGCAATATGACAACACATCATGACTCCAATTGGTTGCCCGCTTGGAGGGCTCAAGGACAAACTCCTTCCCATTTGAAAAGCACAGTAATCTATATTAGCCTACTATCAAAACAAAGGTAGTTTGTTCTCAATACGAATGAAGTAATTGGAATTCACAGTGCCTTATATTGAAGTGTCAATGACTAGGCTAATAACACTGAGGAGTAAATTGTTTATCAGTGCTATTAATGTGCATCATCGAACCTTCTGTGAGTGTGCAGATATAGCTTGTGTACGGACGATATTATTTTCATTTCCTGTGAGTACAATATGGCAAATAAAAGGAAGAAAGTGGTTGTTTCCATGTAAGACAAGTTGACGGCATTAAAGAGACTGGACAAGGGGGAAACTTTACAAAAAGTGGCTTCAGATTATGGTGTTGAGCATGTTACAGTGGGGGACTGGAAGAAAAAGAGGAAAGAAATTGAAAAGTGGAGTGGTACCAGAGCAACAAGTGATGTACTAAAACACAAAAAAAAAACAATGAAACAATGTGAATACGAAAAAGTTAGCGAGGCGCTGTTTGTTTGGTTCACTCAAAAACGAGGAAAGGGTCTACCAATAACAGGCCCCATCCTGCAAGAGAAGGCGCTGTATTTCCAGAAAGAGTTCAATGAAGGGGATCCTAATTTTACTGCCAGCGTTGGGTGGTTTGATCGTTGGTAAAAACGGTACGGTATTAGACAGCTTAATATCGGTGGTGAAAAACTGTCCGCTAATTCTAATGACGTTACAAAATTTAAAAAGAAATTCCAAGAATTAATTGTTGCTGAAGGATTAACTGGTGATCAGATTTTTAATTGTGACAAAACTGGACTAAATTTCAAGATGCTGCCATTTAAAACTCTTGCAGCCCAAGCAGAGGCATCTGCACCTGGCTACAAGCGTAGTAAGTAGAGGATTACTATTCTTGCCTGCAGTAATGTTACGGGGAACTTCAAAGCAAAATTACTAATGATTGGTAAATCCAAAAAGCCTAGAGCATTTAAAAAACATTTCTGTCAATGCTCTGCCAGTGCATTATACTAACCAGAATTCTGTCTGGATGTCTGTTGCCATATTTACACAGTTTGTGTCATCTAGCTTCCAACAACATCCCAAGGAAAGCTCACCTTCTACTAGACAATGCCCCCTCACAGAACTTAGGAGTGATGATATCAAGGACTTGCTTCTCCCACCTAAGGTGACGTCGTTGTGCCAGCTAATGGACCAAGGTGTGCTAGAAACACTGGGCAACTCCTTTTGTCGTTAAGATCCATCAACATGAAAGATGTTGCATACTGGGTGGCTCAGGCTTGGGAAGAAATTGGAACAGTGACATTAGCTAAGTCTTGGAACATATTGTTGGGTGATGATGAAAACCAAGAAGAGGTGATATAAGAAGACATGGGTGACATTGTTCCCTTACTCAACTGCATTCCTGGCTGTGAGGAATGTCAGTAGCTGGTATGCAGAAGATCAACAGTTTGAACTAACAGACCCTGATTACGTGGAGCAACAGTCGGACGCAAGTGCAACTGAGCTATTGGTGTTTCGTCGATGGCTAAATCTCGCAGCAAGGAAACGTCATTCAGCACGCAAGCAGACTTCATTGAAGTTTCTTTTTTTAAGACATTTGGAGCTTCTTTTTGTTCTCTTGTTCAATATTACATGTACAATTGATTTGATTATACAGTAAATACCAAAAAACCAACAATTGTTTTAGTAATACAGTATACCTACCATGTTTTACTCCATTTTCCAACTTATTTTGTATTATCCAACATTTTCGGTTATCCAACGTTGCCCAGGTCCAGTTTAGGTCGGATAATCAAGATTCTACTGTATTATTGTTAATTATTGTTTATTGTTATTATTGTTATTGTTGTTATTATTATTGTTGTTATTGTTATTATTAATATTATTATTATTAATATTATTATTATTATCATTATCATTATTATCATTATTATTGTTATTATTATTACTATGTATTAAATAATATGACTCACAGAAGGCAGCAATGTCTGCATTCTGACGGAAGAAAATGTTTTAAGACGAAGTTTTAAGATTTTTAATTTAGAATTTTGTTAAGGGTTTCAATTTTGAGCCGAACAACTCTTTGTTGGGACTAAAGTTTTATCATTAGGTGTTCTGTGACTTTTATATTCGCAGCTTTGCTGACTACCTCTGGCTTGTTTCTACCGCTATTACCAAAAAAAAAAAAAAAACTATCGCCAATCTAGCGGTTTTCGCTTATCCTTTAGGTTGGCAAAATCGCCAGGCATGCTTAGAAGCAGGAAGGCCATGTTTGTCCACAAGTGTGTACTTTTCTCATAAGAAAGACCCCCTAAAAGGTTGGTGAGCTGCTGCTTTTAAGGGTGGATGGATTAAAGACATCCAGTGACCATATTCATTCCATATAACAATAATGAGGTATTTGCAACATTCTATTTTACTTTACTCATTTGCTGGTTGACCAAACATGGCGCCCTGGCATCTTTTTTAATTTCGTTTCAGTTAACCTTTTGTCGTATGGAATTAAAATAATCATATCTAAGTGTTTCACAATAACGCACATCCATATCATTTTCGGATTCATTTTTAGAGGTTTTAAAATTTAAAAAGACCCTTAAGAATTTTCCTATCCAACTTGGCTGATACATTTACACTGCGGTAGCCGGCTTGTTCTTGGATATCGCATTTTCCTAGTTTTTCATGCACTGTCTCACAAAATTTAGCACACGTACTTAACGAATCTGCAAGTTCTTCTTCCAGTGTCTTCTTCCTTACGTAGGCATACTTATGTTGGCCTGACTTCAACTTTAACGAGGGAAGCGCGGTTTTTTTTAAGACCGGTCTACTTGTTTTGACATGCAGAAGTTCATTTTTAAGACGGGAGGTAATTTCGAAGTCCTCTGGAATGAAATGTTCAGAACAAACGACGGATCTTCGGGTAGGCTCGAAATTGTGTTGGTTTATACTATTCAGCCACCCTTTAAATCTACTTGGAGATCTCTCTCTATTTGGAAACTGATGAATACTTATTCCCAACTTCGTATTTGTGGTGTTTGAGCACCCAAAAATACAACATTTAGTCATTTTCGACAGATTGGCACGCATTCACGCATACAATGAGAACACGGCCATACTAGAGTGTTCTGTGGCCATGGCCATTGTGATCTGTGACGTCACTGCGTTGGTTTGAAGTCCGTCACGTTTGGCAGCTGTGTGGGTGGGAATGTTTATTTGAATTTGCGAGAACGAAGCATATTAGAAACATGTGGTTTCCAGCGTAATTCCGCCCAGACCTATGGTTCTTAAGTGTGCTTGAAAACGACAGCTCCATGTCAGTAGGGTGTAAAAGAACTGCGGGACGAAATTCCGGCACATCGGCGACGCTGCACAGAGGAAATTTCCAGCCCAAACCTAAAAAATGTTTAAATGTCAGTCAAATACCAAGCTTATACCGAAGTTAATACATCCATGTATTCGTTTCCAGCTGTGTTGAGTTCTGTTTGTTTTTAAAAGGGTATCTTATCTTATGTTTACTGGTTTAGCTGATAGCGCTGACTCTGGCGCGAGTCTGTTTATAAATGTGCTGAAGACTGAGATCATCATACCAACCTGATTCTTTTTCCCCTGAAATTTCTAGTACTTGGAAAGATAATGTACATAATTTAATCATCAGTATGTGTTGTATTTTTAAATATTTTAAGAGTCAGTAGCTTTAAAAATATTCAAATAAAAAGCAGGTTTTAAAGTATTACGAAGTGTTTAGTGAACTTTCCGACTCCCCCATCCGATAATTAAGTTTAATTATGTTTCACATTCATTTCTCTACAAACTGTGAACATTTTAGCTGGTAATACAGTATGTGCCAAAATATCAGTACTGGAAAATTATGTTACTGTTATTGTTATTTAGTTATCAGGATCATAATGTAAATGTTGAAAATGCACTCCAGTGTTCGTAACAATCATGCAGATTTTGAAACATTCTAGAACTTAGGTTGCTTCAGAGTCTTCTGACGTAAGGCAGGCACAGTTTGGGTTGGATTTAGACAGCTGAACACTTTCTCCTTTAACTTTGGTTAGTCATCCTCAATGAAATATGGATCTAGCACAGCATTTCCTGATACTGCACACCAAATTGTGACACGCACTCTATTTAGTGGTTTCTGGTTGATAACGTCTGGCTTCTCGAAACCAAGAAAGCGAGTTGTTTGGTGATTGGTAAAACCAAGTGAAGGTGATTTTCATCAGAGAACCACACGTTGAGCATAAAATCTGGATCCTTGTATGCTGCGGCCAAAAATCGTGCACAATATTCAATTGCTCTGTCAATCGTTCAACCTGTATGTGGTACAGAAATCCACCTATGTGTTCAAACAATCGTCGAAGAGACATCTAATGTTTAATTTCAGGGCTGTTTGTCGAAGACTTCACTTTGGTGACTCCACGTCCATGATTTTTGTTTGTGGACACAGTTATTGCCCTACCAAGCTTCCCTTCTGTTGACACAATACACTGTAGATGCCAATTAAATTTCGTCATAGGCAGTTGTTTGACATCATGAGGGAGAGCAACCTGGAAGAATTTGGAAAGCAGTACAATTATCTAACTGACATAGTGTCAAAGAACATCCTGTCCCACTACAGACATTCTAGAACCATGTCAAAGCATTTACTACAATTTTTTTTTTTTTAATTAACGTCCTCCAACATTGTGTCATCGGACGAATGAATGAAATGAAATGTGTGAAATGATGCTCAAATGAGCCCGAGGTCCATGGAGCTTTAAGTTACCCGACATTCGTCTTCTCAGGGTAGGGAAAACCTCGGGGAAAAAAAACCTTACCCGGATAACTTACCCTAAGCGAGATTCGAACTCGCGACCTCTTGAACGTGAGGCAGACATGCTAACCATCACGCTACCGAGGCAGGCACAAATTTTGGTGGTGAAATTGAAGCAATAAGATGCGTTCTTGAAAACCTAACATTCAGAACTAGCAACTTCAACTGAAGAGCAATACTCAGTGATTCCAAAGCAGCTATCAAGCAATTCTTTATTCAAACACATTGGACACAGAAGAATGTCGCAGTCTTGTCTCTCTGTTACAGAACTCTGGCAAAGATTTAGCTCTACAGGGGATCCCATCACAAATAAGGCAGCTCACCAAATACCAAAGAAAGAATCCCAAATTCTACAAGTCAAGGTGAAGAACACCTCGTATAATTAAACACCACATTAAAAGCAAGATTAGAAACTCAGACATTTCCAGAAAAGGAATTGCTGCTATTAAGAAGGGACGATGAATCAACACACATCACTTGTGCTCCGAGAAGATCAGCGGCAGCCCTCTTCAGAATGACAAGTGGCCACGACTGCCTGCCACATCATCTCCATAGAATAAACATCTTACAATCTGCACTTTGCACTCTGTGTGACTCCAGCGTAATCATGCCCAGCTGTTTCCTCTGAAGATGACATCGACTCAGAATACTGGAAGGCTAATGACTTTATCACCATACACAGTGCATTAGATACCTACCTTACCTACATCTTCAAAACAAATTAAGAAAATTTTTTCAAGATTTTTTCTATCTTGAAAACCAAGTGGCATAATTCTTTGAGGAATGTGAATTACTTTCTACAAAAGAACAATGCCCGATTACAAAATGAAACAAGTTTTCCTAATTTCATCCAAGGGTGGACAACCTCCACTCGAGTTCGCTGAAAGTAGTGACTGTACCAAGAGGCGTAGAATAGAAGATCTCCAATCCACGGCAGGGACATCTGGGCTTGCATATGGTGCGCAAATGAATTTACATGCTGAAGGAAAAGGGATGCAGCAAGTTCTGTGAAAGACATAGCTTGCACCACATCAAAGAAAGGGTCAAAATACAGACAAGCATATAGAAAAATGAGAAACCCTGAAGTTATATGCAATGATAATGGATTGTCTATGCTTTTTGAAGCTAAATTAACAAAGTGACAATACAATATAAGAAAAGAGGCAAGAGTAGGGGATTCAAAAATTGTTGCTGCTTATACCTGTATAAATAATGCAAAAGAAAGTGGCTATCCTGAGAAGTCAGCCAGCTTGGTCCATTACAGAAGATTGTGCTGAGATAGATCTGAATCACACAAGTGACCAAATTAGTAACCTTCAGCATGACATTAAAAATATTGTTTTAGACACCATACAATTCCCTCTAATTTCTAAATGGGGATGCAATGCTAGTTCCAGTCACTCTGAATACAGTCATTTCAGACAGGAAGTGGTTCTGATAATTTTTTTTTTTTTTGACATCATTTGTTCCAATTCAGTCGTATTGTAAAGGTAGTGATAACGAAAAACACATTGGCAAAATCCCTGACTGAGTCCTCAATACTGCAGACCTATCCGACTTCAATTTTTTCACAAGACAACAAACAAAATTGAGGAAGAAAAACAGTATATTGACAAGAAGATAACCGAACTTGTGTCTACAATAATTTCTGTGAATGGAAAAACGCTGATTACGCACATTATGCTATTTACAGTGATTGATGGCAAAGTGTGTACTTCTGTGATGTTCACATCAACTCAGAGGTGTTACCTATGTGGTACGTCTTAGATGCTTTATAAAATAGAGTTAATGTTACAAAAACAAATTGACACATCCACTGTGAATTATGATTTTCTACCTTGCATACATGGATTAGAATATTTGAATGCCTTATGCACCTGGCATACAAACTAAGTATTGTGAAATGGCAAATCCGAAAGAAAGAAGACAAAGAAAAGTTAGTTGAAAATAAGAGAACAATTCAAATCAAAACTGGGACAATGAATTGATCAACCAAAACATGGGTATGGAAGTGGCAATGATGGCAATACAGCCAGAAGATCTTTTCATAATGCAGAAGTATCTGAAATTTCTGGGATTGATCTCGTTCTGACAGAGCAATTACATACCATTCTTCAAGTTCTCTCGGGCGGCTATGATATTGATGTCAATAAATATAAAGTTTTTGCTATTGGAACTGTCAAGATGTTTTTAACTAATTATCCTTAGTATTACATCACAACTGTACATAAAATATTTATTCATGGTCCTACTATAATTGAAAGTTGTTTACTTTCAGTAGGACAACTGCCCGAAGAGGCAAGTGAAGCAAAGAGCAAAGATATAAAGAAATACAGAGAGGATTTGCCAGAAAACGTTCAAGAACATTGAATCTGGAAGATGTTTTCGAAATGTTCCTTGCATCATCTGATCCATACATTACCAGTGTATGCCAGCTACCTAGGAGAAGAATAAAGCAATTCTCACCTGAAGTGCTTGTGGGCCCTACTCTTGAAAACAAGAGAAAGCCTATGCTTCAACCAGGAAGACCTGAAGAAAAGGGAGAAGCAGCATTTGGTGGTGGCAGCAGCAACGAGGACGACGAAGAAACCAATCACAAAGATGATAATCAGGGATACCAGTTGGAACTGAAGACAAATTTATTCATGACCCAAATTAATTTTAATTTTATAATTGTAATCATATTTTTTTTAAAATGTGTAATAAAATACATTTTTTAACTTTAAATTGTGTTATGTTTTTGAACTAGTATTAATTTAAGATCCCATGTCTTAAGACCACATCCATGGCTCTCTCTTTGAAAGGGAACAGCGATCTGTGACAGAATTTCATTTAATCTGACATTGCAACTGGAAAACATTTGTCTGCTTTGGCTCAATAACAAGACATTTACGGACAGACATACATTCTTCTTCTTGCTCTTTTTAATTTTAAGGTCAAAGAGTCCTAAAGCTGAAGAAATTACTGTGAAAGTAATATATAACATATTATTCAAGACAGGTATATTAAATTCACACATATCCATACCTCCAGACTCTAGGGAAGATAGGGAAGCATCCCAGTTAAAGCAAAATTCCCATTCCCACCCTTCTAGCTGGGAATTGAACCTGGGAACCCTTGCACAGCAGGTAGGTGCTTTACCGACTGAGCTATGGGCCAGCCTATGAAAAGCCTCTACACCTTTGAGCTTACACCCCCTGCCTTCGGATCTCTCCCTGTAAGAGATCCGTTGCAAATGTTGGAGGTGCCGGGCATGATTCTCAGGTTGGAGTTGTCGAGTGCGATTCTCGGGTAGCTTGGGGTTGATTCTCATGCTTCAGCATTTCTAACCAACTACTGAGACATGAAGCTGCCACATCGAGGCAGACCACTGGAGAAGTTTCACGGTGCAACTCTCAGAGTTTTTTTTCTCTGTCCCTTATCTCTCTCTTCCCCTTCTGCCCATTACACTAAGTATAACCTTTTTCAAGGATGTACAAGGATCCAAATCTGAGTTGAAACCAAAGAGGTCATGGGAGACCCATCCACCCGCTCATCCTATAATTTTAGGGTGCATGCCATAAAAAAAAGAACTTTAGAAATAAGATGTTTATAGCTTAGTAAGTTTTCTCTTTTTGCTGCACCATGTTTGTATATACTCGTACATTTATTAAGTTAGCTATAAGTTTCTAGTTGAAAGCCGCCACTGGAAAGGAAATACTTACCAGTAAATAATGTAACATACGAAATTCGCAGTGCACAAAAATTACCCAAACTTAAAGAAATAACAAATAGTTGTACAGGGGGAAGCCTGTTGAAAAAAGGTGTCAATGTAAAAAGCTTAGATTCCTATATGCTGTAACAATGCTATCCTTAAGTTTATCGTTAGTAATTGTTTTCTCAAATACAATTGACTGACCTTGAATATTTTCATTGACACAAGTGTGAGAATCATCGCTGACCTATAGTATAGCTTACATTGCAAGTAGTCATCACAACAAACACCAGATTGCCACCACACAGCAATAAATCACAAATGTTGATGCCAGAATTTTTATGTCACGCGCATCTCCACACACAAAGTAATAAAACACATGTGCTCCACGCATGTGATAATTATAAGGAACAGAACAACATAATGAAAGAATAAGGAGAAATATTTGAGCTATTTAATTTCTGTTGTAGTTCTCGATGCTTGAAAACTATTAAAGATAATTTCTTGTTTAATAACTTGTAATGTATATTTTTGCACCTCCAGCCTGTATTTTAGTATTTTTAGTGCAGTTGGCAATCCATATGTGATCCATCTGTTATCACAGGTATGAAGGGAAAGCTATCTTAGTGTCGAGCAAGAGATAATCCGAATTGCAACCCTATGGTATCAGCACATATTTAAGATTTTTATGTTCATATATGGAATTGTGAATGTGTGCTGTAGTCTCAGAAAATGAGTTCTAGACTATGTTTATGTTGAGAAAGAAGTGAAGTTTTATTATGTAGCCCCTATATGCTTTTACACTAGTTTTTAAGTTTCCCATGTCTTTATCATAGTACAAGCTAAAACTAACACTGGAGAGTCATATAGATAACTGAAAGATCAATTGAAGTGTTACCTGTGGTCTTAACATTGTTGTCAGATTTAACCTATTTGGACATGACTTGGGACATATGTTGAGTAAGATGGAGCAAAGTTCTCCAAATGCAAAATTTTACAGGAGAGAACTACACAAGAAGTATTTTTCAGGAAAGTAGGACAGTATAATTGTATAGTTAGGGTATGGTATAAGCGTTATGGGTTCCATAGTAACTGATTTTTCAGAGCATAAAAAGTAAACATAGCATGACATACATTTTTCGAACAATAACATAACGTAATACTTTTCTAATAATAATCAATTATTAGGTCAAAAATACGAAAAAGGAATTTGGAATGTAGTAATGACAATAATAATAATAATATAATAATAATAATAATAATAATAATAATAATAATAATAATAATAATAATAATAATAATAATAAGAGTGATGATGATAATAATAATAATAAAAGAAAAGATTGAAGAAGAAACACAGAGTTCACTAGGCCCCTCATACACACACATACAAAAGTGCTATTAAAACAAAACACTTCTTGAAGGGAAATCGCAAGGATTTTCTGTTGCAAGCGAACATATGACCAGTGCATTGTATATCTCCACTTCCATTAATGTGAATATGCATTCGCAGAAGTCAAGAATGAAGTAAGAAACGCATAGTTAGCAAGGTCGCAGAAAGATGAGTCAGGTAAACATTGAAGTAACAGTGGCGACTGGTACGTAAATCATAACCATGCACGTTGCCTCAACCAAATAGCAGCAGGGAAGATCATTGGTGAAATGTTACAGGGAAGGTGTGAAACGGTAGGCTTCACCCAACAGCCTTGTCCTTAGCCATTAGTATAGTAGTCAAAATGGGACTCTACTAATAGCTCTGTAAATGGTATGTGTTAATGAGTGAAAAATAAAGGGTAATTTATCACTAGAATACCATTTATCAAAGTTTTTTTTTTAAGAAAAAGCACAGTAAGGGTTGGGGCAAGCCAAGTTGTGCTCCCTGGAGCCCCGAACATACTTGCAGGCATCACTAAAGATGAACATAATGATCTCCCAAAATATAGGAAATTCCCAGGTCAGCTGAATTGCGCCCCAGTGGCGATTGTCCTAAAGAAAGAAAGAGGGAGATTTGTGTCATATAGGAGGTACACATAACGAAGGTGCCAGCCATGGGACTGATCACCCCAAGGTATTGAACACCAGTATTTTTAAAGGAGCTAAGCAGAAAAAGAATATAGGGAAACGGTTTCTAAACAAAAGAGATAGGGAAGATGCAAAATAATGAACTCTAAACACTTAAGAGTTACAGAGTCTCATCAGAAGGGAAGCCTAGAGTAGTAGGAAAGGAAAAGAACAAAATTGTGACACCATGTTAGTGTTTCAGGAATCAAGTGAAGGTGAGCAGAGCAGTGAATAGCTGAATAGCAGAGAATGAGGCAGAAGTAAGAAATGAACGATGAAGGAAGGAAAGAGAACAGCACAAATGTGAGGAAACACCCATTTTGTTCAACAAATATCTTAATTTTATTTTGTGATGTTAATTTTGTATGGTTTAATTATAATACTAATGTAATAGGCTTGTAAACAACGGAGCAGAGCCTTAACACACACAGACATGTAAATCTTCTGCCTGACTAACAACTTCAGCATTCTGGTACAATAGTGATGCCAGCTGTAACACACCGACAGGGATAAAACTATTCAAAATTCTATCTTCACTTCCACAACTAGGTTTCCAGTCCCGTAGCACAACATAAAAATCTTCACCCCCCCCCCCCCTCCTCATAGTAGAAATTCCTTTCCCTATTACTAAGCTTTGTCTGACACCCAGCCTACAAGAGGAAGAAGAAGAAAAGAGGATGACAGCAGACACTTTCCTGAGGCAGGACGGCAAAGAGCTGAGGCACAGATGGTTATCCAGCACTTGTTATGGATGAGTACAAGCCGTTACTGAATAACGCAGCCGGACAGCGCCAGCATGTATTTTGCTGACTGCTACTAACAGCAAGAAGTGCGAGTTCACTGTAAGATGGAGCACTTTAATTCAACTTCAGGAAGAACGCTAGCTGCCTAAGCCTGGGTTAATCACAGGCAGATCCCTTCTCCCAGTTTTTTCAATCCTCCTAAGTCTATCCCATTTTCTTGGATTCTCGTGTGCATCTGGTGAGTAGAGTAGGTGCTACCTGATCACAAGTCATTTCCAGTTGCAGTGACTGTTTTAGAGCGCCCTTCACCTTTTTTCTTTATGTCCAATTTTTTTTTTATTCATAAACATCCCTTTTGGGGAAGTGATCTTTTTTTTTTTTCTTTGAAAATTAATTGCAAGGTCGGAATTTCTCTGATCCAGGGTGAGATTAATGGCCATACCAGTTGCAAACACCACAGTAGAGTTACATAAGTGATCGTAAAGTGTTGAAAGCTAATCCAGGTCAAAATGCTGACAAAGCAGGCAGGGGCTTTATTAACATGGGCAATCTACATTCCCTGGTCTGTTACATTGATTATGTTGATTGATTCTGCCTCTGACAACTAATCAGGTCACGTCATCTGTCTGTTGGTCTGACCCACCGCTACAACTTCTGCCGTTGATAAGATAAGTTTGTCTGATCTTAAGACTCTGGCCTGGGGCTTCGGTCTTCCAAACCTGCTGTGTAATAAAATGGCTAGTCCACCGACTCAGGATTAGCATGATTTCTTAACCCCAGATGGCTACCAAAAACTCCCTAAACCTCTCCCGAGTGCCTCTTCACCTCTGAGCTTACACCCACCTGTCTTTAGGTCTTTCCCTATGAGAAGTCTGTTGCAATATCGACACAATGTATACTGGAGTCCACAAAAACCAGATTTTGTACACCAAGTGCCGTTGCATGATCAAAAAATTGTTGTTCGGTGTGCTGTGAATGCATTTGAATTACAGAGTCTAAATTCTTTCAAGAAGCAGTTAATGGACAGAGGTACAGGGAGAACATTATCGCACCATTCCCGGAAGAATTTTGTGACATTGAATGTAAACAGGCATATCTTGAACAAGATTCAGTTACAGCACGTACAGCTGATCTCACATTGCAATTAATTGAAGTTTTTTGAAGATAATTGTCAGTAAAGCAATATGGTCAGTGTGATCCCCAGATCTTACTGTACATGATTTTTATTTATGGGGAAATAAAGTGTATCGGAACAACCCTCATACGTTGGAAGAACTGAAAGACAATATACGAAGAGAAGTTGCCGCAATTTCAGAAGATGAATCAATGCAGGTGAATGCCAATTTTCTTAAAAGGTGTGACAGATGTGTGATGGCACAGGGACATCATTTCCAACACCTCCTGTGATAAGGTATGTGGTTATTGTAATTATCATTTGCCTGATTAACCTATGTGCTTGATAATTATTATTTATTTATGCCAACAAACTTACTGTTGGTGTTTTTAAACACACAAGCTGTGTGTGGGCAAAGTTTGAGAGGTAGAAGTTGTTGTTGTTGTTGTTGTTGTTGGCTAATGCTGGATTTCTGACAATGAAGTCATTAATCCTCTTGCTCTCCAATATTTTTCACTGATGGATGGGGCATTAGAAGTGGCCGGGCATATTTGAAGGTGGTCTCAGTCCATTTTCTCTTGCAGATCACATAGAGGACAGAGTGGTGAAGAATATATCCCAATTCTGTTTATATGTTTTGCCAGACAATCATGTCCTGTAATCAACCTGAAGGTTGCAACTGCTGTTTTTCAAGGATACTCAGGAATTACTGTTTGAATGTTTGGTAGTTCCCATCTTTTATTCTTTGATTTTTCATAGTAATATTTTTCAATAATTTTTGAATTCAGAGTTGACTAAGAGAGGTAGAAGTGGAACTTAAAAATTCAATGCCACAACTGGGGTTTGAACCACAGATCTTCCGCTTACCAGGCAGCTGCTCTAACCACTAAGCTATTGTGACAAACTGCCAGAATGGCATTAAATTCTCAAACCAGCTCGTATTTCTCCTGGTAAACCACAGAGACAGTCTCACATCAGAGACTGAATTGAATTTTTAAGTTCCAGTTCTACCTCTCAAATTATGTGCTTGAATTCAAAGGTCTGTGAATAGTTGACAAGAATTGATGAGCAGAGGAAAACAAGACAGCTATTTGAAGCAAGAACTATGGGGAAAAGGAGAAGGGGAAGACCAAGATTGGGATGGGAGTAGCAGAAAGACAAGGAAAAGGAATGGTTGAATTAGGAGAATGGCGCATGAGCGACAGGTGTATAAGAAGTGGATAGAAAGCCCAACACCATCTGGCACAAGGGAAAGTTGAGGTAGAAGAATAGTTGACTCCAGTGCCAAAACCAAAGTTGCTATGTAAGTTTAATGTCCTTTAAGGATGCAACACAAATATTTTGAACAAATTTGCACCCTAAACTACCCTTTACATGGAAATTTTTTTTTAAATTTGGCAGTAGACTCCGAGAACTGCATAACTCTCGTTTATCTTTTGGGTAAGGCAAATCCCTCCATAATTAGCCTTCTCAGGATTCGTGGCCACCATATTGATGAGAGCATGTGACCCAAGATGTGAACCCGTTTGGTGAAGAACTGGCACATCGCGTTCAGTTTCAGGTTGACTGCCTGCAATCTCAGGAATAGCCTACTCAGGTTCTCCAGATGGTCTTCTAAGGTGCGGCCAATCTTGATGATGTCATCCAGGTATTGCAGGAAGGTATAAGTCATACCCCTTATCACCGACTCCATTAGGTGCTGCAAAATGGCTGGCACATTGCAGTGGCCAAAGCTCTTGGTCCTTGTGTCGGATCTAGTCACCTATCAGTACCGAGGAACAGCTCTGAGGCTAGTGCCTCCATGGCATGGTACTATATTAATAAAATGAAGAAATGCATATATTGTTAGTATACTTCTTGGCTACATCAAGAATAAAAGCCTTATTCTTATTACCCTTAAAGGTGCAATGAAATGGGGCCTATGTGCCAATGGAAAACTATAAGTGAAGGAAGCGAGAGCGAGTCACAAGTTTGCAACCTTACTATATTACTGTTGTATGGATCCGTGCTACTTCATATCTGGCTCAGATTTCCAGTGTACTGGAGGGGGAGGGGTTCTGGGCAGTACGTCTGGGCACTGGCAGGGACTGGAGGAGAATGGCAATAGCTCATATTCATGCCAGTTATTTGTACCAACTTTAACACTCACTTAGCAAATTGTACTATATTGAGAAATAAGCCTTTAATCACTACTATAGCACAAAAGCAGAAAATTGCATTTTATTACATGACATCGGTCAATCAATTTGCAGTGTTTATACCTCTAATTATATGTATGCATGTTTTGTATAACGCTACACATTTGAAAGAGAAGTTTGCTAGGATGTAGGAACAGTAAACATAAACACTGTCAAGACCGAGCAATTTGCTTTGTTTAAATAGGAGAAATAAAGTGAGTTATTTACTAAGTAGCCTATTTTGTGCATTTCATTAGAACACAAGCCAAAAGTAAAATGCATGGGAAGACTTACTATTGATCTGCATGTAAACACAGAACAAAAAGTGTAGAGGTTAACCACGTTAGAAAATTCAATAGTGACATTTACACAAAAAAACAAATGGATCTGTGGAGGTGAGATGAAAAGCACTTCATTATGCTTTCCATTCATTGTATTTGGTGGCAATAACAATTGATACCTACTGTTATTGGTAGTGGTAGCTGTAGTTTTTCTACATTATAAATTTCAGGAATGTTTGTTGTCACTGCCAGAACCAAAATCTCAAGTCTAAGGACGAGAACTACTGAGCACCAGCGAGAGTATCCAGAATGTCGACAATCTGGGGTAAGGGAAAGCAGCTTCTTGGGGTGACTGTTCGGTCTGTGGTAGTCCACTCAGAAGGCTGACATCCCGTTGTACTTGGCTGTGCGTGCATTTTCTGCCGCGTCTTGTCCAGGAGTGAGTACGAGTCGCCTGGGTTAACCCAGGCGGATGGTAAGGTGGCCATGGTACCTATCCGTTTAGTTACGGATTTACCCGTCAGGTGGTATAGGTTGTCAGGGTTTTACAAGCTTTGGTGTTTTTGTATGTCTGATGCTGCAGGTTGGGTTCCTGTATTGTCACTGGCGGCGGGATCTGTCAGGTCTTGGACGTCTAGTTTTTGTATGTCTGATGGTGCAGGTTGGGTTCCTGTATTGTCACTGGCGGCGGGATCTCTCAGGTCTTGGATGTCTAGTTTTTGTATGTCTGATGGTGCAGGTTGGGTTCCTGTATTGTCACTGGCGGCGGGATCTGTCAGGTCTTGGATGTCTAGTTTTTGTATGTCTGATGGTGCAGGTTGGGTTCCTGTATTGTCACTGGCGGCGGGATCTGTCAGGTCTTGGATGTCTAGTTTTTGTATGTCTGATGGTGCAGGTTGGGTTCCTGTATTGTCACTGGCGGCGGGATCTGTCAGGTCTTGGATGTCTAGGTGTTGTATGTCTGATGGTGCAGGTTGGGTTCCTGTATTGTCACTGGCGCCGGGATCTGTCAGGTCTTGGATGTCTAGTTTTTGTATGTCTGATGGTGCAGGTTGGGTTCCTGTATTGTCACTGGCGGCGGGATCTCTCAGGTCTTGGATGTCTAGTTTTTGTATGTCTGATGGTGCAGGTTGGGTTCCTGTATTGTCACTGGCAGCGGGATCTGTCAGGTCTTGGATGTCTAGTTTTTGTATGTCTGATGGTGCAGGTTGGGTTCCTGTATTGTCACTGGCGGCAGGATCTGTCAGGTCTTGGATGTCTAGTTTTTGTATGTCTGATGGTGCAGGTTGGGTTCCTGTATTGTCACTGGCGGCGGGATCTCTCAGGTCTTGGATGTCTAGTTTTTGTATGTCTGATGGTGCAGGTTGGGTTCCTGTATTGTCACTGGCGGCGGGATCTGTCAGGTCTTGGATGTCTAGTTTTTGTATGTCTGATGGTGCAGGTTGGGTTCCTGTATTGTCACTGGCGGCGGGATCTGTCAGGTCTTGGATGTCTAGTTTTTGTATGTCTGATGGTGCAGGTTGGGTTCCTGTATTGTCACTGGCGGCGGGATCTGTCAGGTCTTGGATGTCTAGGTGTTGTATGTCTGATGGTGCAGGTTGGGTTCCTGTATTGTCACTGGCGGCGGGATCTGTCAGGTCTTGGATGTCTAGTTTTTGTATGTCTGATGGTGCAGGTTGGGTTCCTATATTGTCACTGGCGGCGGGATCTGTCAGGTCTTGGATGTCTAGGTGTTGTATGTCTGATGGTGCAGGTTGGGTTCCTGTATTGTCACTGGCGGGGGGATCTGTCAGGTCTTGGATGTCTAGTTTTTGTATGTCTGATGGTGCAGGTTGGGTTCCTATATTGTCACTGGCGGCGGGATCTGTCAGGTCTTGGATGTCTAGGTGTTGTATGTCTGATGGTGCAGGTTGGGTTCCTGTATTGTCACTGGCGGCGAGATCTGTCAGGTCTTGGATGTCTAGTTTTTGTATGTCTGATGGTGCAGGTTGGGTTCCTATATTGTCACTGGCGGCGGGATCTGTCAGGTCTTGGATGTCTAGGTGTTGTATGTCTGATGGTGCAGGTTGGGTTCCTGTATTGTCACTGGCGGCGGGATCTGTCAGGTCTTGGATGTCTAGGTGTTGTATGTCTGATGGTGCAGGTTGGGTTCCTGTATTGTCACTGGCGGCGGGATCTGTCAGGTCTTGGATGTCTAGTTTTAGTATGTCTGATGGTGCAGGTTGGGTTCCTGTATTGTCACTGCCGGCGGGATCTGTCAGGTCTTGGATGTCTAGTTTTTGTATGTCTGATGGTGCAGGTTGGGTTCCTGTATTGTCACTGGCGGCGGGTTCTGTCAGGTCTTGGATGTCTAGTTTTTGTATGTCTGATGGTGCAGGTTGGGTTCCTGTATTGTCACTGGCGGCGGGATCTGTCAGGTCTTGGATGTCTAGTTTTTGTATGTCTGATGGTGCAGGTTGGGTTCCTGTATTGTCACTGGCGGCGGGATCTGTCAGGTCTTGGATGTCTAGTTTTAGTATGTCTGATGGTGCAGGTTGGGTTCCTGTATTGTCACTGGCGGCGGGATCTGTCAGGTCTTGGATGTCTAGTTTTTGTATGTCTGATGGTGCAGGTTGGGTTCCTGTATTGTCACTGGCGGCGGGATCTGTCAGGTCTTGGATGTCTAGGTGTTGTATGTCTGATGGTGCAGGTTGGGTTCCTGTATTGTCACTGGCGGGGGGATCTGTCAGGTCTTGGATGTCTAGGTTTTGTATGTCTGATGGTGCAGGTTGGGTTCCTCTATTGTCACTGGCGGCAGGATCTGTCAGGTCTTGGATGTCTAGTTTTTGTATGTCTGATGGTGCAGGTTGGGTTCCTGTATTGTCACTGGCAGCGGGATCTGTCAGGTCTTGGATGTCTAGGTTTTGTATGTCTGATGGTGCAGGTTGGGTTCCTGTATTGTCACTGGCGGCAGGATCTGTCAGGTCTTGGATGTCTGATGGTGCAGGTTGGGTTCCTGTATTGTCACTGGCAGCGGGATCTGTCAGGTCTTGGATGTCTAGTTTTTGTATGTCTGATGGTGCAGGTTGGGTTCCTGTATTGTCACTGGCGGGGGGATCTGTCAGGTCTTGGATGTCTAGGTTTTGTATGTCTGATGCTGCAGGTTGGGTTCCTGTATTGTCACTGGCGGCAGGATCTGTCAGGTCTTGGATGTCTAGTTTTTGTATGTCTGATGGTGCAGGTTGGGTTCCTGTATTGTCACTGGCAGCGGGATCTGTCAGGTCTTGGATGTCTAGTTTTTGTATGTCTGATGGTGCAGGTTGGGTTCCTGTATTGTCACTGGCGGCGGGATCTGTCAGGTCTTGGATGTCTAGGTTTTGTATGTCTGATGCTGCAGGTTGGGTTCCTGTATTGTCACTGGCAGCGGGATCTGTCAGGTCTTGGATGTCTAGTTTTTGTATGTCTGATGGTGCAGGTTGGGTTCCTGTATTGTCACTGGCGGGGGGATCTGTCAGGTCTTGGATGTCTAGGTTTTGTATGTCTGATGGTGCAGGTTGGGTTCCTGTATTGTCACTGGCGGCAGGATCTGTCAGGTCTTGGATGTCTAGTTTTTGTATGTCTGATGGTGCAGGTTGGGTTCCTGTATTGTCACTGGCAGCGGGATCTGTCAGGTCTTGGATGTCTAGTTTTTGTATGTCTGATGGTGCAGGTTGGGTTCCTGTATTGTCACTGGCGGCGGGATCTGTCAGGTCTTGGATGTCTAGTTTTTGTATGTCTGATGCTGCAGGTTGGGTTCCTGTATTGTCACTGGCGACGGGATCTGTCAGGTCTTGGATGTCTAGGTTTTGTATGTCTGATGCTGCAGGTTGGGTTCCTGTATTGTCACTGGCGGCGGGATCTGTCAGGTCTTGGATGTCTAGGTTTTGTATGTCTGATGCTGCAGGTTGGGTTCCTGTATTGTCACTGGCGACGGGATCTGTCAGGTCTTGGATGTATAGTTGTATGTCTGATGGTGCAGGTTGGGTTCCTGTATTGTCACTGGCGGCGGGATCTGTCAGGTCTTGGATGTCTAGGTTTTGTATGTCTGATGCTGCAGGTTGGGTTCCTGTATTGTCACTGGCGGCGGGATCTGTCAGGTCTTGGATGTCTAGTTTTTGTATGTCTGATGGTGCAGGTTGGGTTCCTGTATTGTCACTGGCAGCGGGATCTGTCAGGTCTTGGATGTCTAGTTTTTGTATGTCTGATGGTGCAGGTTGGGTTCCTGTATTGTCACTTGGTGCGGGTTTTATAAATGAAGTCTTTGCCTAGCAGCAGGAATATAGCAGCGGGAAAATCGTTTTTACTAAAAGGTGGAAAGTTTGTTATAGCAGACGCTACTCTTATCTGCAGGGTCGACGGTCGAAGAATGGAATGCAAAAGCCAACGTTCTTTTATCACAAACACATTTATTCGTTATTTACGCTTCTTATCACAATTTCAATTAGTTAACAACCTTTAAAATTCTATAGCATCTACGCTGGTTAAAAGTTTGGGTGTGATTTACATATTCACACGCCATCAGCAAAAATACACTTCCATTCACTCTGAGCTCACAGACGCCAATGATAAACTAGTTCCAAGCGTCCTATGACGCAACACCGCCATTCTTATGTATTCATCCGCGCAACAGTTCTCATTGGTTGAACTCAAAGTGACGAGAAGACATTGGATCTTGAATATCAAAAAGAAATAGGTCCCTGATACACCCAAATTAAAAGAATTAAAAATTTACACACTCTTACAAAAATATTTACATGAACAATTTTCTATTAGTCAATATTCCGTCTCATATGCCCCTTGTTTTGTTTTTCAAGTTGTCACCTTATTTACAATCTTGAAACACAATACAATACTTCTCCCTACTTCTATGATTCAATCACTTTGTACAATATATTTTTTTTTTTTTTTTTTTTTTTTTTTTTTTCAGTCTTCTTCACTGTTTGTCTTTGTCCTTTGTTTTGACATAATACAACATGTCTTTATAAGTTTCACATATTCGGTTACTACACAATGCATTCAGTTATTATACAATACATATCCAGTTATTGTACAACACATTTAGTTATTCCACAATATGTCCAATTATTATGCAATACATATTCAGTCCTTGTACAATATACCCAGTTATCATATCACATATGTTGTTATTATACAATACACCTTCAGTCATTATACAATACATATTCAGTTATTGTACAACACATTTGATTACTACACAACATGTCCAATTATTACACAAGATATATTCAGTTATTGCACAATATATCCTGCTATCACATCACATATGTTCTGTTATTATGCAATACATATTCAGTTATTACACAATACATATTCAGTTTTTGCATAACATATTTAGTTATTACTCAACATATTCAGTTATTACACAATATATCCAGTTATCATACAATACATATTCAGTTATTGTACAACACATATTCAGTTCTTATACAACACATACTCAGTTATTGTACATTTGACATTGACACGAATATAATTTAAATGTATCATGGTTTATCATGTGGTTTTTGACTTGTATTCATTGCTATGAGGAGAGAAAAATAGGATACAAATTTTGAGCTAATGATTATAATCATGTTTATGGCAATGTTTTATTCAGTTCTTTGCCTTCTTTGTCTTATGAGCTTATGTATAGACAGGTTATTGAGTTGGTTCTTAAACTCTGATGTCACTAATGGTACTAATTTTCTTGATTGGGTTATTATTCATTGTTGTTTGGTTCAACATTTCTTCGAGCTTAGCATTGGCTATATTCATCTCAATTCATGGGCATTGTTTTTCTGGTTATGGTTTTCCTCATTTCACTAATTGTCATTTCTTTATCTCTTATTTCTATAAGAGAAAACTTCTATACTTACAATTATTCTGTAATTGTATTATCTTTCTTCTCCATTTACCCTCGACATCTTTGTGTCGAAATATTATATCTTTTTCATCATAATTGATTCATTTTTATTTTTGTCCCTGACATCCTTATGTCAAAAACATATCTTCCGACGCTATGATTCATTTATTTAATGACAATCAGTGTCCTCGTCTGTTTTTTTGTTAACAATGCTCTTTGTGGTCGATATAGCCAATGACTATGTTGATCTTCTTCCTTGTTGTAATCCTATTCTGAACATAATTTCCTATAAGTAACCCATCAAAAATTGTTATCTTCTTTCATCTCTACTACTCCTGCCTTACACATTTGTTGACAAAGACTATTTGGTCCTTTCTTTGTATGGCTTCAATTTATTTTTATGGTATCTTCCTACCAACTTGCCATTTGTATTCTGTAGCTCATACGTGTGGTCACCCAGCTGTTTCGTTATGACCAGTGGTCCAGTATACAATAGCTCCATCTTTCCAGATCTTTTTTCAGATGCCTTGGATGCTTTGTGGCTTTTTAAGAGCACCTTTTCTCCAATTTGTGGGGACCATTTCCTGACGAATCTTTTCACCTTGTTCCTCCCTTTTTCAGCCTTCTGCTGTAACCTTCTGAATGCCAATTGACATTTTTCCTTCACTGATAATTCTCTTTGGGCAGCCATTGTAGTGTCAATGTCAATTGCTAATTTTCTTGGTTTCGTGTTGGTCATCAGCTCGATAGGGGCGAACTTGGTCGTGGGGTTCACCGAATGGTTAATCACCTCCTCTATATATCCGCATTTTTCCGTCCAGGAAGTGTGGTCTCTGTGGCAGAGCAAACGAAAATAAATACTAATATCCCTCATGATTCTCTCAGTCGGGTTTCCCTGGGGATAATATGCTGAGGAATAGTACAATTTTATTCCTAATGTTTCTAAGGTGTTCTGAAACAACTTGCTCTTATGCATGGTCGCATTGTCCGATAGAATACATTTTATTCTCCCATATTTTGGGATATAGTCCTTGACGATTTTATCTAGGCATGTTCTGCTTTTGATGTTCTTAATGGGGTATATTTTGGTGAATTTTGTAAAAACATCAAACATGACAAAGATGTATCTGTTTCCATCTTTACCCCTTGGCAGCTCTCCATGCTCGTCAATACACACCAATGCATTTTTCTCGTTCCTCACGATGGATTGTGAGATGACATCGTACTTTACATTAATTGGCTTGGCCTTTTGGCATAGGTCGCATGAGGAAATTAACTTCCTGACCTTCTTGCCAAGATGTTTAATGTACAATACCTCCTCGATGGCAAGCATTGTCCTCTCAGTACCGGAGTGAAGCATCGAGTGGTGGAATGCCAAAATGACCCTGTCCTGTAAGGAATTTGGTACCATCATTTTCCATTTCCTTACGTCGCGACCATGCAATTTAAATAGGATGTTTCTAAATTTGCCTATCTTGGCATCCAATCTTGGTATTATGTCTGGAGCCTTGTCGAATAGCCTCTTCAATTCAGGGTCTTCTTGTTGTAGCTTTGCTATGTTCTTGAAGTCTTGCAAGATCTCGTTGTTTTCTTTGCTATTTATCTGCATAATCTTAATCTCATGGTGCGGACTGTATATCGTCTTGGGTATGTGACTCTCCGACCTTAATCTTGACAATAAGTCACTGAAGATGTTCTCCTTCCCCGGGATATGTTTGACCTCTATGTCGTATGACATTATCTCATGTATGTACCTTGAGATTTTGGAGTTGGTCAGCTTGCATTTTTGAATGAAGGACAGGCTTACGTGATCTGTATATATAATTATTTTATAAAGATATATATATTGTCTGAACTTTTGCAACGCAAAATGGATTGCACCTATTTCCAGTTCGGTTATGCAGGCATTGGCTTCTATTTTATTTAAAAATCTAGAAGCTGTGGCAATCACATGTTTGTTGCCATCTGCATCTTCTTGTGCTAATATTGCTCCATATGAGTGCGCACTAGCATCGGTGTATACTAGAAAAGGTGAATTCGGATCCGGTCGTTCCAGGAGAATACTGTGCTTGAAAAGTTCCTTGATATTCTCAAAGGCCACCTGGTGTTCAGCATTCCATTCCCATTTAGTATCTTTTTTCAACAGTACTCTAAGGGGTACCAATTCCTTAGCGTAGTTGACCACGAATTTCGACTGGTACTGTAAAATGCCCAGAAACCTCCTCAACTGTTTTAAGTTACGTGGGGGTGGTATATGCTCTATGGCCTTGACCCTCTCCGGATTAGGTTGTATACCATCAGGTGTTATGATGTGGCCCAGAAATTCAGCCTCTTTAACGAAAAACTCACACTTTTCTAAATTTAGGGTCATGTTGCTTTCCTGGAACCTGGATAATACATAATCTATGTGATGTAAGTGCGACTCGGGATTCTCACTGTATATTAAAAAGTCGTCTACATATTGCGTCACAAAAGTCTCGATGGTATCTCCAAAAACTTTGTCCAGAGCCCTCAGTAGTGCACTGCTACTGGTCGATAGTCCAAAGCCACATTTAGAAAAATGGTATACCTTTCCTTTGTGCAAGAAACAGGTATATTTCCTGACATCTGGATGAAGAGGAATTTGCCAGAATGATGCTGTCAAGTCAAGACTAGTGAAATGTTGACCTCCCTTCAATTTCGATATTAGTTGGTCTACCCCCTCAGGCCTGTAGTGATCCGGCAAGGTATGTGTGTTTATCTTCCTTGCGTCGATGGTCATCCTCAATTTTCCCCCTTTCTTATGGACCCATACTACTGGATTCACATAACATGAGTCCGACGGCTCTATTATTCCGTCCGCTAACATTTTCTGGATTACTCTGTCAGCTTCCTCCCTGATGGAGTTGGGGATGGGCCTGGATTTATGTGAATAGGGGGTAATATCTGTTACTGTAAAAGTATGTACGTACTTGTTACACGTACCTGGCTTTTTATTGAAAACTTTCCTGTTTTTAACCAATATTTTCCTAAGTTGGTTTCTTTCCTCTCCAGAGATGCCATGTGCCCCCCAGACCTTCTCATCGATTAGCTGTAACATCGATTCTTCTCCATCTGTTGGTAGTGGTTCAGGTTGGTAGTTGTCCCAGGCAACATACTCGTCTTCTGTGCAGATCCAATGGCTGCAAACGTTAGTTTCTTCATCGCTCGTCCAACCTGTTTTCTTCTTATTTACCCTTAGGTCTACCAATCTATTCTCGTGGACATTGATGTTCTCCACAAAGAATTGTTCATCCGGATGGATCCCTGTCTGGTCTGGTTCCTCCTGGCATGTTTCTTCCTCCAGGAACTTCGCAGTGCATTCTGAGGCTCCTTCCTTAATGATAAATTCATGTAGGTCATAGTTAATTACCGATCTCCAAAGGTTAAGCAAATCACTGCCAATGATTAGGGTAGCTGTTAGTCTAGGTATTACTAGGGCAATAAAATCGAACTTCCAACTTCCGATTTCAATTACCAGCCTTACCTGGTATTTAACATGTTCCTTTTTCTTGCCAATTGCTGTGCTGCAATACACTCCACACACAGGCAAGAATTCAGCATTCCTTTTAGTTATCAGTTCCTGGAACAGCTGTTCGTCACATACTGATGTGCTGGCTCCTGTATCAATCATCGCTGGCAATTCAATACCCCATACCTTCAGCCTAATCATTGGTGGATTGGTTATTTCCTTTCTTTCACTCGCCTGTCTTCTCAAGGTACCTACATTACATTGGTCAATATCGCCCCTACTGCCACACAGGTCAACTTCCGGGACACAAAGTTGACTTGTATTTAGTTTTCCTGGACGTTGGAGGTGATCGTCGTTTCTGTGTTCTGTGCAGTATCGGTCCTATCCGGCACATTTTCATTCTGTTCCTGTTGTCTTATGTTGTCGATGTTCCCTTGGTTTCTGCCCCTTTGACGTGAACCCCTGTTGTACGACGGCCTATGGTTGTTCATGTATTCCCTACAGAATCGTATATGATTCACTTGATGAGTACGTTCTCCTGGTCTTCCACGATCATACCTGTGCGTTCTGTACCTCGATTCACCCCTCGGTATTGTGTCGTGGTATCGCTGTCTTGTGTTCTCCATCCTCTCGCCATGATTATGTGGTTGTGGGAAATGGTGTGCCCCTCTCCCCCTTTCATGGGTACTCCTAGTATTTCTATGTTCTCCCTCACTCTGGTTGTTCGTAGTCATGTCTCGGTTTAGGATGGGTGAGTTTGGGTGACCGTTCCTATGTCTATGCTCATTAGGCCGACCATTTTGTGTTTCAAAGGCTGTCAGCAGTTCTATCATATCTGCAAAATCTACTGGCCTCGCAACAATTAATCCTGTTCTCACTGTGTCTGGGAAATGTCTTGTTATGCTGGCAGTTAGTTCTGCCTCCGACAAGTTGGGGTCTAATAGCTTTCCTTTGTTGGCTACTTTCATAAAGTAATCTACTAGCGACAACCCTTTGGTTGGATCGTACCTACCTGTCGCTAGCTCTACCCTAGTTTGGTTTTGTTTAGCTGGGCCCCAATACCTTGATAGGAATAAATTTCTGAATGAGCTATAAGACTCATGACCAGCTAGTGTTAACCTGAGCCATTCTAATGCCTTGTTTTTTAAGCTTTTCTTAACTATCATCATCCTAAGCTCGTTTGGTATCCTTTTCACTTTAAAGTATTCTTCCATCTCTTTAACAAAGAGTTTTGGATCGTCTCCCTTCTCCTCGTCAAATGTAGGTGGTGTGATTTCATGTAATATGCTGTTGGTGTAACATGTGTTATGTGTTGTGTCATTGTTTGGTTGTGAACCTCTTTCTCTGTATGGTGAGTCAACATTTTGTACATTATTCAAATAACTCTCATCTTGTACATTACTTACATCTAAATCATCTTGTCTTTGTAATGCCTTCACAACATCATTTACATTAGCCAAATTTTCTTTTCCTTTTTTCATTTCTTCACAAATTGATTTTAAATCATTCTTTATTTCTAAGTGGCTTTGTTTCATATCATTTATAGCATCCTGTTGTGAAAGCATCACATCATTCATTGTCTTAATTTTAGGAATTACAATTTGTTCTACAGTTTCATTAATAATGTCTTTCTTTACTACCTCAATCTCTTTTCTTAATTCCTCAGTTATTTCTGCTTTTACATTTGTTATCTTACAGTCTACACTTGTATTACATTCTGTTATTTCATCCCTACATCTAGCAATTTTTCCTTCTAACACAATTTTATTCTCTGTCATCTCTGATTCTATCTTTCCCATCCTATCTCCTACAATTTCTATCCTAGCTTCTAAGGCTTCCTTTGTTTCATTTAAGTTTTTGTGAACTAATTTTAAATTAGTTTCCATTACTTTCATATTTTCTTTACACTCCTGTCTTCCTAATTCTATTTTCTGTTCTAGGTTCTGTCTACCTAATTCCATTTGCTGTTCTAAGTTCTGTCTACCTAATTCCATTTTCTGTTCTAAGTTCTGTCTACCTAATTCCATTTTCTGTTCTAAGTCTTTTCTCACTTCCTCCATTTTCTGACCTATCTCTTCCTTATTCTGTTCCAGTTTCTGACCTATACTCTGACTTAAACTTTGTTCTATGTCCTGTTTCAATTCTACCTTATTCTGTTCCAGTTTCTGTTCTAGTCTTTCAAACATCATCATCATTAACCTTTGGTCTTTGCTTATTTCCGCCTGTTCCTCACTCTCTAATCCTATCTGATAACTAGGCCTATCTGCCCCTTCCCCCACTCCTGTATCTATCTCTTTTCGCGACATTTTAATTCCTTTATCTAATTCACTTAATGTTGAAAGTCCCAATAGTTTTCCACTTCTCAAAAACATGTACAATGGAAATAAAATAAAGATAAAAATTTTGGATCCTACTTTTTTTTTTGCTGGTTCTTCGTCCAGTTATTTACGTCTCCTGGGTAGTTGGCTTCGCCAGATGATCTCCGGTGTTTTTCCCACGTTGGTTTTCCGTGTATCGATGTTTTGTTGATATCAGTCGATGGTCTAATGGCGTCTTTTTCTTGCACGATGAGATAGCGTCATTCGATGTTAACACTTTGTAATTTTGTATTCCATTCTAAATTCGCGCTCCACGTTGGGCAAGCCATTTGGTGCGGGTTTTATAAATGAAGTGTTTGCCTAGCAGCAGGAATATAGCAGCGGGAATATCGTTTTTACTAAAAGGTGGAAAGTTTGTTATAGCAGACGCTACTCTTATCTGCAGGGTCGACGGTCGAAGAATGGAATGCAAAAGCCAACGTTCTTTTATCACAAACACATTTATTCGTTATTTACGCTTCTTATCACAATTTCAATTAGTTAACAACCTTTAAAATTCTATAGCATCTACGCTGGTTAAAAGTTTGGGTGTGATTTACATATTCACACGCCATCAGCAAAAATACACTTCCATTCACTCTGAGCTCACAGACGCCAATGATAAACTAGTTCCAAGCGTCCTATGACGCAACACCGCCATTCTTATGTATTCATCCGCGCAACAGTTCTCATTGGTTGAACTCAAAGTGACGAGAAGACATTGGATCTTGAATATCAAAAAGAAATAGGTCCCTGATACACCCAAATTAAAAGAATTAAAAATTTACACACTCTTACAAAAATATTTACATGAACAATTTTCTATTAGTCAATATTCCGTCTCACACTGGCGGCGGGATCTGTCAGGTCTTGGATGTCTAGTTTTTGTATGTCTGATGCTGCAGGTTGGGTTCCTGTATTGTCACTGGCGACGGGATCTGTCAGGTCTTGGATGTCTAGGTTTTGTATGTCTGATGGTGCAGGTTGGGTTCCTGTATTGTCACTGGCGGCGGGATCTGTCAGGTCTTGGATGTATAGTTGTTGTATGTCTGATGGTGCAGGTTGGGTTCCTGTATTGTCACTGGCAGCGGGATCTGTCAGGTCTTGGATGTCTAGGTTTTGTATGTCTGATGCTGCAGGTTGGGTTCCTGTATTGTCACTGGCGGCGGGATCTGTCAGGTCTTGGATGTCTAGGTTTTGTATGTCTGATGCTGCAGGTTGGGTTCCTGTATTGTCACTGGCGACGGGATCTGTCAGGTCTTGGATGTATAGTTGTTGTATGTCTGATGGTGCAGGTTGGGTTCCTGTATTGTCACTGGCAGCGGGATCTGTCAGGTCTTGGATGTCTAGGTTTTGTATGTCTGATGCTGCAGGTTGGGTTCCTGTATTGTCACTGGCGGCGGGATCTGTCAGGTCTTGGATGTCTAGGTTTTGTATGTCTGATGCTGCAGGTTGGGTTCCTATATTGTCACTGGCGGCGGGATCTGTCAGGTCTTGGATGTCTAGGTTTTGTATGTCTGATGCTGCAGGTTGGGTTCCTGTATTGTCACTGGGGGCGGGATCTGTCAGGTCTTGGATGTCTAGGTTTTGTATGTCTGATGCTGCAGGTTGGGTTCCTGTATTGTCACTGGCGGCGGGATCTGTCAGGTCTTGGATGTCTAGGTGTTGTATGTCTGATGCTGCAGGTTGGGTTCCTATATTGTCACTGGCGGCGGGATCTGTCAGGTCTTGGATGTCTAGGTTTTGTATGTCTGATGCTGCAGGTTGGGTTCCTATATTGTCACTGGCGGCGGGATCTGTCAGGTCTTGGATGTCTAGGTTTTGTATGTCTGATGCTGCAGGTTGGGTTCCTGTATTGTCACTGGCGGCGGGATCTGTCAGGTCTTGGATGTCTAGGTGTTGTATGTCTGATGCTGCAGGTTGGGTTCCTATATTGTCACTGGCGGCGGGATCTGTCAGGTCTTGGATGTCTAGGTTTTGTATGTCTGATGCTGCAGGTTGGGTTCCTGTATTGTCACTGGCGGCGGGATCTGTCAGGTCTTGGATGTCTAGTTTTTGTATGTCTGATGGTGCAGGTTGGGTTCCTGTATTGTCACTGGCGGCGGGATCTGTCAGGTCTTGGATGTCTAGTTGTTGTATGTCTGATGCTGCAGGTTGGGTTCCTGTATTGTCACTGGCGGCGGGATCTGTCAGGTCTTGGATGTCTAGGTTTTGTATGTCTGATGGTGCAGGTTGGGTTCCTGTATTGTCACTGGCGGCGGGATCTGTCAGGTCTTGGATGTCTAGGTTTTGTATGTGTGATGCTGCAGGTTGGGTTCCTGTATTGTCACTGGCGGCGGGATCTGTCAGGTCTTGGATGTCTAGGTTTTGTATGTCTGATGGTGCAGGTTGGGTTCCTATATTGTCACTGGCGGCGGGATCTGTCAGGTCTTGGATGTCTAGGTTTTGTATGTCTGATGGTGCAGGTTGGGTTCCTGTATTGTCACTGGCGACGGGATCTGTCAGGTCTTGGATGTCTAGGTTTTGTATGTCTGATGGTGCAGGTTGGGTTCCTGTATTGTCACTGGCGGCGGGATCTGTCAGGTCTTGGATGTATAGTTGTTGTATGTCTGATGGTGCAGGTTGGGTTCCTGTATTGTCACTGGCAGCGGGATCTGTCAGGTCTTGGATGTCTAGGTTTTGTATGTCTGATGCTGCAGGTTGGGTTCCTGTATTGTCACTGGCGGCGGGATCTGTCAGGTCTTGGATGTCTAGGTTTTGTATGTCTGATGCTGCAGGTTGGGTTCCTGTATTGTCACTGGCGACGGGATCTGTCAGGTCTTGGATGTATAGTTGTTGTATGTCTGATGGTGCAGGTTGGGTTCCTGTATTGTCACTGGCAGCGGGATCTGTCAGGTCTTGGATGTCTAGGTTTTGTATGTCTGATGCTGCAGGTTGGGTTCCTGTATTGTCACTGGCGGCGGGATCTGTCAGGTCTTGGATGTCTAGGTTTTGTATGTCTGATGCTGCAGGTTGGGTTCCTATATTGTCACTGGCGGCGGGATCTGTCAGGTCTTGGATGTCTAGGTTTTGTATGTCTGATGCTGCAGGTTGGGTTCCTGTATTGTCACTGGCGGCGGGATCTGTCAGGTCTTGGATGTCTAGGTTTTGTATGTCTGATGCTGCAGGTTGGGTTCCTGTATTGTCACTGGCGGCGGGATCTGTCAGGTCTTGGATGTCTAGGTGTTGTATGTCTGATGCTGCAGGTTGGGTTCCTATATTGTCACTGGCGGCGGGATCTGTCAGGTCTTGGATGTCTAGGTTTTGTATGTCTGATGCTGCAGGTTGGGTTCCTGTATTGTCACTGGCGGCGGGATCTGTCAGGTCTTGGATGTCTAGGTTTTGTATGTCTGATGCTGCAGGTTGGGTTCCTGTATTGTCACTGGCGGCGGGATCTGTCAGGTCTTGGATGTATAGTTGTTGTATGTCTGATGGTGCAGGTTGGGTTCCTGTATTGTCACTGGCAGCGGGATCTGTCAGGTCTTGGATGTCTAGGTTTTGTATGTCTGATGCTGCAGGTTGGGTTCCTGTATTGTCACTGGCGGCGGGATCTGTCAGGTCTTGGATGTCTAGGTTTTGTATGTCTGATGCTGCAGGTTGGGTTCCTGTATTGTCACTGGCGACGGGATCTGTCAGGTCTTGGATGTATAGTTGTTGTATGTCTGATGGTGCAGGTTGGGTTCCTGTATTGTCACTGGCAGCGGGATCTGTCAGGTCTTGGATGTCTAGGTTTTGTATGTCTGATGCTGCAGGTTGGGTTCCTGTATTGTCACTGGCGGCGGGATCTGTCAGGTCTTGGATGTCTAGGTTTTGTATGTCTGATGCTGCAGGTTGGGTTCCTATATTGTCACTGGCGGCGGGATCTGTCAGGTCTTGGATGTCTAGGTTTTGTATGTCTGATGCTGCAGGTTGGGTTCCTGTATTGTCACTGGCGGCGGGATCTGTCAGGTCTTGGATGTCTAGGTTTTGTATGTCTGATGCTGCAGGTTGGGTTCCTGTATTGTCACTGGCGGCGGGATCTGTCAGGTCTTGGATGTCTAGGTGTTGTATGTCTGATGCTGCAGGTTGGGTTCCTATATTGTCACTGGCGGCGGGATCTGTCAGGTCTTGGATGTCTAGGTTTTGTATGTCTGATGCTGCAGGTTGGGTTCCTGTATTGTCACTGGCGGCGGGATCTGTCAGGTCTTGGATGTCTAGTTTTTGTATGTCTGATGGTGCAGGTTGGGTTCCTGTATTGTCACTGGCGGCGGGATCTGTCAGGTCTTGGATGTCTAGGTTTTGTATGTCTGATGGTGCAGGTTGGGTTCCTGTATTGTCACTGGCGGCGGGATCTGTCAGGTCTTGGATGTCTAGGTGTTGTATGTCTGATGCTGCAGGTTGGGTTCCTGTATTGTCACTGGCGGCGGGATCTGTCAGGTCTTGGATGTCTAGGTTTTGTATGTCTGATGGTGCAGGTTGGGTTCCTATATTGTCACTGGCGGCGGGATCTGTCAGGTCTTGGATGTCTAGGTGTTGTATGTCTGATGCTGCAGGTTGGGTTCCTGTATTGTCACTGGCGGCGGAATCTGTCAGGTCTTGGATGTCTAGGTTTTGTATGTCTGATGCTGCAGGTTGGGTTCCTGTATTGTCACTGGCGACAGGATCTGTCAGGTCTTGGATGTCTAGTTGTTGTATGTCTGATGCTGCAGGTTGGGTTCCTGTATTGTCACTGGCGGCGGGATCTGTCAGGTCTTGGATGTCTAGGTTTTGTATGTCTGATGGTGCAGGTTGGGTTCCTGTATTGTCACTGGCGGCGGGATCTGTCAGGTCTTGGATGTCTAGGTGTTGTATGTCTGATGCTGCAGGTTGGGTTCCTGTATTGTCACTGGCGGCGGGATCTGTCAGGTCTTGGATGTCTAGGTGTTGTATGTCTGATGCTGCAGGTTGGGTTCCTGTATTGTCACTGGCGGCGGGATCTGTCAGGTCTTGGATGTCTAGGTTTTGTATGTCTGATGGTGCAGGTTGGGTTCCTATATTGTCACTGGCGGCGGGATCTGTCAGGTCTTGGATGTCTAGGTTTTGTATGTCTGATGGTGCAGGTTGGGTTCCTGTATTGTCACTGGCGGCGGGATCTGTCAGGTCTTGGATGTCTAGGTTTTGTATGTCTGATGGTGCAGGTTGGGTTCCTGTATTGTCACTGGCGGCAGGATCTGTCAGGTCTTGGATGTCTAGGTGTTGTATGTCTGATGGTGCAGGTTGGGTTCCTGTATTGTCACTGGCGGCGGGATCTGTCAGGTCTTGGATGTCTAGGTGTTGTATGTCTGGTGGTGCAGGTTGGGTTCCTGTATTGTCACTGGCGGCGGGATCTGTCAGGTCTTGGATGTCTAGGTGTTGTATGTCTGGTGGTGCAGGTTGGGTTCCTGTATTGTCACTGGCGGCGGGATCTGTCAGGTCTTGGATGTCTAGCCATCCAGGCGACCATTGCCCTACTGATTACTTCGTCAGCCGCTTGTGGAGCCGTCGAGCAATGCAGTGCTAGTGACAGGAAACCGAGATTGGCACCTCGACCTTTAACCTTTTAAATTTTTCACCAAGCATTTGTTGCGTCTTGGCCTTCAGTTCCTTTGTGCTGTCCTCCAGGGTGCTTAGCCGTTCCCGGACGTCCTCCACGGCGTTGACGTGTTGGCCAAGGTTTCCCACCTCTTCCCCGAAGGCGCTACTTGCTTGTCCATCTTCGCCAATAGCTCCGTCTTTATCTTTACCATCCCGACTCAGTTTCCGCTTCCATCTTTTCCATTTCGGAATTCGTTTGTCTTCATTTCTTTCATCATGTTGTTACGTCACTTCCCAATTTTTTCATTCTGCATTTCATTTCTTCCATTCCAGAGTTTACTTTTTACAATTGAGTTTTCATTTTGGTCTTGATGTGCCGCATCTCTGCCAACACATCCTCGATCACTGCCTCCATCGTGGTTTTCGGACACTAATGTGAGAAATGTTACTTTTAACGTCATTTTATTTCCCTTTTAAAACTGAAGGACAAAACACAGTTCTCTGTAACACAATTCGTGATGTTGCAACGCACAGCTGTTTTGTTGTATCGCATACTGCTCACTGTAGGTACATGACGAACAACTGCGAGTGTCGCTGAAGCAACGCACTATTTGTGCGACTCGTTTGCACAGCGATTGTTACATCCCGTGGATTTTTCTAGGAAATACGCGTTTTCTTGAAACTTCTCGTAAAGCGAGGGTAGCCAAAAGTTTCTCCAATCGGTCTTTCTACCGGCCCAATCATTGTCTTTGTTTACCGGAGGCGCGTTGCCCAGCAACGTAGTGGTGTGAGGTAGATGCCCTCGAGCGTCTTTTGAGATGTGCGGCAGCCGTCCCATTGAGTTATCTTTATCTGTATGTTTTACGCTTCCTACTACGTACTTATAGTAAGTGTATTCTATACAGAGATCACCTGAAATGCATGTTTGCAGGCCCATGAGCCCAAAAAAGTAGTTCTGCTGTGCTGTCTGAATGTGTGCGCGTGCGCATGCGCATGTATGCATTTAATTTTATCAAAAATGACTTTAATGATTTCTATTAAAATGCCAAATATTTAAGATATTTCCTTGACAAATCAAATGCATACAGTGGAAGTTGGATAATTCGAAGCTGAAGGTACAAGGAAAAAGTTCGAAATATCTAAAAATGTCAATTACAAAAGTTAGGTCTAAAATTGACATTTTAGCAATACAGCAGCTACATCCATCTATCAGGATTTTGCGGCTGTCTCGCTCCTTTTCACTCGAGCGGCACTACTTACTCTTCAACTTCTGGTCACGTGGTTTAGTGCCATCACACTGAACAGTAGCAAGCTCAACAAGGGGATGTGGGAGCACAAGGCCGGCAGCCCCTCCCCTCCCCAAACTGCAACAACCCCGCAGAGAAGACCTCTTTTGCAGCAACTCGTGGACCATGTTTGCAATTTCCGCGTTTAGATTCATTTTCACCTCACATTTCTAAACAAACATTTCAAATTACACGTGAGTTTGTTACATTGCTTTAGTACAACATTGAAGGGACCAAGAAAAGCCTTCTAATTAGCGACCATTTCGAACTATCCAAGTTCCATCGTATCTTCATTTTTCTGTGAATATTCTCTGAAGTCCTCTTTATCCTGAATGACTTGTGTAACTGGTAAACTGTCAAACTCGTTTTTGGGGGTGAAGGGTGAACCATTTCCGAGATATTCCTTGTTATTTGTTAGTAATTTCCAGTACTTCTACTTCTCTGAAACGGGAAGTCGTTATCCTGGATATGCAAAGAGCTCACATAGTAACTGCCTCGTAAAAGAGTTTACTATCACTGGTGCAAACACTCAGGGCGCTGACCACGTCCCACTCTCCAGTACCGCACCCACTCAGGACGCCGCGGGGTTAGTTAAAGGAGTGAAGGTTCGTATAAGAGTAGAGAAAGTCATGTGAGTGTAACACGTCAGATTCGCACTTTCTCTACTACATTTGGTAAAGTAGAGGAAGTTTGCATTCCACCCAAAAAATCGATGTCGAGATTTCACCGGAAATATATGTTTTGAGATCCCCTGAATAAAAAAAAAGGTCCGTATGTGTGTTTGTGGGTCTGTGGAGAGTATAACTCAAAAACGAAAAGTCGCTTAAAAATCAAAATTATTTAAGTTTAATGTCTTTTAAGGGTGCGACCGAAGATTTTGAAGAAAATGTTGATTTTCTTGAAAATGGCTCTTACGATTTTGATTAAAATGCCGTGTGTTTAAGATATTCTATGACAAATGAAATGTATATTTTGAATTTTATGTCTAAATTCAAACATTTTATTTATCGGAAAATGTCTTTAAACGTTAATGTGTTAAATGTCAAAAAGGGTTAATTTAATCAAAATCGTTTGAGCTATTTTTGAGAAAATCAAAATTTTCCATGTAAAGGGTAATTTGGAATGGGGATTCTTTGTCTTTTCTAACTTCATTTCCTATTCTTGGAAGATGCTGGAATGATATATGCAGGTACCAAGTTTGGTATTTAACCAACATTTTGTTTACGAGTTAGGCTGTTCACAGAAACACACGCACCCACAGATGTAGTGGACGTAAATAACAAATATTCCTTGAGATGACTCTCTTTTGTTTTGTATTTTGATGCTTTCTTCTGTTAGGTTATGCATAATTTGTTGATGTCTTCTAACCCCAAGTCCATAAAAGTCTTAGGTAAAGATGGTAAAACCATATCATAAACGTAGACTAGAAAAAGTCATGCGTGCGTGTGCAGTTAGCAAATTGCCCCGAAGTTGTCCATAGAACGCAGTGAAGCTTCTGTTTGTGGAGACTTCCTTCTTTTTATGTTTTCTGTGCAAGCAACCGGTCTAAATAATGTGGAATGTGAACGAGAGCTCTTGGCACCGGAAGGGAAGGGAAGGTAGAGCCATAAGGTCCTATTATTAGGTTAGGTTACACACATGTTTGTTAATATCAGTATCGGTAGGACGCTAAAACTTGGGATTATGTTCCTCTTTAGCAAACATTGCTTAAAAAACATGTTTTTGTTAATATAAAGGTGTTAGTGTCTCTCCAAAGGTCCACATACCGCGATATCGCCTCTAGGTTACGATCAAACTGTCGTCCTTGCTTTCTCCGTAAGTAGGTACCTACCGCAGACGGGAATAATTACTTTATCTGTGAAAGTGCTTCCGCATATATAGGCCAAGCAATAAACTTGGCTTCAAACGTCGCATAATTTTGCAAAAGAGTGGCCATACGCTGTGTTTTTGTTTAGAAGAATCATCTCAACAAGAAAACAAAAGAAAACGACAGAGCAACGTTGCGCAGTAGTTCAAATCAAATCATTATTGGTAAGTCATTATTCTGTTTTTCCTGGTTAAAACAAGGTTTATAATGTTCCTACAGAAAGTAACTGTTGGTAAGCGTACATAATTGCATTGGCGTATTCTCCAAGAATGCAATCAATGCGCTGCATGAGTTGCACATGATTAACATTCATCTATAACAAAAATGCAATTATATAAATGCTAGAGGAATCAACCACGAACTAAGAGAGCAGTGAATGAAGTGGGGTTTAGGAAAGTCATTAGCACCTGAAAGTAAGAGAGAAAAGGACGAATTCTATTAGTCCAGAAATAGAAATCGCTTTTCAGATATTTGAGAAACCTTTCTCCGCTAATGGCGCACCATACACCAGTTTTTTATTATTTCATAAAGTTTTACTTCATGAACAGTATTGGCTCCTGACTTATAGGGCCATTTGTTCCCTAATCAACAGTAGACGCCGGTACATACGTGAATATAGTTTTACTACTTTTTTGAGAATTAACACACAAGGAGCGTGATTTTGCCTTGTTTGAACAAAACCCTGCAACAACTCATTCGCGTGGTTCACTGTTACAGCACGTATCGTAACCTCGCGCACCTTCCGTGGTTCGTGGTCCACTGGTAATGGACTAATTCGATTTTTTTTAATTGTTGATTTATTCATTGAACTGCCGTTCGTTACTGAAGACTTCCCATAATAATGTAACCGAAGAGGCAATGAACTGCGGTTTTAGGGTGCAACATCAGGAAGGTCCGAAACTAAGAGACAAACTGAGTAATTGTGTTACTCCAGAGAAGAAATCGCTTTTTGGAATTCTGAGAAAGCTTTCTCGGTCTTCACTCTGTCTGGTACATAGGTTCCTGTGTTCCCTGACAGACGTCTGACTCTAGACACTGACTTGTAAGTCCTACATAAGGGGAGGGTAATCACTTCCTCACTCTCATACTTGCAGGTGTTCACTCTGTCTGGTACATAGGTTCCTGTGTTCACTGAAAGACGTCTGACTCTAGACACTGTCTTGTAAGTCCTACATAAGGGGAGGGTAATCACTTCCTCACTCTCATACTTGCAGGTGTTCACTCTGTCTGGTACATAGGTTCCTGTGTTCCCTGACAGACGTCTGACTCTAGACACTGACTTGTAAGTCCTACATAAGGGGAGGGTATTCACTTCCTCACTCTCATACTTGCAGGTGTTCACTCTGTCTGGTACATAGGTTCCTGTGTTCCCTGACAGACGTCTGACTCTAGACACTGTCTTGTAAGTCCTACATAAGGGGAGGGTAATCACTTCCTCACTCTCATACTTGCAGGTGTTCACTCTGTCTGGTACATAGGTTCCTGTGTTCCCTGACAGACGTCTGACTCTAGACACTGTCTTGTAAGTCCTACATAAGGGGAGGGTAATCACTTCCTCACTCTCATACTTGCAGGTGTTCACTCTGTCTGGTACATAGGTTGCTGTGTTCCCTGACAGACGTCTGACTCTAGACACTGACTTGTAAGTCCTACATAAGGGGAGGGTAATCACTTCCTCACTCTCATACTTGCAGGTGTTCACTCTGTCTGGTACATAGGTTCCTGTGTTCCCTGACAGACGTCTGACTCTAGACACTGACTTGTAAGTCCTACATAAGGGGAGGGTAATCACTTCCTCACTCTCATACTTGCAGGTGTTCACTCTGTCTGGTACATAGGTTCCGGTGTTCCGTGACAGACGTCTGACTCTAGACACTGACTTGTAAGTCCTACATAAGGGGAGGGTAATCACTTCCTCACTCTCATACTTGCAGGTGTTCACTCTGTCTGATGCATAGGTTACTGTTTTCCCTGACAGACGTCTGACTCTACCTTTGGATCAAAATCTATTACATATTTATTCTGGCAGAAATAAAAAAAATTTGATGTCTTGTACTCACATGACTTTCTCTACTCTACTAACCATTTTTACAAACTCTTATTCTTATATCTTCTTCACGTTAGTTGAGATAAACATTTGTACTTATTATGGGATTATGGTAGACTTTGAGCGATAGTCAAATCTTTTTTTATACGTAGTAGAAAAAGCAATAGTTTGTACAATAGCGAATAGGGAAAGTCATGTGAGTGTAGCACATGAGAATTTCCTGCAACGAATGCAATTTGTTTAGCATCAAGACGGTGACATCAGTAATGTGAGGAAGTGATTTGTGTACTCGCACATTGGCCACGTGTGAGAAAGCCATTAACACCATTAGTGTTGTTATGTTTATTTTGATGGTTGGCGAGTGTTGACTTGGAGGTTATATATAGCAAGCAGCACCTGGGACGTCGTGGGGCTGGAACCTTCAGCAACAAATGAGACAGACCTACCTACCTGCTGGAAAAAGAATTCTTACTATTACACGTTTATGTAGGATTGCAATATTCCCACCCATACGTCTTTCCTTATGTCATAGGCTCTTGTGTTATGGGGTTATGTTGTTTTTATACTTTCTTTACTGGTAAGTAGGGGAAGTATTGTATTCCACTCAAAAATTTGATGTCGAGATTCCACCGCAAATGTATGTTTTGAGACCCCATGAATCCCCCCTCCCCCCAAAAAAAGCATTTTTAGAAAAAGATCTGTGTGTCTGTGGACAGCATAAATCACTTTACATGGAAGTTTTTCGAAAATTTTGATTTTGTTGGAAATGACTGAAACGATTTTGATTAAACTGCCATATGTTTGAGACATCTGGATGACTTTTGAATAACTGTAAGAGGTAGACAAAATCATACTATACAAAAAAAAATGTAGATCTTGCTGAAACACACAATTTATGTCCGGATATTTTTTGTAGAGTGAATCATTTCGGAGATACACATTATTATTTCTGTGAGTTTTTGAAAGCGAAGTTTCGTCAAATGGAACATCGTTATTCGTTTTGTATATCTTAGTCGTGCAAAGAGAACCGAATGCTAAGCTTCAAAAGATTTGACTATCACTTGAAGTCCACTGTATTGCCCTTGTACCTACAAGGAAATAAGCAATAAGATAATTTATACAAATGTTTATCTCAACTAACACGAAGAAGATATAGGAATAAGAGTTTGTAAGAATAGTTTGTTGAGGAACGGGTAGAGAAATCTATGTGAATGTAACACACAAACATTTACCAAAGTGTTCCAGTTTTATCTAGCCGCTATGACCGCGGGTCAAATAAGTCAGAAGGTGAAGTGATATCTTGTGCGACATTTCGTGAGATTCGTGTAGATAGATGCCCAATAAAAGTTGGCCCTTATTAGACGTCCGTGTAGACTGGTGAAGATTGGACAAAACGAAGATGGCGCTCCGTGTTTTGGAGGCAGGCGAATCAGCTGAACAATTTGCCAGGTTAGTCGGACAAGGGCTCCTTCCTGCCAGGACAGATGCTTGCAACACGTGCGCGCTGGATACTGGGTAGTGGGGAAGAGATCATACATCTGGTGTGTTACACTCACATGACTTTCTCTACTCACTCTTGTACTAACCATTCTTACAGACTCTTATTCCTATATCTTGTTGTTAGTTGAGATAAACATTTGTACAAATTATCTTATTGCTTATTTCCTTGTAGGTACAAGGGGAATACGAGAATACAGTAAACTTTCGGTGATACTCAATATTTTAAACTTTTGCGAATAACCATCTTCGATTTGACGAAAGTATTCCAGAACTCACACAAATAACAAAGAATATTTCCGAAATGGTTCATTATACCAAAAAAAAAAAAATGCATAAATGATGTGTTTTAACCAGATCCGCATTTTTTGTATAGTAAGATTGTTACGGTTTAGCAGTTATTCAACAGCCGTCCAGAGTAAATACAACTACATAGGCTATAGCCAGAAAATTCAATATATACATTTCACTTGTCATAAAAATGTCTTAAATGTGTGGCATTTTAATTAAAATCGGTAGAACCATTTTCGAGAAAATCAAAATTTTTCATGTAAAGGGTAGTTTAGAGAGGAGGAATTTTCTTTAAAATATTTGTGTCACATCATTAAAAGACCTTAAACTTAAATACCAACTTTGGTTTTTGACCGACTTTTTGTTTTTGAGTTATGCTGTCCACAGACTGACAGACACACTCGCACACACACACACACACCCACACACGCACACACACACGCACACACCACACACACACACGCAAACACACACGCACACACACACGCGCACACACACGCACACACACACAGTCACAGGGACCTTTTCCTAAAGATTTTTTTTTTTTTCGTATTCATCAAAACATATATTTCCGGTGAAGTCCCGATATGGAACTTTTGGGTGGAATACAATACTTCCTCTACTTACTGTACGCAGTAGAGAAAGTCATATAAACATATTCGTGTTGTATAATTTTTCTGTTTGTTTGTCAAATAATTTAGTAGGTGTATTTTCTAATCAAGTTTCTAAACTTAGTGAGGATGGTGTAGTTTTGTATGAATCATAACATATTCAAAATCTCAGGTTGTAGTGGGTTTTCTTTATAATTTACTGTTTTTAATGACACTATCTACCTACGTTGTATGTTTGAAATTATTTGTACCAAATTGTTCCACTATGTGGCAGCACGTGGCATACTGGACTTTGCATAGGTCGTGAGGCAAGATAAGAGCAATACCCCCTACCTGCGCAGGGGCAACTTCACACTGATGGTGGGAGAAGTTGCGCAAACATGTATGCGCACAAGTCATAACCTTTCTGTCCACGAAGGAATGAAGTTCGTTAGCATATTGCTAACTACATTATATATGTATAACAATTAACTCTATAACGAACAAAGTGATTTCGCTATAACTATGGTTAGGTATGTGGCAACAATTACTTTCATGTGAACTGAAATTGTTTCAGCTGCACGCTGTTGTGGTACTGTTTACTCATTCGCGGCAAGCTCGCCCGCCTTTCCCCCTCCCTCAGTCGTTGCAAAGAGGGAGGGAAGTAAAGCAGCTTCCCCTATGGGCAGTACAACCTTTCCACTATTTCCTAAGTTACAATTGTTACTGGAACGCTGTCCAAATGGGCGGCTTCGTATGGAAGTCATGATCTTACCATTCATGCTAGCCAACCGGTTTCTGACCAACCACGCCCGGTTTTTACATCGTATCGAAACTTACCCATGCTATTCCTTTGACTATGTCACAGGCCTACATACCATTTCGAATGTCACGGCCTGTGTGCGTATTTTAGATTATCCTGTAGCCCGTCTCTTATTCCAGGCTCCTATTCCTCTTGCAGGCGATGGCCGCCTAACTTTTTTTACCGATGGCTCACGTCAGAGGGATCCCCCGAGGGTAGGATCAGTCTTTTTCTCACCAGAGTTGCCGGTACGACGTACCTTTCGGCTACCTATTCATAACAGCGAATATTTGTACTGATTTTCCTTGAGTGTGTTGCAGAGTTCTACGCTGTCACCCCGTACTTGTTGGTATGTACAGGCACTCAGATCGCTAGGGATCACAAGGGTGCTCTCTGCCTGGATACCTAGTCATTCTGGTATCTATGGTAACGAGGTCGCCGATTACTTAGCCAAATCTGCTTGCTTTCCGATGACATTTTTCACGTCGCAGTAGTACTCCCGCGGGAATTATATGGATCCGGCGGCAGGCATTCTCTCCTTTCTCAATGGATCCAGGAGTGGGAAGCCGTTACACATACAGAACATGTCTTTGTCCCTGTCTTCCACCCCTGCAGCCCCTCAATCGTCCGCGCCACTCTGTCTCACTGTTCTCGCGCATGCGTGTGGGACATTGCTAATTGTTCCGCTATGGTTCTGGGACCACACCGTATTGCCGCTGTGGTCAAGAGGCCACCTTAGGCCATCTTCTATTAGCATGTCCGAACCTTGCACACAATGTAGAGTGGTTTTATTCAGATCTATACTCCCAACTTCTGGTGTTTCCGGTGTCGATTAATTATTTATTGTCCATGAAAAATGAGCGCGTTTTACAGGCGATTTTTCGTCATATACAACGTCGTGGTTTTCGGTTTTGACATTTTTCTTACTCTTTCTTTTTACTCCGATCTTTTCCTCTGCATTTTTATACCACTTAACTTACTGAACCACGTCTTTCTTCTTTATAGCATCTGGTTAAGCTGCATACGTGAATGTGCCCGCGATCATTTCATCATTTGGTTACGTGATATCTTTAATTTCGTACTGTTGGTACGACACGTTGCAGTTAGTGTGGCCGTAAAGTTCTTGGCCAAGGAACGGGAAAAAATGATAAATCTTACACAGCTGGTAACCCGAGAGGCTCTGATTAATATGTTAAGTTCATCCTAATCCCAACTTTAGGTTACGTCGATTTAAGTGAGCCCTAAATACTTCAATACAGCTACACTTTTGTATTAAGTCGCGTTAAGCTTAAGTTCATCGTAAAATGAATACTACTATACCGCTCGCAAAAGTTAGTCATGTGAACGCTGGCCAATGCTGAAGCGGAGCGCTGTTGCCAAGCACACTGCGTGTACCAGCACAGGCTCTGTACACAAGAACACATTCTACACGCCAGCAAAGGTTCTTCGTCTTCGTCTTCAGATGCACTTAATTCAGAATCATAACTTTCATCGCTTAAATCGTCCCTGACAATTTCTCTGTTGAAGTCTTCCTCCTGAAGCTGTTCTGCATGCCTAACTCGTGAAATCCAGCCGTCTTGAGTTACGTTGTCTATTGTAAAAAACTTGTTCACATTAAATATAATTTTTCTGCCCGGAGAATGAATCAGTTCACGTTTGTTGATTGAAAACTCATTTGTCCCAGCTTCGAGGGACATGTTCACGCACTCGGATCGCAAACACTGCATAAAATATATATGTATAGTAATAATTGAATGTATTATTAACAATATTTCAATATATCTGTATTTGCTGCACAATTTTTTAGAAAAACGGAAGTTTTACGTCCAAGTGGGCCGCTCCTCCTCACGGGAGAGAGTGATGCGGGCTGGCGTCCCACAAGGGGCAATCATGTCACCCTTTATATATTATTCACCAACGATTTCCCAGTGGACGCCAGATGTAAGGTAGCTATGTACGCCGACGACACTGCAGTATACAACCACCATAGAAATCCCCGTTTCGGCCTTGCAGAAATGCAACGTTATGTTAACTTCCTTTCATGGCAACATGACTGGAAAATAAAAATTAATCCCAACAAATGCCAGCTGATTCATTTCTCTAAGCGGCATCACACTTTGGCAATGGACCTAACGGTCGGTGTTCAGGTATTGCATTGCCGTCGGCAAGTTAAATACTTAGGGGTTACCTTGGACCGCACAATGTGCTGGTCCACCCACATAAAAAATAGCGCCAACAAAGGCAGACAGCGGCTAAAGTTATGCGCCCCCATCTTCCGCAGCAAACAGCTGCAATTGAAGTCCAAACTCGTCCTGTATAAGGCTTTCATCCTATCAGTGGTTCTTTACGCGTGTGTGGCCTGGGCAAACGCCTCAAAAACCGCCCTGAAGACTATCCAAACCCTCCAAAACCTCTCCCTCCGGAAAATCCTCTCTGCTCCCATCCTAACCACTAACCGAACCCTTCACCAGGAAACCCAGATCCCTTCCATACCCGAGGCAATAACAAAAAGAGCCACTGTCGCGTGGGCGCGCATCAGGAATCACCAAAATGACGTGATTGCCAATATTGGCAAGGGCGAGCCAAAGCATCGTAAGCATGCTAGAATTAAAATGTTTTAAACATTGCATGGCTCGCCGACTGATGCGCACCCATGCGACCCAGGCCCTAGGCCACGCACTCCGGAAGAGGTCTGTGCCTCGGAAACGCCTCAGGAGCTGCAACCTGGCCGCACAGGAAAACTGCGGAAAAACTGTAAATAGTGAAGTGTATATAGTGCAGTGTGTGTAAATATGTATATATGAGCGTGTGTGTGTGCGTGTGATGGGACATATGTGTGGTATGCCCAGGAGTGAGTGTGTGTATATATCCGTGTATATAAATTAAAAAAAAAAAACTATCAAAAACTGACCCAAAAAAACTGAGAATACGCCCAAAAACTGTTCTCGGTGGGCTAAGGCTGCCCACTGTATGGGTTTTTTAAAAGATAAAGCAAACCCGAATTCACATGTAAATACTGTAAAAATTATAATTAATGTTAATTTTGGCCTGTAAGCCGGGCCCCTCTGTACCGGCACCAGGCAAATGCTTTCTTTAATAAAATAAGTTGAAGTTGAAAGGAGGGGCAAGCTTAGGATTCGCTGGAGTCTGCAGTACGCCCCGCCTCTATATGCCCTTAACTTTTGCGAAGATTATAACATTTTAAAAACTGCATAGTGCAGTCATGCGAGTAAAAGCATTTTATCCTTCAGCACCTGGTACACTTGAATGAACTGGAATATTACCGTCAGTATCTCCATTATTCCACAACCCCTCTCAATTTGTTCCCATTATACCCTATTTCAGAAAAAGGGTTACAAGTTTTCACCACTTCTTCACGTAAGCCATTTGTGCGGTGTGATTACGAAGCACATATATGTATAGGTATCTATCGATAAGGTTCTAAAAATGACTGGTATATCATATTTTAGGTAAAATAGATAGACCGAGACTATTTCTGTAGTGATCCTGTGTCACATTTACTAAAAGTAACCGTTATTGTTTTGCGAACCGTAGAGAATCTGTTTTATTTGGAACAAAGAGAAGATTTCGTTCAATGTGAATTCAGAAAATAACCACCACCACATTCAAAAGCACTAGCAACAATTAATGAGACATTCCGCTAAAACAGAATGCATTTGTTTGCTTTGACATGTTATTTGCCATGGTGGAATAAATTGCATTCCATGGCGCAAGTATAAACTTTATATAAAATAGTTTCACTGTTTTTGTACACATATTTGTAGAAGAATAGGACGTGTCTCCATATTATTATTCGGAGTAGCAAATTGTAAAAAGCGTGGTACTTTTAAAAAAATGAAAGTTGTGTAGCATTACTATTGAAGCTCTGTAGTGAAACTAACCTAACTTGTACTTCGACATTGAAGGAAAAACATGGAGTATTCCAGTTACATTATAAATAAAGGGAAAGAAATACATAGTTCTACACTTCTGTTAAGGTGGGTTTGGTTTTCCAAAAGAAAATACAGATGCTAACAGCATGTAAGTGTGAAACCATAGTATAATATGTAATAGTTCGTATTTTGGAGAATAAGTATCCCATTTAGTAGCTTGATGCAGAGATACTTTAAACTAATTTATTTGCTCATATGTAAAGGAAAACTGAGGTTGGGTACAAGGGTATAATTGTAAAATAACTGTCAGGATGCTTGTTATTGCTACTGCTGCTTCTTCTATTGCTGAACGTGTGGTAGACTTGTGTTCTGTTGATAGAACATCGCATACAAAACATTGTTTATCAAGTATCGCTTATTGTAATTAATTCGACATTCTTTAGTACCCTGGCTGTACTGTGCCGAGGCTGACGTGAATATCAGGCTCTGGCCCGGGGTGATCAGCTGATAGCCGGGAACCGGGTATGCTAACAAACATGGCTACCAGTGTGGAATGTTATGGGGCAACACGTGTTAGTTTTGTTTAATTGAAAGTGGATTAGTGGCGGTATATGTTGTTTCAGTGATTGTGTTTATTTGTAAATATTGTAAATTAATCAAAATTAATTTTTCAGTAGTTTTCTTGTTGTAGTACGAGAATTATAACATGTTTTTCGCTGCAATGTTTAACGGTTTCTTTTGAGCAACTGAACAGTTTTTCGCCTGGTTTTCGTAAGTTCTACTTGTTATAGTTGAACTATTAAACTAAAATGATTATTTTCATTTATAGTGTGTAATTTTAAGTGATTTAAGAAATGGTTAATTCTTCAGTGAAGTTATTAAAGAATCCATAACCTATATTGTAACATGGTGATACCGGTACTGAAAGGTATGTAATTCTACTTTTGTTTTAGATGTAGAATTGAACAATATGGGTCGACGTTGTACATATAAACTGTCCTAACTAGTTTTACATCGATATATATAAAACACATTGAAAGGACAAATCTTCACCCAAAAACTGTTGAACTAAAGATGGTATAGGTTGGTTTTTGTTAAACCATTCTGGCAACAGTTAAATGCAATGAATGTTATCAAAACATTTACCAAGTTAATCAATAAATTTAGAAAACAGGCAGTAGCTAGGCCATTTACATTTTTCCCACCTTCATCAAAAAGGGAAAACTATTATACCTGTGTAAACTTTTGTCCTCTGTCTTTACTCACACATGATGGAACTATGTAAGCAACGACACCCAGGTTAATGTGTACCTATATGAACAGGATGACAGAGTCCTGTGTTATCAAAATTTAGCCTGTGTTATCAGAGGCAGCATCCACACCTGCCATCAATAATAATATGCAATCCTAACCTAACTTTATAACATCATATCTCAACTCTTTCTCCACTTTTACAAATTAACACAGGTATCACAGCTTAGCCTATTGTTGATAATTGTTATTTATGTGCAAATTTACCTAACCAGCATGGTAAATGTTGATAGACTGAGTTTAATTAGCATCTTGCTTCAATTTCTGGGATGCCTATCTAAAGGACAAATCCACACCCAAAAACTTCTTGGTATGGTCACCGTATGGGTTTTGTTAAACCCAAAAGCAGTAAACTTTGTAAATATTTACAATTGTAAGTTAATGTTAATTTTAGCCTGTAAGCCGGGTCCTTTGTAACGGCACCAGGCCAAACTTTCAATAAACAAAACTGAAACTGAGAAAACTATATATGCCCCGCTGATAATAAATTAATATTTATAGTTTCCATCATTAATAAATATTATGTAAGGTAAGTGGATGCATTGGTAAGTACTTTATACAAGTGCTATTGAAAAATAAGTCTTCCGGCTTCTCCGGGGTAGGCAACATATCAATATTACCATTATTTTGATATGATTGACTAGTTATAATAATATATCGGTTAGTCACAATGGGCCATTAAAAATCAAAATATTGAGGATGGAATATTTCCATTTACATGTATATATTCAGATTCAGTGGAATTAAGTTTGGCAATAATCACGTGCCTCATGCTTAAAATTTGATGATAATAACAGCAGCTATTGAGATAGATAATTAATCTTTATTATATTGATATGTGATTTATTATTTATGTAACGTATTATAATATTGTGCAGGTATTTTTATTACGTGTTTTTATTTTCAATAATGAGTGGCAATTCAATGGATATCACTTCCTTACGCTGTTCCTCCAAACGGAGAAGTCATATTCACGTTCGGCTTCGGTCGGTTCCCTTCGATCAGCTGTTTCAAAGATGACGCAATCGGACCGTGGCCTGTATTTCGCGCGAGCCACGGTACTGTGCACACTGATGTCACAGTTGCCAACATAAGACTGCCAGCTCTGATACGCAAAGGTTAGCTTTTTTTTTTTTTTTTTTTTTCGAGTGGAGGGAAAATCCATTTATGGAGTTCCACTGTACTGGGAGGCACAGTGGGGACTGTGAGCTTCACCCGAAGGTACTACACACTAAAAAACCTCCACCGGAGAGAATTCGAGGAAGGATATCCGGCAGTACCGCAAATCGCACCTGCGGATTCAAAGGAGAATATGTGTTGGCTGGCCGTGTGGCCGTAGACGGGTGAAATTGGGTGGCCGGACGTAAACATGACCGAGGCCCTGGCGAAGTCACGGTGTGGGATTAGTTAAGGATTAAGGTTCGTTTCCGGATGGAAACGCCATCGCGGTGTTACATCCTGAAACATGAGGACATAGTCAGAATTAATTTGGAGAGACTAAAACTTAGCAGTACTCTTTGTTTTTAATCTGACCTCCAATAGGGGAGGGCGTCTTATTGAATTGTATTAATGGGCGCATGTGTATGCGTCAGTCAATGTACACTAGTGTATATAGAATATATAGAAATAGTTTAGTGATTAGTATCGCAAATAGTTGCGTCAGTCAATTGTATTGCTACTTGAGTTTTTAGTATTGTCTGCGCTATAGCTACGTCTTAGTATTTTAGTGCTTAAGTTTTACACAAATTGTTTGGGCTTATATTTATGCTAATTTATTTTGTAAATCATGTCCAGAAGTTCTTAGCTTGTGTCAATATTACTGGGGGTTGCGTCCCCCTTGGGCCGCCTTGACTAGGTGCAAGGACTGCTAGTGCTTCGAGATATTCTTGAATGTCGATTTCGGGATCCCCCAGGCTGAAGGTTCTGTCGAATAACGACAGCGGTCTTTTGTGTTTATTATGCAATGTTTCGTAGTTGTGTAAGAGATAGGCCGGTGCTACCGGCGGTTGTTTCGCTATTATTCTTATAATTCTGTTTTGGAGCCCCATACCGGGGCTGCGTACGTTATTATTGGTCTTAGGAGTGTTTTGTGTAGAGTAAGACCCATTTTATATTGAGTTGGCTATTTATGTTGATTATTGGGTATAGTCTATTTAGCTGAGCGTTTGCCTTGGCTCTGATCTTGGAGATGTGCTTGCTCCAAGTAAGGCCTTGGTCCATAACTAGACCTAAGTAGGTCACTTGGTCCTTCCAGTCGATACCTTCGCCTTGGTACATTAGCGGCTGGAGGACACGCTGATTCTTCCTATGTAGGATTCTTTTGGTGAAAACTATTGCTTGAGTTTTTCGTGCGTTTACTTTTATTCTCCATTTGGAGAACCAGGGCTCAAGCGTATTTAAGGCATTTTGGAGCCGTTGATGGATAATGCGTGGTTGGGTGGACTGTGTTACTAGGGCAGTATCGTCTGCGTAGATGTATTTGTCCGTTCTTATTAAGTTGGGCATGTCATTAATGTAAAGGTTGAATAGTGTCGGCCCCAACAAACTTCCTTGTGGGACACCGGCTCTAATCTGCTTCACGCTCGATACTGCTTCCTCTACCGTAGTGCGAAAACGCCGCTCAGTGACGTAATCCCTAATTAGAGCTATTGCCGTATCGGGGAAGGCGTAGTCTTTTAGTTTCTTAATTAGTCCCGCGTGCCAGACTTTATCAAAAGCGCGTTCTATATCCAAATAAAGGGCGCCTGTTGATTTATTCGTGTTATAGCCATTCGTTATTTGCTCAGTCATTCGCAGTAGTTGTAGTGTGGTAGAGTGTTGGGCTCTGAACCCGAACTGTTCGGGAATAAGTATGTTATGTTTATGTATGTGTTTGTTGATTCTTTTGAGTACAACTTTTTCTAGCACTTTACTTATGGTGTTTAGTAAGCTAATTGGGCTGTAATTTATTAGAAGTGCCAGATTTTTGTTTGCTTTGGGGAATAGAAGTATTTTGGCTTCTTTCCAACTTGCAGGAAACCTGCCATTTTGTAACGTGTAGTTAAATATGTCCGCTATAAGCTTGAGTGCTCTGTGCGGGAGATTCTTTAGTACCACATTTGGTATTTTGTCTGGTCCCGGCGCTTTTCTAGTAGGCAGATGCCTAATAATCCATCCTATTTCGCCTGGGTTAGTTTTTCGTAGTTTGTTATGTGTTTGTGTTTGGCCTACGTTTTCGGCTTCGTCTTCTAATTCTCGTGTGAAGTCGTTTTGCCCGATTACCGGGTTGGGGGAGAACACATTTTCTAATGTGACCACAAAAGCTTCAGCCTTTGCCTGGGGTGTTTCGGCTATAGTATTGTTGTGTTGAAGGGGCGGAATACCTGTGCGCGTTTGCGTTAGGCATTTGGCTATTCGCCATATTGTGTTTTGTTGGGGATTTAGGTTTTCCAAAGTGTCGTTCCATTGGTTTTGGATGAACGTTCGTGCGCGTTCATTGACTAAATCCCTGGCTTCGTAGTATTCAGTTCGGTATATTATATTTCTTGTTTTCTGCCATTTGCGTCTGGCTTTGTTTCGTGCTTTCTGTAGCACCTTTATGTCATGTGGAAATCTGGCGTTTCTAACCTGTTGTTGCCTTAAGGGCACGCAGGCCGTGGTGGCTATCTTTATTGCCATTTCTAGTTTGTTTATAGCTACGTCCTGCTCTGCTGCGGAGGTTACTTGCAGCTCTGGCAGGTAGTAGTCTACCGTATCTTTAAATGTTTCCCAGTCTACTTGGTTATAGTTGCGTGTTAAAGTAGCTGGTTTAAACGCGATAGGAGCATTGATTGATATCAAGACCGGCAGGTGGTCCGATGTAAGCTCCTGTAGGACTTTAAAGTCAGTGTTGAACGGTATGTTATTTAGCAGGGCGATATCTAGGACGTCCGGCGCGTGATTTGGCATGTGCGGAGTGAACGTTGGGTCATCCGGGCCAGCGATCAGAAAGTTGGTGTTGTTTATAAAATTCAGTAATTTCGTCCCTTGTGGGTTTGGATTTACGCAGTTCCAGAGGTAGTGCTTACAGTTATAGTCTCCTGCAGCAAGTACTCTGGGTCCTAGATTCATTATTTTGTTTATATCGCTTGTGTCTATATCCCCAGGGGGGTTGTAGACGACGGCTATGACTATATCCGCGTTGTGGATGTTCAGTTTTATAGCCGTGGTTTCGGCGCGAATTAAATTAGGGGAGTTGATTCTATAATGGTTAATGTTTGCTTGAATGACTATGGCCGTGCCGCCTCCTCTGCGGTCTCTGTCATTTCTATATACTTGGTATCCGGGAACAGAAAAACGGTGGTTTTGTTTTAGATGTGTTTCATTAAGTAACGCGATTTGTATCGAGTACGTTTGGAGGAAATCTGCAAGCTCTTTAATTCTTTTTCGAATACCGTTGCAATTCCAGGTGATAATTCTAATGGTGTCGGAATTACCCATGACCGTATTGGCGAATGCTGTTAATTAGTTCGGCTATGTGGTGTGCAGTCTGTATTATGTCTGTCCCGGGCTGTGTGATGATGCCACTTAGAAATCGCAGGTCATCCTCAACAAGGTGAAGAGGCACTCTGTGTGCTGACATGCCTAGTACTTGTACTAGTGATCTCAACGCCTTTGAGGGATCACGCTGCCTGTGGGGCTGGAGCGACTTTGCAGCTTGGTGAGGCCTAGCTGTCTGAGAGGGGCCTGCCTGGGAGGGGAGAATTTCTGGTTGTCGAGGGTGTCGCTCGCTTCTCGTTGGGCGGTCCTCGGGAGCGACCCGAGGTTGCCCAACCACGGAGGGTTCCTCTACTGGGGCTGGACGCGACTGGCCCTCACGATTCCTGGTGAACCACTCCGTTGGTGCTGCAGCCTGTGAGTAAGTTTGGTGCGTTCTGTGATCTTGGGTTTTGGGAGCCTGCGCACGGGAAGATGGTTTACCCATCTTGTTGCACGCTGCGTACCAAGCGGTGCAACCCCGCCAGGTTGCACCATGGCCCTTGGCGCCGCAAAGTACGCATGTTCGTTCCAGAGGTGGAACGGTGCACGTGCCAGAATAGTGGAGCCCTGTACATTTTGCGCAGATAGGAGTGTGGGACCTACAGTCTCTTTTCACGTGCCAGAATTGTTGGCAGCGTGAGCATTGCTTAGGTGTTGTGGCCGCCCTATACTCTTCTACGTGGATTCTGAAATGTGCCAGGAACTTAAGATCTAAGATCTTCCTATTCTCGGGGGTGTCCTACAGTTCAATTAAGAACATGGGTAGTGGGGACCTATCATGAGTGCGCCTTCTCATTTGTACGGCTCTAATAGCCTGGAACCCGCATAGTGCCAGGTCTTCCTTAATTTCGTCTCCGGAGAACTCGACATACAGCCCTTTCACAACGTAGCAGGCTGTTCTTTCCTGGGGCTGGGTGAGCAAGTAATGCTGTATGCCTTTTTCCTTGAGGTATCTTACCAAAATCTGGTAATCACTCAAGGAGAACGTCTTAAACTCAAAGTCTCCGGAGTTACGGGCTGTGTTTACTGTAAAGTTAAATTGGAGGGAGCAAGTCTTGTCTATGTCCTGGTTTATTTGGCGGATCTTCGCGGCCTGACTTTTGCTGACAAATATATGCGCTATGTCAGTTTTCTTGGTTAGTTCCTGAACTTGTACGGGGGGCGTGTGTGTGTTTGGTCCTGTGTCAGAAGTGTTGGCCGAGGTGCTGGGTGTTGGTGACGATGGTATAGGAGGAGAGGGTTGCTCAGGTGTGGCCGCAAGTAAAGGGTTTGAAGGAGCCTCAGGTATAGGTTGAGAAGGTGTGGTGGTCTTGGAGCGGGAAGGAGAAGGTGTCTTGGTTTTAGGTAGGGTTTTACTCCTCGTTGTCTTGGTTTGAGAAGGAGAGACAGAGTTTTTGGCAGTTGTTGCAGTCTTGCCATTCCTAGCCATTGCAAGTGTTTTTAGAAAGTTTTTTAAAAAGAGTTAGAAAATTTAAGAGATAAAAAGGGGGTAAGGGCCTATTGGGACCTTAAACCTAAATAGAAATAGAGGAAAAGAGAAGAATAGAAAGAAAGAGCAGCTAGTCAGCGCTAAGAAGCACGGGGAGAAGAGGGCCGGACCTCAAAGAGGCGCTTAAGCTAATCTAAGAGATTGCTCGCTATAGCCTTACTCCCCTACTCGTCTAAACTGTTGTTTTGTGCCTTAGCACAAGCGCTTTAGCTGAGCTTTGGATTTCTCCACGGCAATGCTCGAACCGCAATCCAACGGCGGCAGCTTCTTTGCTGCGACGATACTAGAAGTTCTCTCTCTCTCTCTCTCTCTCTCTCTCTCTCTCTCTCTCTCTCTCTCTCTCTCTCTCTGCTGATGTTGCTGTCTGGAAGTTCTCCGTCGGAATCAGCTTAGCCGAAAACCAGTTTAGCTAAAACCAAATCATCCACGAAAGTGGCAACTGTTCACCTGAAAGACTAACGTGGGAGAAGTTGCGCAGTCGTATGCGCAGAAGTCATAACGTTTCCGTCCACGGAGGAGTGAATTTCGCTAGCATAGCTTTAGTGCATATTGCGTACGACATTATATACACATAAAATTTTGTATTATAACGAATAAATTGATTTTACTATAAGTATGACTATATGCCAACAATTACTTTCATGTGAGCTGCAATTGTTTCAGCCGCACGCTGTTATTGTAACGTTTGGTCATTGGCGCCAAGCTCGCCAGCCGTTGCATTCACTTATGCGAGTGAACCCGGAGCTTGTATGTTCGTTGGATCCCACTGCGGGTAGAGATGCGGGACGTTAAGTACATCATACAATTTGGAATAAGCATCATGAGAACAACTCTAAGTTATCGCCATTTCAACAGTAAACTTCACAACATGCTGTAAATCTCCATCGCGTGTAATTTGTCCTATGTAGTGAAGTTTTACCTATTGATATATTAAAGAATTCCTCCATAGTATATGGGGAGTGAGATAAAAGAATGACCTCGTCCCTTGGTCTGGGTTTTACACTTCGCTTAACTTCAGGCAACGACCCCATAGCTGTAGACACACCATAGCGCCTTTCTATGGTTCGTCGGCACTAATGTGTTTTCTAAACAAGTCTAACTTGTAGTCTTAGGCGGAGTTTTAGACTTTTATGGTATGATTTTTTACCATTTTAACTTTCTACTCTTTTGCTTTTTACGTGTTTTAACTGTTTAATGTTTTAACTTTCTCCTTTTACCTTTTATTACCTTTTAATTCCATACATTTCTAAGTTTTTCAGGTTTGGAGCTTTTACTTTTTGCACAAATAACCCTGTTGTCAATGGGCCCTAGTCATTCACTCACTCACTCACCCACCTACTCACTCACCCACCCACTCACTCACTCACTCACTCACTCACTCACTCACTCACTCACTCACTCACTCACTCACTCACTCACTCACTCACTCACTCACTCACCCACCCACTCACTCACCCACCGACCCACTCACTCACCCACTCACTCACTCACTCACTCACCCACCCACCCACCCACTCACTCACTCACTCACTCACTCACTCACTCACTCACTCACTCACTCACTCACTCACCCACCCACTCACTCACCCACTCACTCACTCACTCATTCACTCACTCACTCACTCACGGTTTTCTGGCTTGTATTTGTTAAGTAAGATCTGAACCAATTTATAGAGATCTCATTGAAGCCATGAAATTTTAACTTTTGCAGCAAGGGTTGCTATACCTACTCAGAAAGTTCTCCTAATGGTAGTTCTTTTTTATCCAAGGCTGTTAGAAGTGAAGCGTGAGGCAGTGGCATTGAGTAACAAAATCCACTGTCAAACGGAATCATTCGGTTAATTGCATCGTAACAAGTCCTTTCGTTTAAATCCATGTCTTAACATTATAACATTAAAGTTCATCGAAATCCCAGCTCTAAGTTACATCGAGTTAGGTCAACCCTCAACATGTCTATTTAAAGTGGTGTATTACACTTTTGCATTAAGTGGCGTTAAGTTTACGTTCATCGTAAAATGAATAGTACTAGTATTTTAAAAAGCTGCTTAGTCCAATCATGCAAATAAAAATATTTTATTTCTCAGTACTAATTGACGCATTTTGTAGACTTTAATAAACCGGAGAATTACCACCAGCATTTGTATTATTCCACAACCCCTCTCACTCAGTGAAGCAAAAACAAGTTGTTCCCATCATACCCCATTTCTGAGAGTGGATTACAAGTTTTCAGTACTTCTGTGTTCTGTTGTACTTCCTCACACAAGTCATCTGTGCAGTATACTGTAGGTAAAAGTACTTCTATAGGTATCAATAAGGTTAAACAAATTATTGTATAGCGTATTTTAGGTAACACAGTCATTTCGGTACTTCATTTCTGTAATGACACTGTGACTACTAAAAGTGGCCAGTTCTTGTTTTGTGTTTTATTTGAACCAAAGAGAAGATTTCGCTCACTGTAAGTTACGAAAATAACTACCACATTAAGAAGTTATATCAGTAGCAATAATTATTAAGACATTGCGCTATAACAGAATGCATTTGTTTGCGGTGACATTATTTGACATGGAGGAATAAATTACATTTCATCGCGCAAGTAAGAATTGTGTGCAAAATGGTTTCATTGTTCTCCGTACACGTGTATTTGTAGAGAAATAGGATGTGTCTCTGTGGTGTGTCCATTTTATTATTCAAGGCAACAAACGTAAAAAGCGCGGTACTTTTGAAAAACGAAAACTGTGTGGATTACTGCTAAAGCTCTGATGAAATTAACCTAGCTTTCACATTTAAGGAATAAATATGGCGTTTACTGAATACTTAAAAAATAAAGTGAAAGAAATGTGTACATTGCTCTGTATTTCTGGGAGTAAGGTAGGTTTGTTTTTTTTTCAAAACAAAATATAGATGCTAGCAGCATGTAATAGATCATATTCTGGAGAATAAGTTGAATTCAGAAAGTATCCATTTTAGTTGCTTGGTGTAGTATGTAGTAATATTCTAAACTATTTTATTTGCTCCCATATAAAGGAAAAGTGAGGTTAAGTACAAAGGTGTAATAATTGTAAAATAACTGTTAGGATACTCGTTATTGCCATTACTGCTGAACATGAGATACACTGGTGTTCTGGGCCAAACTTCCACGGACTGACCCTGTCAAAAAGTAATGAAATGTATTGAAGCACTATAAAAGCTACTCTAGAGTACTCCCCATAACCAAAACATCAGTGTAGCTCAGGCAACCTCAACTTGAGGAAAACTGGGCAGCAGACTGGATCTGCATGTTCTGTGCTAGCAAGGGTTGTACATATTTTACTAAAACAAAATACAAAAAATATAACTGTATAGAATTAAACTGAAGGAATAATTTAAAGTGCAGTTTTGTAAGTAAAAAATAGGCTCAATTGTATGTTTTGCTGTATTTTCAACTTACATGTCGTACATAATTGCAGTTTCTCCATTAGTTTCTTTTCTCCAACATCTCCGTCAAAGTGCACTGTCACAACTTCTTCACAAGAGAATGCTTGATCTCCTTTGCATCTTGCATCAGCTCCAGGAGTTCTGGAACATTCTTGGAAGCCACAAATACCCGGAGGTCACTCGCATCAGATAATGCTTCTCTAAAAGTGCGCACTTTTGGCTCCCTTTTGTTGGCTTCATCATTTTCGTCATCATCCATTCCTTCACAATCACTGTTTCCAGCAGCAATATCTGCTGCACGTTATCAAAGCTTGTAACTATGTATTAAGCATAATGAAAATCCATTTCAGTTAGGTTATTTATGCAAACAGTTCTGGAAAAACTATTCCGTTTCCTCGTTAGGCAGTTTTCCGGTTTAGAGTGTTATTTAACATAGGAAATAGCTGTTCCAAGATTTATTTTCCAGTTGTCCAGGTTTCCGGTATATAGGGCTTCCAGTTTAGTCAGGTATTACTGTATTAATTAATTTGTGTCACATTTTTATGGTCTTTTTTCAGATGTTAGATCATTTTTAGGATATTTTAAGACCTTTTTATAGGTCTTGAACTTCAGAATGCTAGTTATAAGATTTATTAAATACTGTATTAACCAATTTTTGAAGAACTTAATTTATTACCTTTGCTATGTCATATTTTACAACAGCCTCGTTCAGTATAATAACATTGCTAGTGACTCACTGTTATTTTGTTTTGTTTTACTTTTTGTAATTTAGTTATTTATCATCACTTTAACAGCTAGCTCTTATTGCAACATCTTGGAGTTACATAGTATGGAGTTAAAGTGTAACAACAAAGTTTTCGTAAGTGAACAATAATGTAACAAGAAAAAAGGAATAATTGAGGTGCATATCAACAATGCTTTAAACAAACAATTCACAAACTGAACACAATATAAACTGTAAAATCATCAACTGAATGAAATGTATTGGTGCAGTCCAGTAATTGTGAAGAATCATATGCGTTTGTAGAGTTGAGTGGATGTTAGCAAGCAGATATCTGCTGTATTGGCATATTTTGCACATTCAATGAAAATATCACTGATACTTAATGAAATTTTGCATGAGAAAGTGAGAATGGGTTAATTGTTTAATATCTTTTTTCTAAATATTAGTATGTTAAGAAGGTGACTAATTTATAAATGTAACCTTCTGTTATTTATAGTTTAGCTACCACATTTTGTATGCATGTATCATTTAAAAGTTTTTTACCTTGCTTTTCACAAAATCATACATGCATTATGTATATTTTAGGGTGAATAAAGGCTACTATTACTAATTGGTAAAATATTTTGGAATTACAGGTTATAAATCATCATGTTTTTATTGTTGATATTACAGAGTGGTTGCTTTATGGTCCAGCCCAGACTGTGTGTATGAGTGCTTTGCACGTTGTCTACTGTACTAAACTGGTTTTCATTTCTAAAACTCCCAGTTACATATCTATAAATTAATACAGTAGAACCCCGCTAATCCGAACCCCACAAATCTGAAATTCTAGATAATCTGAGTACAAAATCCATAATTTAAAAAAGCAATAGAAAACTTATTTTTAGTGTGGAGAAAGTATATTCATTATAGAATTGACAAACTCATTATTGAAACTACACACATTAGAATGAAATGTTCACTGTACAAAAATGTTTTGGTGAACTATGCTACAGGCAATGTGTTTGTACAATGACTACCAAAAAAATCTCTGCACCTCTGGTCTATGTCACATTATTTATCATTGTATGACGCCATGGCTGTTTTAGTGGCTCATTTAGGCAACAGTGATTAGGACACTTATTATTCTCTGTTCTCTTAACTCCCGATAAAGCAGACGTCTCACAGTATCTCTATTTGAAACTAGAATATTATGAAATGTCTCCTGAAGTTGTCCACATGACTTAGATTTTACCAGTGGCGTAGCATGCAATAAAAAAATGGGAATGCTATAACTAGTGCATTCTTTTTTTTGCATTAACGATAAAGATGACAGGGATTATATTATGTTGATCAATAATATTAGTGTTTTAGCGATAAGTGCAGATTGAAGTGGAATTACCTTATTTTGTGAAAAAGAAATGTGAAATTCCAGCGATTTTTAATATAAAAATTAGTTCTCACTTTCTTTAAGTTCATTTCTGTGAACTGTTAAATTGCAAAAAAGAATAATGTAAAACTGCCAATTAGAAAAATAGTAAAGCAATGGCTGATGATTAAGAAAGGTTTAACAATACTTGGAAATTAACCATTCTGTCATTAGTGAAGTGATGGTCTGGATAGATTAGCATTCTTGGCAATTGACCCTTTTTACCTGACAAACTGACCGTGAAGAGATGGCCCTGGATTGGGAAGTAGAAAAGGGTAGGGAATTCTCAGAAACCAAATGCTTTGCACTTAGGCTTTTCATTGTTTTCTTTAAATATTACTTCTTAAGAGTATTATAGTACCAATAAGAAATAAATTAAAATAACATTACTGTTTTGTAGTTATTGTAGTTTTCATAGTACATAACATCTTCCATTCTAAACTGCAACACGTTAAACTGTATATTAAATACATTTAATAAAAATATACAACTATCAAAAAACAAATGTAGAGAGATGTGTAATGTGCCTAAATGTCACACACACTTTGAGTTTATGTAAACAATTTTATTCGTAAAAAAACACAATTGACAGTACCACAACAATACTCCAAAGTCAGAACCACACTAACGTAAGGCTTGAATGCTAGCATATACAGGTACCCCCACCTGTGAGGGGCTTGCGGAGATGAGAGGGGCAGGTAGAAAATAGGTGAGGGGTTTGCAGGGAAGCCATATCACATGCATGTAGTGAAACGCTAACTCATTTCAGCATATGCGACTGTTTTAGAATGGAACGGATTGACTTGTAAATTTTGTGCTTGCTATTTTAGCTTAATATGGCTACTCAAGAGTATGATCTGCAAAAAAATGAACGCTAAATGATTGTATAAAATAATTGTCCTGCGTTAAAACTATTACAAAACAAAATAAATATAAGACAGTTAAACCCAGAAAAATAAGGGGAACGTTTACATTTTAGCATCCTTCGAAGCTATGCCCCTAGATTTTACGTATTGTAACAGCGGTTACACTTCAAAGCAAAAAATATGTAAAATCCACCACTCTATGTGATCTGCAAGAGGAAATGGACCAAGACCACCTTCCAATATGTCCGGCCACTTCTAGTGCCCCATCCATCAGTGCAAAATATTAAGAGAGCAAGAGGATTAATGACTTCATTGTCAGAAATCCAGCATTAGCTAACAACAACAACACTTCAAAGCAGACTGTGGGTCAGCTACTCCATACCACTACGTTGCTAGGCAATATGCAGCAAGAAAGACTGATTCCACATAGTTTGAGAAGGTTCAAATGCCAGGCTTTTATAAGAATTTTCATGAAGTGCAGATTTCCAGAAAAATAGCCGGCACCTAATTCTCAGCTAGTTTGCAGGGACATTCAGTTTTAGTGCATTTATTGCCAGAATCAGTTTTTAATAAGTTAGTAGAATTGTCAGAGTGAGCTGTGAACAGTTGAGCAGTGTTTGTGTCAAGATTATGATGGAATAGAACAGTTGTGAGTTGCAAGGTCACGAGTTTTAAATTATGATTCAATTTTGAGGGAAATAAATTGACAAAAAGTAACTGGGCTTGTCATTTGTCACAAATGTATTGTACATAAAAAAATTGTTTGAGCATGAATTTTTTGGTAGACATTTCAATGGACTAATAAGACAAGAACAGCAACAATAATAAGAATACTCCACACACAAGACACATGTTAGAATAAACTTTCACTTTTCAGGTGGACCGTGAACAAACTCTAGTCTTTATACCACAAACACAAAGCAGTAACTGACAGTCAACATTCACAGCCAATATTATATATAATATTATATATTATAATATTATAATATCTCACATTAAAAAGTTATAATCAAAACAAAAACAGCAATATCCATAAATATAACACTAGAACAAAAGAAAATTATTTTAGAAATAGACTTATAGGTGGTCTAAATAATAAGTGCATAGAAAATAGTAGCAAAGATCTGTAACCATCTACCATCTAGAATTAAACAGATAACAAATGAAAAAAATCAAACTAAAGAATATTAAATCTTATCTATTAGAAAAGGCATTTTACTCTGTAGAAGAGTACAAAAATTGATAAAATATGGTATATTGCACTTCCCAATATTCTCAGCTAGTCTCATATTTATGTAAATAACTTGTATTGTATGTACATAGAATTTGACGATCCTTGTAAAATTTTTTACAATTGGAGAAATAAAATTGGTATATAGTGTAGCCTTGAGTAGGTCATTCACTGCTAGTGAGCTATTGGAACATAACCAGGTCACTACAGTGCAGGGGAATCACACATACATACGATCTTGGCTGGTCCACAAAATTTGTGCTCCATAGAAATGGTGAGGCAATCACTCTTGCATGTCATGTACTATACTTTTGTTTAAAATGTACAATTCTAGAAGCATGAATGGATCAGGATGTGGATGTGATTATCGTAGCGTGGACGATGCTGTTAGAGAGAGTCGAGTGCTGTGCATCTATACAGGAGGCACTGTCGGAATGATGAAAAACAAGTATGGTGGTAAGTGTAAAGGTATGTGAGTTAGTTGCAGAGACATTTCTATCAGCTCATTCTAACATTAATCAATATTACCAACATAAGTTTTATTTATCTCTTATTTTTATTTAAAATACCAGCAGCATGACGTTTTTGCAATGTCAATAGCTCTTTAGCCAGCTATTAAAGATACAGTATATCCACAAGGTCCTGCTGCCAAAACAATGAAGCATAGCTCCTAAACTATTTGAGATAGAAATAAGTTTTTTTGCAATGTATTCTACATCTCTCCAAGTTTTGTTTATTTTTACAAGACTTCAACAAGTGCCCCTTTAGTTGCCCTAAGAATGTTGAGTCGATATTCTAGCTCTGTCCATTTACATTGCAGCATAGCAACATCCACTGTTTGCACAACCACAACAATCTGTGTATGAAGTGTGTCAATATCTGAGACAGGTGTTTCCTAAACACAATCCTTGATGTACTCTCAAAGGGAAAAATCCAAGGGGTTGATACCAGGGGAGTGCGATGGCCAAGTGATTGGTCCATGGTGGCCAATCCATCTCTCAGGGAAATGTCTATTCAAAAGCTCTGTAACATTTGCGGACAAATGAGGAGGTGTTCCATCTTGTTGGAATTTTGATAGGCTGCAGTTCCAGTACCTGGGGGAGTATGTCTCGTGAAGTATGTCATAGTAAGCTATCCCTGTAATGATTTTCTTGGCAAGGAAAAATGGACTAATTACTCTATCGTGCATAAGAAATGTTAACTTCTGGGCTACCACAAACATATTCATGAGTGTTGTGAGGGAATTCAGAATTTTAGGTGGTTAACGTGTCCAGACAAAGAGAGCGGCTTCACCAGAAAACATCACCCACTGCAGGTACTCATTGTCTTTCTCAGTTGTGTTCAGCATTGAAGCAGCATGCCGAGGGATGTTAGTTGGTACATCATACATTCTGATGAAATTTGAAACTCTCCCACTCTTACATAATATTGCTTATGACCAATAACACACTATGAAATGACATGTTTCAACCAATCATGGCTGCTAATCCCACATTTTTATCACCACCATAGCTCTGTCAATTTGTTAAGAATGCTCTCTAATGCCAGGATCATATAAGAGCTGCCAGTGTGTTGGAATTTTGTCCCACAGGAATTCTTTTACATGCCACACTTAAACACCATTAACCTCAGGCTGGGTTTGAACCTGAAACCTTGGGATCACTATGTCAGTGTCTATCCAACTGAGCTATCTAAATAGACTGTTTGTGATCATTATTTGTTTTCCACATAGATATTCAGAAGTAGCTTCACCAAATAACACAAACAGAATTATAAATGGAATGTGAAAGCAGTTTGATCAATTAATTTAGCAAGTTATTATTTTGTAAAGGTAGAATCAGACTGAAAAATTCAATGCCATAGGCAGGATTTGTACCACCGATCTACTGTTTCTGTGAACAAACTGGAAAATATCAACAGGAGTGCAGCAGAATAAAGTACGCATGACACAATCTCTTCTTCCAGACAATTTGCCTGCTGGGGAGGTGAACACAGGACCTCTCTAATCTCTCACAGTAGTAGCACACAACTGTCATGACCAACTAACCCACAGAACAGCAGTTTTTGTCACACCAGAAACACATACTAACTCACTCAGTTACTGACTAAATTTACTCACAAAAACACTGACTTTTACAGGATGTATGTTTCTTGGTGTAAAATATTTTGGGGGTGCTCTCCCTACATCAAAACAGTAAAAAAAGTTCATATGAACACAAATTGAAAATAATTTGTTGCTGAGCTGCAAGAGAAAATTGAGGGTTATGAAAGCTGGCTTCCTCCTGCTCCGACGTCCTAAGTTTGTGTTCCATGTTGTCACACACTCTGTTGTAAATTCTTGGAGTGTTTCATATTTGGTCAAATACAGTGTGAATACACTCTCCCAGAGTATCAATATCCAATACAGGTGTAACATAATCCGGGGACTTTAAATGTACGTAGACAAAGAAATATGTTGGAATCAAATCAGGAGATCAAGCAGGCCATGCAATGAAACCCCCTTTTCTAATCCATCTACGTGAAAATGTATCATTCAAGAAACTACATGCTTTCTGACTGAAATGATCCGGTGCACCATCCTATAAAGACTACATTCATTGTATGACACCCAGAGGCACATCATCAACTAAATGTTGCAACTCATTCCTGAGAAACTATAGATATGTCTGTGTATTCAGGTGTGGAGGAAAGAAATAGTGACTAATAATGAGTGATTCCACTCCAAATATTTAGACAGAACCTCTGTTGATGTCTGTACTTGACGAGTGTTCTCATAGACCCAGTTATGAGTATTATGAAGATATTGTCATGAGTAAACAGTGAACAAGGTGCATATTAAGAATATAACACAATTCTGTTACAGAAAGTTCTTCTTGATTCAAAGTACATCACATTTCATACTGAAGATGATATAGTAGAGAAGATTTTCATACAAAATTCTCCATATAGTCACTGCAATGTGTCTTATGTGGTTTGTGTCCACATCACAGTCAATACTTCTTACCTCTCTTGGTCTCACTTCTCTCAAGTTTTGGTGAACAAGGTAACTATCTTTCACATACATGCAGTGCATATCACTCACCAAATACATTTTCTTCTACATTCTGTGATCTATAGCAAACAATCAAACCAAGAACAATCAGCAGACAACAATTTAATCCAATTAATTGTTAATGGTGCCAACCTCTTTAATAACTAACAAATTATTTTCAAATCCATGTTCATATGAATTTTTTTACTGTTCTGATATTGGGAGGCATCCCAAAATATTTGACATCAATAAAAATGTGCTTTGTGTAGCTGTTGGAATTTCTGCACAATGTTCTAGAATATTCGAATAGGTTTGGGCCATCGCTGCTGCATCACAGTATTTTCACAATATAGTTAATACCTTTTAGAGTCAGAACAAAATATCAAAATTACTTAAATAAGCAACAATATATGTTTTACAGAGTGTCATAACATGAAAACATTTGGTCACATGTAGAATTTTAGTCTGTTTTGTTGGAACTACCGGGAGAACAAAAACTTACAAACTGTGTTTTGCGTGACCATATTCCTGCCGTCTGTTGCTAGCATAGAAAGGTATGGATGAAAGTACTTTTAAAGTCTTTACACCAACTTTATGAAAGGACATGCTGAAACTGGCCACCGTAGTTGTCCATACATTTTTGGCACCTCTTTAGGAAACTTGCCGTACTTCATGTTGAGAAATGCTGGAGGATATTTTGGTTTAATTCCTCCAGGGTGTGTGTGTTTGTCTTGTATAATTTTTTTAAGTTATCCCAGACATAGAAATCGCTTACTGGAGCGCTGAGAAATCTCTCTCAGCACACCCAATTTTTTCATCATGAAGGCGTACTTCATGAACAATATTAGATTCTGAGTTATAGGGCCAATTGTTTTTTGAGTCAACAGTCGGTACTCATACGTATGTGAATACAATTTTGCCCCCATTTTTTTAGAGAGTTAACTAAAGCATATTTTGCACTTTTTCAACAAGACTCAGCAACAGCTTAAATGGCCAATCTTTCAATGAGAACAATTGAAAATGTGTTTCACAACAGATTTGTGCTCCTCTGACCTAACCCCCTGTAGTTTCTATCTCTGAGGTAACTTAAAACATTAAAAGAAAATTTGTAAAATTATTTTGTTGTTTAACGACGCTGTCAATTGCCAGGATCACATCAGCATCACTCGTGTGCCAGAATTTCGTCCTGCAGAAGTTGTTTTACATGCCAGTAAATCTACTGACGTGGAGCTGTCATTTTTAAGCACACTTAAAAACCATCGGTCTGGGCTGGATTTGAACCTGCGACCTTGGGATCAGTAGGCCAGTGTCTAACCAAGTGAGCCACCCAGACTGACTTAAAAAAAAGCATTAAGTGTACAATACAGACTCACAAACCCTAGAAGAATTAAGACAATATCCACCAGGAAATTACCGGCATTTCTCAACATAAACTGTGGCGAGTAATGGATAGTTTCATAAAGAGGTGCGTATGGATGACAGTGTCTCTTTTCATAAAGTTGGTAGGTAAAGCCTTTAAAAGTAGTTTTTAAAATGCTGTATGGTTTTATCTGCACTTTTGTATGACAGCGGGAGACGGCAATGAGTACCAAGGATGCAGAAGGCAAAACACTGCACAGACTTTTTGTAACTTCTTTGTTCTCCTGTTATATGTACATTTGTATAGAGTTGAGTTGTTTTCATCAACAGCTTTACATGATGTACTTTTGTACATGATCCTACAGAAGGAATGATTCATGTTTTGCAGCTTATGAACCTGTACCAAGTGCACTGGAGAACTACATTCGCAGGATTCCATATATGCATGATGAAGAATATGCAAAAACAGCAAACCTGACAAATACTAAATTTCTTGTAATGCCGTAAGTAACAAAATATTTTTCTGATTATGAAAAACTCTCAGATGGTTGTGTAAAGAGAATTGGAGCGTAAAACAATGTAATGATATTGTAACAAACAAGAACATCATTAGCATTACATAGGAATTTAGCATCCTGTAGACATTATACTTGGAACACTGTTGTATGCATTCAGAACAAAACACAACTGATCCATTGAATTGAATCACAACTGAACTGCTGAGTCACAACTTACAATTGATCTGCACTTGTTGCTGTCCACTGCACTCGACCACATTCTGTCAACTACGGTATTTTACAGACTATAAGATACACCTTAATTTTTAAGCAATTTTTCTGAAATATAAAGATTTTCACATTTATCATTAGATTGCAAAGCCAACTAAAAAAGCAATTTTTTACATTTAAACCAAAAGGTGAGTCGATTAATAACACTACTCGACACTTATAATTTACCGGAACATGTTTCGGAGGCTGACTTTCCTCCATTATCAACTAGGCTTCAACAAAGTCGAATGTTCTGGTGTCCAATGTCTTCATTCCTTCAATAAGCAAAGTGCAATGAAGCAATCTCTCTAAAAAAAGGTACTTTTATTTTTTCAAGTACTTACTTACAGGAAGTATTGCATATAATGTCAAGATTTCACTATAAGTAACCAGTGGTTCAAAAGACTCTGAACTGTCTGCACTGTGTTTTGTCTGTACACGTCCTCAGCGCTCGTCACCGGCTGCCACTGTTGTAGAACAGTGCAGATGAAACTATACAACATTTTTAAGATGATGACTATAATATAAATTCTTATTTTAAAAACACATGTATTCAACTTTTGTGATTCATTTTCCATACATTTTTATCTGACTGTCTGTCAAGTTTCAATTGGATGTAGTTCCTTATCTGAAAATTAATATTTAGTATTTTTTTCTTTGTAAAAACATATTAAGAAGTTTTGATTCAGTGCATAAGATAATATGTGTTAATTGGATAAGAAAAAGTTTTCATTTATTTTTAAAATCATTATTGCTACTCTTATAACAGGAAGGTTTAAATACAGCCTAATAAATTCTAAATTGAAGGTATTTCTTTATGTTATGTCTTTTCATGTTATCTAATCTAGTAATATAAAGCTTTTATTGAAGCTTCTAAAGTAAGAACAAATTAGAAACTAAAAACTTCACTTATCTTAGTAATGTTGCAAGTTCTTGATAACAAATTTGTTTGTATAGCTTTGAGAATTAGTTGGAGTCATCTCAAAACTTGAGTCAGTTTTGCAACAAGAACTTGCGTGCTATAGGTGTGTTATACAATGGCCGCCTAATATTATGTGCTCTAAATCTTCTTTTCCCCACATATACAATCACATTCTAACAAGACAAATAGTTTAATATAAAAGGGGACCACACATTACATACACATTTTACAGTACTTGGGTACTTATGAACCCAGATGAGATGCGTTGTTCCAGCTTCCTACATTATACATGTGTACAGTTCAGTGACCAGCCCCCAAGAGACCAAAATCCAAGCTACGCTCCCCTGGTTGGTCAAGGTTACCCACCACAATAATGTCACTGACGTCACCTGACGTTGCTAAACCAATCGCTCCACACATACCCTGTGACCCAAGACCACAGAAACTAGAATGCTACAGTATTTCATTCCAAAAATTCTACATCAAGATTTACAAATGCCTATTAAGGCCCAAAAAAGTATTTTTAGGAAGATAGTGTGTATTTTAAACCAAAAAGGTGAGACGATTAATAACACTACACAAGACTTGCTTATAATTTACCGGAACATGCTTTGGAGGCTGACTTTCCTCGAGTATCAACCGGATATTGTCTGGTTCTCCCTGGTGTGGATGGTGATGTTTCCTCCGAGGTCTCCTCTGTTGGTGGTTCAAGGAACTTGCTGAAGATATCCTTCTGGGGGATGTCGAAATTGAATACTCTATTTCTATTTTTCTGACTCAGGGGTCTCCGTCTAGGGGATATGTGAATAGCGACCACAAGGTACCCAAGCTGAGCAGAACATTACTTCCACTTACTGGTGTCTAGGGGATATGTGAATAGCGACCACAAGGTACCCAAGCTGAGCAGAACATTACTTCCACTTCCTGGTGTTTTGCTCCTCACTGTAACTTTTCTATCTGACCTTATCTTGGTCATCTCTTGTTCTCTTCCGACCCCGATGCTATTAGGGTTCCCGAGGGCTAGGGAGTCTTTATTTTTCCAACCTCTCCATTTCTCTATAAAATCTTAACCCCAACATGCTGACCTGTCATGGCATGTAATACGTTCTCTGATTGGTGATCAGAGGATATGGTCAGTGAATTTATTTTGATAATTCTCCCGGTCAGGTTGGTGAGACCCGTAAACCAACGTCAGGTGTGGTCCCCCAGACATTCTGGGGGTTGTGAGAGAGCGATGTGACCGCCAAAATATAAAAATATGGTGCTCTCTAAAAAACGGTTACCATTACTGCTATTGCTCTCTTCAATATCATCAGTGAAAAATATTGGAGAGCAAGAGGATTAATGACTTCATTGTCAGAAATCCAGCATTAGCTAACAACAACAACAACATTTTTAAAACTACTTTTAGAGGCTTTACTTACCAATGTTATTAAAGGATATGCTGAAACTGGCCAATTTGTTGTCCATACATTTTTGGTACCTCTTTGGGAAACTATCCGTCACTTGCCGTACTTCACGGTGAGAAATGCTGGTAGTTTCCTGGCAGATATTTTGTTTTAATTCTTCCAATGTGTGTGGGCTTGTCTTGTGCACTTTGTTTTAAGTTACCCCAGAGATAGAAATAGCAGATCACCTGGAAATCTTTCTGCAAATTGCAATTTTACTTGGCGAGCTGAGTTAACATATGCAAGTTATATAAATAAATACACACTGTGTAGTAGAAAACAAATGCTGAGCCATAATACACTTTGTGACTAAGTACAGGACAAAATAAAAAAACACAGTGATTTTCTTCCTTTTGCTGTTTAAAACCATTACTAGTGATTAACTAAAAAATGTGTTATTTTAAACCTCTCTGCTTCTTTTACTTTAGCAGGGGTACTGCTCTATATTTAATGGGTTCATTTTTATGTTGCAGGGAAGTGGTTGAGAGAACACGAATTATATATGAGATAGTGGAGTATTCCCCTTTACTTGACTCCAGTGAGATGGTCATGGATAACTGGTGTACTATTGCCAAGGACATAAAGGTAGAATTCTATTAAGTTTCAGCCTTCATTATATAAATGTGTTTAACAGTAGCACATGCTGGGGTTGTTACTCGGTCTATCACGTGGCCTACTAGGTCTGGGCAATAAGGGCTTGTTGATTAAATCTTAATTTTACAAGTTGTAAGACAATATAAGTTAAATAACCATTATAAAAGGAAAATAAACAATTTTACCATAACCGTTTATATATACATGAATTCCAGGAATCTTTCTTTATGGATGAACTGTGTTTTCACACTCTCAAATCACAAATTTATTATACCTCATTGGATCTTTTCAATAAAATAAGTATGTTTATTTTCATTCTCTATCATTAAGTTAGATTTTAGCCTCTTCAAGGTATCCACTCTTGGGTGCTCAGAATAGCAGCACAAACTGTTTGCATTCTAGAAATAAGATATTTCAGTTCAAAATTACTGTAAATTAATTCATAGGTCAACATTAGTTGACTTCAGTTTTCTGACCTTCTCGTCAAGTGCATCCCATAAGAGTCCAATGAAATTTAAGTCAGGTGAGTGATTGGCTAAATCATATCCTTTAGTATTTATTTATGCCAACAAACTTACTGTTGGTGTTTTTAAACTCACAAGCCGTGTGTGGGCAATGTTTTAGAGGTAGAACTGGAACTTAAAAATTCAATGCCACAGCCGGGATTTGAACCACAGACCCTCCGCTTACTAGATGGGTGCTTTAACCATTAAGCTACTGTGACAATCTGCCAGAATGACATTGAATTCTCCAACCAGTTCGTATTTCTCCCGGTAAACCACAAAGGCAGTCTCTCATCACTGTCATTTTATGTCATTCTGGCAGGTTGTCACAGTAACTTAAGGGGTAAAGCACTCTCCTAGTAAGGGGAGAGTCTATGGTTCACGAAGTCATCGGACAAAAATTCCACAATGTCTTCCAAATACTTCAAACTTAGGTTTATTGTGAATAACACCTTGGACCACTGCTGCATGCTTCAATATTTATGTTGCTGTGCCCATTGCAATCTTTTCACTTTAATTTGCTGTGTAATAAAGGTTTTTTGGGTGCTATGTACCCCTTACAAAGACAGCATTGCACTGTTGAGACTAAAACTGGAGCTACTCGCATACCATTTACTTCCTTGCGAATGTCAGGTACAGCACAGGGACTGTGCCGTTCACTCTGTATACATATGAATGATCTTCCCTAAATTATGGTACTCGGGGTCTTCCAGATGGACAAACATTTGCATTGGCATCAGTTTGCTTGAATCCTTCAATGTAAACAACACTGTACGAGGGTCCTTCAATAAATAACCAAACTAATTTAATTGTATTTAAATAAACCACACTGGAGCGCCATGGCTGCTAGTGGTGGAAAGGTGAATCCTTCCTCTAGTAGTGTTGTGAGTGCCAGTCATGCAGAGTGAATCAGTTGGGAGTTAGAGCCCGATACGTGAGGTCGTGTTTACTGCACCTACCATGGAACTGAAATTGCAGCAATGGGCATCAATAAAGTTTTGTGTTCTGTTAGACAAAACTCCTACAGAAAGCTTTGAAATGGTGCAGCAAGCATACAAGGACCAAGCTTTAGGCAAAACACTAGTCTTTGAGCGGTATAAACGTTTCAAAGGGGGTCATGAACACCTTCAAGATTCTCTGCGCCCTGGAAGACCCGTAACAGCAGAAACGGAAGTCAACATTAACACAATTGACGTACTTGCACGAGAAAATTGTCGCATAACAATTTCAAAAGTTGCAGACATAATGCACCTTTCTGTTGGAACTGTAGACGACATAATTCGCAATGATCTTGGCTATCGAAAAGTTGCAGTGAAATGGGTACAGCACGTGCTGAAGGACAAACAGAAGGTTCATCGCATCATGACGTGTCAACAATGACTCGGGAGGTTATGACGGGAGCCAGACTTTCTGAATAGGGTCATCACTTGTGACGAGAGTTGGTTCCACCATTGCGATCCGTTAACAAAACAGGAGAGTTCACAGTGGGTACCTTCATCGAGCCCTAGGCCTAATAAAGCAAATGTTCAGAAAAGTGCAGGAAAGGTCATGCATCTCGTATTCTTTTTTACAAACAGGGCATTCTCTATGATCATGTTGTAACTAATCAATGCACAGTAACTGCTGCTTACTATTGTGACGTACTGAAGGGGCCACTGGAGAAAAAAATCGCCGAAAAGTGACCAGATCTCGCAAGGAGAGGATGGATCTTGCATCAGGATAATGCCCCTACTCATCGAGCTCGTGCAACTCAAGATGTCATCACAGAAATGGGCATTGAGATCATGCCTCATCCACCTTATTCTCCAGATCTCGCACCATGCGATTTTCACCTCTTCCCTAAAGTGAAACAGGAGCTTCGTGGTCACCATTTTCAGTGATAAGGAGTTGAACAATGTTGTCATGGGTATTCTGAACAGACTGTCCAAAAATGGGTTCAATGAGTGTTTCCAACAATGGGTAAATCATTGGAATAACTGTATTTCAGCAGAGGGAGAATACTTCGAAAGCTTGTAGGTAGATGTTAGTGAAATAAAGCCATTGTGTGTTAATTAAAAAATTAGTTCGGTTATTTATTGAAGGATTCTCATAGATTGGATTATACTAGTTTTTGTTGCTTTGTCCTACTAGAGTAGCTTTCTTTGTACAGAGCATGTCTTTCAGTTCCATCTCCTGTTTGCATCCCATTAGGAGGTAATACAGTATGGACCTGATCAGGTATACAAACAATGTACTGCATACTAATGCAAACTGTTGTTTTGCAGACAGCTGAAAAAATGAGTCTATTTGGATGGAAATGTCTTAGGTCAATGTACATGTGGATATTCATGAACACCTGTGTATGCGAACAACCTGTTGAATACACAACAGAGTTTGAGAGGTAGAATTGGAACTGAAAAATTGAATGCCACAGCTGGGATTTGAACCACAGACCCTCCGCTTACCCCCCGCAGGAGGGTGCTCTAATCGGTTGGAGAATTCAATGCCATTCTGGCAGGTTGTCACAGTAGCTTAATGGTTAGAGCACCCGCCTGGTAAGCGGACGGTCTGGTTCAAATCCCAGCTGTGGTATTGAATTTTTCAGTTCCAGTTCTACCTCTCAAACATTGCCTACACATGGCTTGTGTGTTTAAAAACACCAACAGTAAGTTTGTTGGCATAAATAAACAACACAACAGAGTGCTTATAGTGCTTTTCAAATGGGAAGAGTTCTGATCTGCAGCCAATGAGATACGTTTACATGCACAGCATTGCAAGCTCATTACCCCCACTCTTCATATTTCTTGGCGCACGTCAAGCCCCACTTAAGGGGAAAGCAATATGACGACACAGCAGGACTCCAATTGGTTACCGGCCTGGAGACGCTCAAGGACAAACTCTTTCCCATTTGAAAAGCACAGTAGTATTTACATATTTATACTGGCTTTATCATCCAAAAGGGGATATCATAGAATATTGAAAACAAAATCCCAGGTTTAACCACAAATCCATAGTTGTGATCGAAAAAGTTTCATTGTTAGTGTATTTAAACTCTGTTTATCACTCTTTATTTGTAACAGCAATCTCTTCATTTAATCACCAATGCAAACAAATGTAGTTATGATTAACTTTGCTTGACAGGATGCATATGAGAAGTACGATGGATTTGTCGTGTTTCATGGTACCGATACATTAACTTATACTGCATCTGCATTGTCCTTCATGTTTGAAAATCTTGGAAAAACAGTAGCACTCACAGGCTCTCAGGTAAGTGCAGTCAAATATGTTGAGTTGATTTCTAATGAATGGCAATATTGTAGTTGGAAAAACGATTTACATGGTACTCACCATAAATTTAGTTAACCACTTCACCTGATAGCCCAAGAATACTTGTAATTAACAAGTGGTCTGAAATATTTGTAATGCAAGCTTTTTTTAGATTACATTAGACTTTTATTCATCCTTTATTACATATACGATGTAGGACTCATCAGTTTACATACTTTATAGGCACAGTCATGGAAAAATGATTGGTACATTAGGAGAGCAAAGTATTTCTAAGTCCAATGTCGTGTTGCAGTGCGGTTTACACTAGTCATTATTTCCAACATACAGCTGAGTTTATTGATAGTCTATTCCATATGTTATCGTCTGCCATACACACAACTAGGCTGTGTCTTGAATCACACTCTCATTGTATACTCGCATTTGTGCTATCAAAACCACGCCAATACCAGTTATGGAAATACTAACCAATCAATACCCCATTGAATATGAAGTAGAAAAAACAGCTCTTATTCACCACAAAAAGTTGATCAGACTTCCATTCAATACATGGAGCAAGAGAAATTTTACACATACACTAAAGACTCAGGAGAGCTTTCTTTCCAAAATTAAAGACACCAAGAAGAATGTAGACCTTCCTAATTCAGAGGAAAACCTCATATATCTAAAGTCAATCCAACACAAACATTAGACATCACAATTATTTACACCTGACAGAACAAGTTGGGAAAAGTGATATTCCAGCTATTGTTCTAAAATTATTGGCATTAGAGACAATCCATACTAGATTTCTGGAACATGAGTGGCTCCATATTTATACTGATGGATCATTGATATCAAACCAAGATGGAGCAGGTGCTGGAGTCACATGTCACCTCTTTTCCTATTACAAATCTTTAAGTTATGGAACTACAAACTTTGATGGAGAAATTGAAGTAATTCAAACGGCCCTACAAAATCAGGCAATTATAGCAATTACTTCCAAGTTGTCACCAAAAAACCAAACAATTACAGAATGTTGGAAAATCCTTACCCATCTAACAGCTCTTGAAAAACACCTAGTCTTCCAATGGATACCAGCTTGCTGGGTGGTAATGACAAAGCTGATTTTCTTGCAAAAAAGGGTACCAGATATACAGAAATCTATAGTTAATCCACCGTTTTATGCAGCTAAAAGATTAGTCAATTCTGAATTCAAAAAAATTATTGCAAAATATTACTATGGAAAATCAAAAAATAAAAGATGGGAGCTACAAACGTTCAAACAGTAATTCCTGAGTATCCTCGAAAAATAGCATTTGTAACCTTCAGGTTGATTACAGGACATGATTGTCTAGCAAAACATTTGAAGACAGAGATGTCTGAGATAAAGATGCAGTGAGCAATGAAAATTGATAAGGTGAGGTAAGTAACGACATGAAGAAACTCCCCAGAAAAATGAAAGATCTTGGCCAACACGTTCATGCCCTCTAGGACGTCAGGAAGTGGCTTAGCACCCTGGAAGGAAGAGTGAATGGCAGCACCAAGGAATTAAATGCCATGATGGAAGAAATGCTCAGAGAAAAACTAAAAGAACCATAAGCTCAAGCTTGCAGGACATCATACATCTGCAAGAGTCAATCCACCCAAATACGATGGGACATCAACCTTTGAAGTATTCCGCCAACAATTTGTCGCTGTCACCACCCACAACTGACGGTCAGGAGAAGCACAAGCTGCACAGTTGATAGCCAGTCTTCAGAAACTGGCAGGGGAAATTCTGAACGTGTTTCCAACATTGGTGGTGTCTTGAGACATCTTGGAGGCTCTTGAAAACTTGTTCAGAAATGACCATCTGGCTGCAGGAATATCATAGCCAACTCAAATCAAGGCTACAACAGCCAAGAGAGACTCTACAGTCTCTGGCAATCGAACTGTTGGCAAATAAAGCTCTAATGAGCCACATGATCAGTTAGGTCTCCCAGAAAACTGTCTACTGCTTCATCAATGAGTAGCGCAACATCAAGATACGAGAGTGCCTGATGCTTGGTGAGTACAACAACATCCTGAGGGTGCTGGAGGCTACATTGAGGATGAGGCGTGTTCCTCTCACAAAGCAGGCAAAGGTACAAGACATGCTACTGGGCATGAGGTCTAGGTGGGATCATCAAAGAGTACGACAGCCCTTGGTGCTCCTCTGCAGTCCTGGTGAACAAGAAAAATGGCAAACTATGTGTGGACTATAGTAAGCCTAATGGATTGATCAGGGGCTGACAAACAATGCCCACCTGCTATACATGGATGACATCATTGTGGTTGGCATCACTTTGAGGATCCTCTAGAGAACCTGAGCAAGATATTATGGACACTAGAGGCAGACAATCTCAAGTTGGATGTGGAGAAGTGCAAAAAGGTTCACTACTTGGGCCACACAGTCTCGCCAACTGGGGTGGCCACAGATCCAGAGAGGACTCAAGCTGTGGGGAATTGGCCTCAACAATAAATGAGAGTTGCACAGCTTTCCAGGTCTGTACAGTACTTCTGTCAGTTTGTCAGAGACTTTGCCCCTTACTCATATGATGGAGGAACACTGGACTTACATGTGGCCAGAAGAGGCCGAGGTCACATTTCATCACTGTGCAGTGTGCTTCCTTTAGATTTTCCACAACAGGGCAGTGATTTCACTGAGGACACTGACACCAGCAACAGCAGCGTTGGAGGCATACTATCCAAGGTCCAGGGTGGACAGGAAGAAGTAATAGCGTGCTGCAGTAAGACACTCTCTGAGGCCGTAAAGTACTACTACATTATCTGCTATGAGCTCCTGGCATTAGTGAATCACTGAAACATTTGCATAAGCATATGTATGGTCAGCCATTCCATTTAAGAACAACCACCCCACCCTCACCTAGTTGTTCAGCTTCAAGAATCTAGAGGACCAGAAACCCATTGGATTCAGAGGCTCATCAGAACATCAGAATACAGATGTCTTCTCAAGAAAAGGAGTGCGGCCACTGCACTAGGGTGGAGGAGAAGGAGCGTGTCGCAGCTATTTGTGTGGTTTCTAGTGTCCACAAATGGGTGGGAAGTGCAGACCTGAGGACAGAGCAGTTGAAGGATGCTGAATTTGGGCCGCTCTTAACAGAAGTGGAAGCAGAATCTAGGCCGAACTGGGAGAACAGGCACTCAGATGTAGTGAGTATACATCCTACTGGGCCAATGGGACTTGTTAAGGACCAATGACAGTTTGTTGTTGGGAAGACCAAGAGACAGCAACTTGTACTTCCTCAGAGTAAGACTGTGAAGTCGTGGAGGTAGTACATGTAAGTTTCTTAGGAGGGCACCTTGGATCGAACCAAATGATCGACAAATTCTGACAGAAGTACCATTGGTTGAGCTACAAGCTCAGCTATGCTGAGAGATGGTGCCGTTAATGTCATGTGTGTGCGGCAAGTCAGGAGCTGGTGTCCGTCGCATGCAGCAGTATGATGTGGGAGCACCCTTCAAGGGAATTGCCATCAACATAGCTGGACATTCCTGCCTAGGAGGGGCAACACAACAACTATCTGCTTATGGTCATGGGTTACTTCAAGTGGCTGGAAGTGTATGCCATACCTAACCAGTAGTCCAAGATGATCACAGACTGTGTTGTGGATGAACTGTTCTGCTGCTTTGAAGTGCTGTTAGAACTACACAGTGATCAGGACAGAAACGTCGAGTCCAACCTGAGGAGAGAAGTGCTGTAGCAATTCAGAGTACACAAGAAGTGCACAACATCCCTCCGTCAGCATGGTGGTGCAATACCTGAGGAAGGTCCTGGCCAATCACCAGAGGGGTTGGGGTGTTAAGGTGCCACTTTTTTGCTGGCCTTCTGCTGGTCCATGGCTCCACTGGGGTGACAGTAGCTAGCTGGGGGAGTTCTCTTGCTTGCGACCTGAGGTAAAGCAGTCTGGAGAACTTGATGAAGCATCTCCACGCTGTACACAACATGGCCCATCAATACATCCAGGTATAGTGAGCAGCCAGATGAACACCTGGCATGAGGGCAAGCCTGCAGCCAAGCAGGGAGATCTGGTGTAGCTGTATTGCCCAATTCGGACTAAGGGGCATAGCCCCAAGCTTCAACAACCACGGCAAGGATCATGCAGCATGGTGAAGAGGATCAACAATGTAGGCTGCCCTGAGGGAAGATGCTGGTAGCCCACTACGACATGTTGATCAGGATGACCAGCCCTGAGGAGGGAGCAGTGTAACTGTGCCCGCAGCCATTATCTACACTAGTGCCTACCTGCAGTAATGACCAGGCTGGACAATAGCAAGTGAGACAACAGCTATTGTGTATGGTAAAATTCCTTTCAGTAGCGTCCAGCTTCATCTTCATGAAGATTCTGCCTTGGCCCAGGCACTAAATAAGGGGCCTCACTCATGTTAGACAGATAAGACAGCGACTGTGCAGCTCAGTGTGAATTGTGATCTAGTTGTGGATAAGTGTGTTGTACACCACTGACTTAAGTGTAACATCAGTGCTATGCTATCCACTTAGAATAAAAGTAAGGTGTGATTAGCAATAACTAATTTTGTTATAATATGAGGGTTGTTTGATAAGTTCTCAGAATGGAATAGAAAAAAAGCACTTATGACACTGGAACTTTTTTTATTTTTCAATATAGTCTCCTTGTAGACTAATGCACTTAGTCCAATGATATTCCAAAGCCTTGATCCCATCTCGAAAATGAGATCCCTCCAGGCCTGCAAAATAGTTGTTAACTCTGGCTATCAATTCTTCATTTGAAGAAAATCTTCATCCACCAAGGAAAATTTTCAGTTTTGGGAAGAGATGGAAGTCTGGCGGAGTCATATCAGGTGAATAAGGTGGGTATGGCAACAATCCATATCTTGGTGTAATATCGCCATTGCAACGGCACATGTGTGTGGGCGAGCAGTCTTGATGGAAGACGACTTTCTTCCTTGCTAAACTGGGCCTTTTTTCACGTATCTTTTGATTTGATTGGTCCAGTAGGTTAGCATAATACTCTCGAGTAATGGTTTGCCCAATGGGGAGATAATCTACAAGCAGAATCCCCATCGCATCCCAGAAAACTGATGCCATTACCTTTCCGACGGGAAGAATTGTCTTTGTTTTTTTGGTGGTGGAGAATCAGCATGCTTCCACTGTTTTGACTGTTGTTTTGTCTCTGGAGTATTGTAGTGGACCCAAGTTTCATCTGTGGGCACAAACCAGTGCAAACAATTTTGTTCGTTGCTCCTAAAATGTGCCAAGCATTGTTCTGATACTTCCATTCGCATGCGTTTTTGATCCAGTGTCAAGAGTTGTGGCACCCATCTTGCAGATAGTTTTTTCATATCTAATTCTTCAGTAAAAATTCAATATACCCTTTCAGATGACATCTGGCAAGCTTGAGCAATTTCACACACTTTCTATCGGCTACCCTCCATTGCCATTTTGTGCACTTTTGCAATGATTTCTGGGGTAGTGACACATCTTAGCCAGCCACTGCACGAATCATCATCTAAGCTCTCCCGACCAAATTTAAATTTGTTTGTCCACCTGGCAAAGGTTGAATATGAAGGAGCAGAGTCTCCTAGTGTATTCAGAGAATCGGCATGAATGTCTTTTGCTTTCATACGTTTCTTTACAAAATACTTAATCACTGCTCAAATCTCGATTTTTTTCCATCTTCGCAAATCACTACACGGTAACAACAATACAGTCGCATCACCACTGCAGCTGTCTCCCAAGAACATTGTCGTGACACATGTTCACAGGCAACAGCCCAATGAATATCACGTCAATAACTCGTGGCACTATGGCTGACCTCTCGTGGTGATTCCAAGAACTTATCAAACCGCCCTCATAATATTAATAAATAACTGTCATTGACAAAAATAATGAAATCATTACAGGCAAAACCTTGAGAAAAGTTCTCATTACAAAGAAAACAAGGCCATAACATGCCCTTAAGCTACAAAAAGGTACACACTATTAAAATAGGCATCTGCAGGCAATTATCTGGGCCTATAACCCTTCTTGATAACATACTCAAGGAAGTTTGTAGTACTGATATTACTTTCCCAATGTTGGCAGTTACATTCTTTCATGTAATGAAATAGTGCAATAAAGTGTACAGTAAATAATCAACTACAAAAACTATTGATTAGGAAATTGATCATTTTAGTATTAACTCATCACTTTGTTCATTAATACAATGGTTTAGTTGTGACGTGTAGAGCTCTGACCTAGACAGGCTAGACTTAAATCTAAAGTAAGAGCAAATTAGAAACTAAAAGCTTCACTTATCTTAGTAATATTGCAAGTTCTTTGGTGCTGACACGTTTTGAGTTGACTCCAACTCATTCTCAAAGCTATACCTGATTTATCAGTTTGTTTATATTTAATATTTCTAAATATTGGAGAGCAAGAGGATTAATGACTTCATTGTCAGAAATCCAGCATTAGCTAATAACATATTTAATATTTTTAAAATGCTCTTTTATTCTGGTTTCTAAATGACGTTTAGTTTTACCAATATAAACCTTATCACTTATCACTTATTGACCAATTAAATAAAACAATCGTAATTGGGGATTTCAATGCACATTCCAAAAGATGGGGTTATGAAAAAGTGGATTCTACAGGGAAGATAGTGGAAGAATTTTTGAATACCACAACTTTTGAACTGATTTATAGTAAAGAAGATCCCACAACCTTCATACATTATTCTGGAGCGAGCAGTAACCCAGACCTCTTGTTAGCTACAACAGATATTGTTTTAAAAATTAAAAAACAAGTGATAGAAGATCCAAGTTCTGGTCACAGAGCAGTAATTGCTGATATAAAACTACATAATACAAATAACAGTCAACATCACACAAATCTGTATTGGAACTTCAAAAAAGCAGATTGGATCAAATATAAAACTGAACTGGAACATAAATTTAAAGAACAAACAAACTCACAGCTACATGACCAACCAGATCATATGAACAAAGAATTCTGTAAAGTCATCCTAGAAACTGCAAAAAAACATATTCCTCGTGGAAGAATTGAAAATTTCAAACCCTTTTGGAACCCCCAGTTAGAAGAACTGAAAAAGCAAAGGGATATGGCTAGAAATACAGCTGAACAAACAAAAAACATATCAGATACACAAATATGGCGGAAGAAATGTGCCTCACTAAAAAAAGAAATTAATACTGCTAAAAGGAATCACTTTAATAATTTCTTAGAAAAAATGGATTATAGGACAGATGGTAACAAAGCTCATAAGTTCATAAAAAATGTCAAGGACAGGAAAGAAAACAACAGCACACCTATCATACACAACAATAAAATGTTAGTAAATGATGCAGTCATAGCCGAAACATTCAATAAATATTATGCTAATGCACACAAAGTAACAAGAAATAATAAAAAGGAACGTAAAGAATTTAAGAAAGATTCGAAACAAGGAAGAGAATGTAATCCTAACACTCAGTGCAATATCTTTTTTCAAAATTTTAATATGCAAGAATTGAACATTGCAATAAATAATCTAAAAAACAAAAAGTCTCCTGGACCAGATCACATACATCCAGAGTTCATAAAAAACCTTGGAAAAACAGCAAAACAACTACTACTGAAACTCTACAATCTATCCTGGAAAACCACTGTACCTGCTGAATGGTGAAAAGCAATAATTGTCCCACTCTTGAAGAAAGACAAAACAGCATCAGAAATAAAAAATTATAGACCAATAGCTCTTACCAGCATAATAGCAAAAGTGATGGAAAGAATGGTGTCAAACAGGTTAAATTGGTTCCTAGAATCACAAAATTTAATATCCCCATGTCAAGCTGGATTCAGAGAGTTCCACTCTACAAATGAACAAGTCTTACTTCTCAGTCAGGAAATCAAAGACTCCTTCAATAGAAAAGAAGATAATTTATCAGTTTTTATTGACTTCCAAAGTGCATATGATTCTATATGCAGAACAAAACTACTAAAGAAAGTAAAAAAATAGGGATACAAGGTCCAATGTTTTCATGGCTATGTCATTTCCTAACACAATGCTTTATTGCAACCAGATATGGAAGAAATATATCTAAATATAAACAAATACACCGTGGCTTGCCACAAGGTGCAGTGCTCAGCACTACACTTTTTAATATATTTATTAATGATCTACCACAACAAATACAAGAATCAGGCGTGAAGTGTGCACTATTTGCTGATGACTTGGTAATGTGGACTTCAAAACCAAAAAGCAAAAGTACAGAACTGGAAAAAACCATGCAACAATCCTTAACCAACTTACAGAGGTGGACCAAAGAAAATTTAATGACTGTTAATACAACAAAATCAAACTACCAAATCTTTTCACTAAGAAAAAAACCACTAAAAATAAAACTAAATTTTGAGGGTCAACAATTACCAGAAACAAAGGAAGCAAAGTATTTAGGAGTTACATTTGATACCAAACTTACATGGACCAAACAAATAGAAAATGTAATACAAAGAGCAGAGAGGCGCCTTTCACTGTTAAAACGTCTAACAGGAATGAAGTGGGGATGTTCCAGAGCAACACTTAACACAACATATAATATATATATAAAACCATTGTTTACTTACTGCAGCGAAGTTCTTGTAACAGCAAACACAAAAAAAATTCAAATCTTTCAAAACCAAAGTCTGAGATTAATTACAGGTGCTGTCAAAACCACACCAATAGCAGCTATGGAAATACTAACCAACCAATATCCCATTGAATATGAAATAGAAAAAGCGGCTCTTATTCAACACGAAAAGTTGATCAGACTCCCATTCAATACATGGCACAAGAGAAATTTTACACATACACTAAAGACACAGGAGAGCTTTCTTTCCAAAATTCAAGACATCAAGAAGGATATACACCTTCCTAATTCAAAGGAAAACTTCATATCTAAAGTCAATCCAACACATACATTAGACATCACATATTATTTACACTTGACAGAAGAAGTTAAGAAAAGTGATACTCCAACTAGTGTTCTAAAATTATTGGCATTGGAGACAATCCATACTAGATTTCCAGAACATGAGTGGCTCCATATTTATACTGATGGATCATTGATATCAAACAAAGATGGAGCAGGTGGCTGGAGTCATGTGTCACCTCTTTTCCTATTACAAATCTTTAAGTTATGGAACTACTAACTTTGATGGAGAAATTGAAGCAATTCGAATGGCCCTACAAAATCTTTTGTACAGAATTTCACATTTTCAGCAAGCAGTTATTCTCTCAGATTCCAGGGCAGCAATTATAGTAACTACTTCCAAGTGGTCACCAAAAAACCAAACTATTATAGAATGTTGGAAGATGCTTAGCCATCTAACAGCACTTCAAAAACACCTAGTCTTCCAATGGATACCAGCTCACTGTGGACTGAGTGGTAATGAGAAAGCTGATTTTCTTGCAAAAAAGGGTACCAGCGGTGTACAAAAATCTATAGTTAATTTACCATTTTATGCAGCTAAAAGATTAGTCAACTCTGAATTCAAAAAAATTATTGCAAAATATTACTATGAAAAATCAAAGAATAAAAGATGGGAACTACCAAACATTCAAACAGTGATTCCTGAGTATCCTCGAAAAACAGCAGTTGCAACCTTCAGGTTGATTACAGGACATGATTGTCTGGCAAAACATTTAAACAGAATTGGGATATATTCTTCACCACTCTGTCCTCTATGTGATCTGCAAGAGGAAATGGACCAATACCAACTTCAAATATGCCCTGCCACTTCTAGTGCCCCATCCATCAGTGAAAAATATTGGAGAGCAAGAGGATTAATGACTTCATTGTCAGAAATCCAGCATTAGCTAACAACAACCTTATCACAATCCAAACAGCTAAATAGATAAATGCCAGATTTTTTATAATTTGGAATTTTATCTTTTTTAGAAAAATTTAGTAAATTTTGTATATTAAATCTATTTTGAGGGATCAAATTTAGTCCATATTCTTTAAAAAATTTTGTGGCCCACGGATGGTAAGTAAACTTTTTAAAAATACAATTATCTTTTATTTTTTTGAGGGTAGAAACCTCTTTAACAGCCTTTTGATACTTAAATTTTTCTCTTTTTATGTATAAAATCTGTATTAAAACCATTAATTACTGCAGTGTTAATAATGTGTTTAAATTCTGTATTTCTAATTTGTTCTTACTTTAGATTCTTGTTGCTCCACTGTTAATAGCTTCATTATTTCCTTACAGATTAGACTTATTTAATTGCAAATGCAGCAATATTAACAATAATACCTAGTAGGCACCTGTTGCATTGAGCTCTAGTTATGAGGGTAAGAATTCTTTATGTGAATCCTCAGCAAGTACAAAAAATGAAACTAATAAAGATGTTTGTTCTTAAGATTCCAGCATTTGAATCCCGAAGCGATGGGCTGCAGAATATTCAAAATTCTATTTTTCTGGCAGGAACGTACAATATTCCTGAGGTAATTATTGTGTTTCATGGTCGAGTAATGCGTGGTAACAGGACAACTAAAGTAAACACAGAAGCACTGTTTCCATTTATCTCACCCAATATGTCGCCGTTAGCAACTATGTCAATAAAAACTGAAGGTAAGAAACTTTTAAGTATAATTACTATTAATATTCTTTATAACAATGTTAAAAATGTTTTAACTCTGAATATTCAAGTACTCATATTTATTTATTTGCAAGGGCCATAGTGAAAGTCCTGAGCAATCCATTGTTGAAATTCAATTACAACATTGTAATGACAGGCTTTACACCACATGTTGCCATATTGTGATGTCATTTAGCTTCAGTCATGTGACTACAGGTGGTACATCCAAAATGACAGATTAATGTTTCATGTGGACAGCATGCTTTCAAATTCCTTGCTGTTGAAATTACCCAAGACTTCAACTTGCCTATGGGGATGTCTGCAGTGTTAGAAGATGGGAACATGACTCTCCTTGAACTGTCTGCATGGAGCACAACAAGGAAAGAGTTGATGAGCTCATTAGAGAAGATGGACATAGCGCAGTACACAAAATGACTGCAAGCTGAAGTTATTGTAAAGTTATGCCCGTGGGATCCCATGTTTAATGATCTAAGACCACCATCCAAAACCCTCTTGAGATATTACAAAATTAAGGTGATAATTATTTAAGAGGCAGAACTGGAACTTAAAAATTCAATGCCACAACTGGGATTTGAACCACAGACCTTCCGCTTGCCGGGCGGACGCTCTAACCACTGAGCTATTGTGACAAACTGCCAGAATGGCATTAAATTCTCAAGCCAGTTCGTATTTCTCCTGGTAAACCACAAAGGCAGTCTCACATCAGAAACAATTACCCCAATGGTGACTTACTATTGTAAGTACTTTATATCCCAGGATTAAATAACCTTCACATGCAAGCGGAAGGTCTGTGGTTCAAATCCCAGTTGTGGCATTGAATTTTTAAGTTCCAGTTCTGCCTCTTAAACTTTGCCCACACACGGCTTGTGTGTTTTAAAAAAACACCAACAGTAAGTTTGTTGGCATAAATAAATAATAATTACCAAGTGACAATTATTATTTATTTATGCCAACAAACTTACTGTTGGTGTTTTAAACACACAAGCTGTTTGTGGGCAATGTTTTAGTGGTAGAACTGGAACTGAAAAATTCTATGCCACAGCTGGGATTTGAACCACAGACCTTCCGCTTACCAGGTAGGTGCTCTAACCATTGAGCTACTGTGACAACGTGCTAGAATGGCATTGAATTCTCAAACTGGTTTGAGGGGCACTACACTATCACAGAATCAAGAGTTTACTTGGGCCAGACAATTTAAGGAATTGTGGAAAACGAAAGTCATGCTCGATGCCCAAGGTCAAATCTCACAGATGACAACATCCGTGCTGTTCGAGAGCTTATTGAAGGTGATCAGCGCTTCACTGTTGAAGGAATCACATCAGAAGTTGGTTGATTTTCTTCATGATCGACGTACAGTGACTGCAGCTTACTATTGCCAATTGTTAAAGTCTGCAAAAGCTGCCTACTGAAGTAAAAGACGCTGTATACCCATCAGAGATGTCATCCTTCTCCAAGACAATACTACGCCTCACACCACCAATTTGACAATGGACACAATGGCGGACATGCACTGGGAAACCCTTGAACACCCTCCCTATAGTCCAGACTTGTCCCCCCTAGACTATTTTGTGTTTGCACCCATGAAAGAATCGCTTGGAGGGAAACATTTTGAAAGCAACGACAACGTTGAGGAGTATGTGCGCATTTGGATGGCGATGCACCCTCAAACTTTTTTTGAAGAAAGAATGTTCAAGCTTCCAAACGTTGCCAAAAATGTGTACAGTGTGAAGGAAGCTATATAGAGAAATGTTGATATAGTCACTTGTGTATATATTTAATCAATAAATATTTTTAACAAAATTACCCTTTATATTTGAATCACCCTCGTACATGTTGTTGGATATATCAGGTTACATAAAATACATACATTGAAAAGTAAGAAAAAATACAATAATGTTGTATGCACTACTAACATCATAATTATTTGTACATGGTTATCAATAAAATGTACAAATTTAGTTGTGTCATCTGTTTACATTTCATTCATAAATCCCTCTATCGAGTAAAAACAGCCATTTGGTCAATATTTTTTGAGCTCCTTCTTGAAAACTGTATGGTTTTGGATGTTCTTTATATGTATATAAGGGGAGTTTATTGTAAAGTTGGGATGCTGGAGCTGTTGGTTTGGTTTTGTTTAACTGTAATGAATGCATTTGTGGTGGATAGTTGTGTTTACTTCTTGTAAGGTGATCATATAATTGTTTCTATTTAGTTGTCTATTACTTTCTTTGGTTTTTAAGTACAATATTGTTTCAGTTTTTATGTCCTTATTTTGTGGGGTGTGGAAGTGCATGCATTTTGTTATGTTTGTATTAACTTGTAGGTTATTTGATTGTAAGTGGTGGATTAGCAATATAGTATTTTGTAATGTTGTTGTTTCTAAATTTTTTGTCACTTAAACTCTTCATTCCTCTTGTACCTACAACAAAAATTAACAATAAGATAATTTGTTCAAAGGTTTATCTCTATTAACATGAAGTAGATAGAAGAATTAACATTTTTAAGAATAGTTTGTACAAGAATGCATAGAGAAAGTAATGTGAGTGCAACACATATGTTCCATGTGCAATTTAAATGTCAGACTCTCATCAAACTGTCAAAATTTTCATATTTACAGTCGCTCAATACTGTCACTTTCATATTTATTGGTTCATTTTTTGACATATTCTTTGAAACATAATGACATTTGTTTTGAAAATTGTTGTTGTTGTTAGCTAATGCTGTATTTCTGACAATGAAGTCATTAATCCTCTTGCTCTCCAATATTTTTCACTGATGGATGGGAAGGGCACTAGAAGTGGCCGGGCATATTTGAAGGTGGTCTCGATCCATTTCCTCTTGCAGATCACATAGAGGACAGAGTGGTGAAGAATATATCCCAATTCTGTTTAAATGTTTTGCCAGACAATCATGTCCTGTAATCAACCTGAAGGTTGCAACTGCTGTTTTTCGAGGATACTCAGGAATTACTGTTTGAATAAGAGGTAGAACCAGAACTTAAAAATTTAATGCCACAACTGGGATTTGAACCACAGACCTTCCGCTTGCCGGGCTGAGGCTCTAACCACTGAGCTATTGTGACAAACTGCCAGAATGGCATTAAATTCTCAAATCCCAGTTGTGGCATTAAATTTTTAAGTTCTGGTTCTACATCTTAAACTTTGCCCATACACGGCTTGTGTGTTTAAAAACACCCAACAGTAAGTTTGTTGGCATAAATAAATAATAATTACTGTTTGAATGTTTGGTAGTTCCCATCTTTTATTTTTTGATTTTGCATAGTAATATTTTGCAATAATTTTTTTGAATTCAGAGTTGACTAATCTTTTAGCTGCATAAAATGGTGGATTAACTATAGATTTCTGTATACTGCTGGTACCCTTTTTTGCAAGAAAATCAGCTTTCTCATTACCACTCAGTCCACAGTGAGCTGGTATCCACTGGAAGACAAGGTGTTTTTGAAGTGCTGTTAGATGGGTAAGGATTTTCCAGCATTCTATAATTGTTTGGTTTTTTGGTGACAACTTGGAAGTAATTGCTATAATTGCTGCCCTGGAATCTGAGAGAATAACTGCTTGATGAAAATGTGACATTCTGTACAAAAGATTTTGTAGGACCATTCGAATTGCTTCAATTTCTCCATCAAAGTTAGTAGTTCCATAACTTAAAGATTTGTAATAGGAAAAGAGGTGACATGTGACTCCAGCACCTGCTCCATCTTGGTTTGATATCAATGATCCATCAGTATAAATATGGAGCCATTCATGTTCTGGAAATCTAGTATGGATTGTCTCTAATGCCAATAATTTTAGAACACTAGTTGGAGTATCACTTTTCTTAACTTCTTCTGTCAGATGTAAATAATATGTGATGTCTAATGTATGTGTCGGATTGACTTTAGATATGAAGTTTTCCTTTGAATTAGGAAGGTCTACATTCTTCTTGATGTCTTGAATTTTGGAAAGAAAGCTCTCCTGAGTAGAATTTCTCTTGTGCCATGTATTGAATGGGAGTCTGATCAACTTTTCGTGTTGAATAAGAGCCGCTTTTTCTATTTCATATTCAATGGGGTATTGGTTGGTTAGTATTTCCATAGCTGCTATTGGTGTGGTTTTGATAGCACCTGTAATTAATCTCAGACTTTGGTTTTGAAACAAATTATTATAACTTAATTTAGTGGTATCAGCACTTCAGTGGTTATTAACTGTTTAATTATTAATGTCTGTGTTTGGAAATATATCTGTACTATCATGTGCATAGAAATTATCTAAAAGGAGTGAAGAGTAATGTGAATTGTACTATTTTTATTTTCAGTGCACTATAAAGAGATCTTCTATTCCAAAACACTAAACAAATTTAATGTACATCTGGACCTGAGTCCCAACGTTTGTCTACTGAGGCTCTTTCCAAATATCACCAGAGAAGTGGTAAGTAGTTATTATAGTGAACATAATGGTAGATACAATCCAGATTTAATGTATGAGCAGGACTTAGCACCTTGATCTGCACTGCTTGAGAGCAGGGTCCAGGTTGAAACTCCCCAGTGGCAGCTCCTTTACCTTCCTGCACACTACTAGAGAGTCTGGAACTTCATTCCAGAGGATGAAGTTTTACAGAGAGCATCCTTTTTCCCTGCCATGCAATGCTAACTCTTGGAATTCTGAAAGAACCAAGTAAATGCAAAATGAAGTGAAATGGAAGGACAGGAAATTTGAGGATGTAATTATCCTTTTCAGTATTTGCCTAGCGACCTGGGGAAAGTTGATCAGTAAGGCTAGCTGTGGGAATGAAACCCATGACATCCCAAATGTGTCACGTGTGATACCACCAGTGCTGCCTTGCTCAGTGATTCAAGAGCTACTATACTTGGCACCAAATAAGGTGGTTGACAGTTGCTACCCACATGGTGGAAGGGTCTAAATGAACAGGAGGGGATGGATGCAACATTACAATCGTCATAGCAACGAAAAGAGGAACCAATTAGAGCAAAGACGTTTCCATAGCAATGCTAAACCAGTGTTGTCGATATTTAACACATGATTAGCATGTGCCTGACCTGCTATCCAGCAGTAACATAAACTGTTTGTCTTATGTTGTGTTTTCCCTGCAACACATACAATATCTCCCTCCAGCTCCAGCGTGGAATGTTTGTATCACAGATTGCCTGAGTGCTGACAAGTTTGTTTGCATCGTTCCATTTATGTGGTTATTTGCCTTGTATTTACATGTGTCTGAATTTGTGTGTATATTGTGAGCATTTACAATTGTCTCACTACTTTAATGAATAATTATGCCCAAAAATATTGACAAAGACAGCATAGCCAAACGAAACACTTTACATACTCGGGAAGCGACTAAAATTGTGCTTGGTACATATCCCAATTAACGGATTATGCAGTCGCTGGTATTGCTGAAGAAGATGGTCGTAAAACTGTTTGGTATTTCCCTTTCCTAGTGTAATCCGATTTAATTAATTGGGCCGAAGTAAAGGGTTACGCTGTGAGAAACAACAAACATTTCACTGTGTGGTCTGTAATAAAGCTACATCAATAAAAAGCTGAAAACTGAAAAAACAGTTACTGATACAAAGGAAGTAATAAGTGCAACATAGGAAAATGTAGTCTTAGAAAAAAGGATAGGACAGTTTGTCATTTCTGCAGGTAATTCCAGCAACAACAGTAATGATGCAAGTCGGATATCAGTGACATTTTCCCATTACAATATTTGACAGGTATGTTTCTTTTGTTGACATAAATCTTTACAGCGATATATACTTCCACATTCTTCCTTTGCATGTAGATTCACTATTTTATTATTGTCTTCGAATGGGAATATAACTTATACCTGCTGCATATTCCAAATGCATTCCAGCCGTCTTCTTACACATAATGCTAATGCAGCAACGTCGCCTGTCTTTCACCATCAACTACCAATCCCTTTCTTGTTTGTCTGCTATTCTAGTGCTGCTTCCCTGTGTGCTGATCTTGATAGTTCTAATAACTCTGCCAAATAATTTATAAAAGAATTAATACAAAAAAGGAATACATTGCAATGTTTAGCAACATAAATGACATGGCTTTATTTGAAAATTGATTAACATTACAAACATCCACTAAAATTGAACATACATGGTTGATTCAATAATAGGTGGCAACATTAGCAACAAAGGAACTATTTTTGAAACAGACACATTGTTGCAATGCTCAGAAGTAACTCCTGCAGCATGAGGGACTACACCACAAGTAAACATTGTATGTCATCCACGACATCTTGTTGTACTAATCTTCAAACTGTTGTCCTTTCATGGTCTAGGGGTAACATGCTAGCCTTTGGTTTACTAAGGTCACAGGTTCAAACCCAGCAGGGGGCAATGCTTTTTTTAAGCATAGAAATCCTTAGCATGGTTACCTTTGGAAGGGAAGTAAAGCCAGTGGTCCTGCATCATACATTTGCAGCACATAAAAATACTTCAAGCTAAATAGAGTCCTCTGAGCAAAATTAAAGTCTTTGATGGTCAGTATAGAATGGGAAGCTGAGAACCATGGCAAAAGATCATCCATAAATTACTAATTTTAAGTTAAGCAAATGTGGAATTGTATTGAACCAGTAAAGCAACTTGAAATTGCTCCTGGTTCAGTTTATTTATTTATTTATTTATTTATTTATTTTCAACCATAAAAACATATACATGTTGTGGTTGTGTCACTAAAAAAAGCTACTTACAAAATATAGTACTTACATACATAATATTCACAGGCACAATCTATCTACAAACCCTCATCTAAAACTCAAGCTCTAAATCCTCCAGACTACAAAGGACACCTTGTACCAGATACTGTTTCACCGCTTTCATCCTTAGATCTGCATTTACCTCAACAATGCAAAAACTCATCAGTTGAATAATAACACTTTTCCATCAAAAATTGCTTGAGATGTTTTTTGAAACGGTGAATGGAATTTATATTTTTTACTTCAATGGGTAATTTGTTGTAATATTTAATGCCTCTGTAGTAAAAACTATTTTCAAACAATTTTTTGTTATGTGGGGTTAGATGTAATTTAGTTTTTTCTCTTGTGTTAGGACAGTGAATTTCAGAATTGGTGGTAAAATCTTTGATGTGTGTTTGCACTAGTACAATTGTTTCATATAAGTATATACAGGGCAATGGCAAAATGTTTAGTTCTTTAAAGAATGGTTTGCAGCTGACAATAAAAGGTAAACTGAGAATAATTCTAATGACCCTTTTTTGTAATTTGAATATTTTAATAGCTTCGCTACTATTTCCCCACAAGGATATTCCGTATGAAATTAAGGAGTGAAATTTGGAGAAATACATGACCCTAAGTGTATTTTTGCTCACTGAGTGTTTCAAAATGTTAATTTGGAAGCAGATTTGACCTAGTTTTTTAATTAATTCATTAATATGAGGTTTCCAACTGAGATTTTCATCAATATATAATCCTAAAAATTTTGACTTATTTGAATATTTTATATTTGTTCCTTCTAGCTGTATGGTAGGAAAGTTTAATGATTTGTTGTTTATGTGATGAAATCCTACAGCTAAACACTTCTCCTTATTTAGACATAGACTATTTTCATTAAACCAAGAAGCTGTGTGTAATGTGACTGCGTTAATATTTATTTTTAAAGTGTCATCATTTTTTCCTGATGTTAGTATACTGGTATCATCTGCAAATATTAAGTATTTTATACTGTTATTTTGATTGTTATCAACAAGATCATTTATATATAAAAGAAACAATAATGGGCCTAAGACTGAACCTTGCGGAACTCCGCAATCAATTGTGCGTTCCTCTGATAAAAAAGATTTCAGCTCCTTTGTGCAATCATTAAAATAATCTATTTCCACTACTTGTTTCCTGTTTGTTAGGTATGACTTGAACCAGTTATGAGCTACACCTCTTATTCCATAGTCGCTTAGTTTCCGAAGTAGAATTCTCCACATAACCTAAATTAAACTTGAATTTTTATTCATGAATGCTCTTTAACTGCTATGTTTCCCAGTGTTCCATTCTATATCAGGTGAAAGTGTACTTAATTTTGCTCAGAGGTCTCTATCAGGCTTGAGGTTGGCTTTACCTCCTTTTCAAAGGAAGCCATACTAAGGATTTTCACATTTGACAAAATCCATCACACTCCACTGGATTTGAACCCACAATCTTGGGAACCAGAGACTAGAATGTTAGCTCTAGATCATTCAGAAACTATATTGCTTAGTTCTATTCCAAAATAAATAAAATACTTAACAATTTGAATTGCTTTGCTCTGACATATCCATCTCTCATGACTTCTTTCTTGTTTCTAGTACGGCCGTGTCTTGTTGGCTTATTTAAGAAATTGAAAGTTATGCTGACGTTTTGCTGCAAAACTATGTTCGGCTTCTTCAATGGGCAACTGCAAAAAGTCCATCCAACTAGTCACTGCCTACTCTGACTGGCCTTGTTGTCCTGTCTCACTCATAATCCTATTTGGTTCCTTCTCCTCCAATAGGAAGTTGACCTGTGTTGAGTGGTTTGTCTGTGTCATGGTTCAGATTGCTCTTTTCTTTAAAACATTGCAACACCACAAAATCCAAACAAGATGCACATCAGTGAAAAAGCTGCATTCCTTTATTAGACTAGTCAAAAATAAGAATCCTTTGCAAAATAATCCTGATGTTTATACAAAGCGTGTTTTTAAAGTAAGTACCATTTAAACATTTTGCAGCTGCACTGCTGCAGTGAAGATTTAGAGCATGCATTATCTCTTCTTCCATTCATTAGGAAGCTAGACGCAGCTTCGACAACTGTTTGTTTGTTTTCTCCTATTGTTTGAACATTTAGAAATGTTCAGAACAATGGAACGATCCACCAACTGTGAAGTCAGACCAGTGATTCATTTTTTGAATATGAGAAATGATGTGTTAGTAAACATTTCTCCCCAATTGTGTGAGCTTTATGGGGAAACAATGAGTGACAATGCCCGGCCACATACAGCCTAAACTCCAGATCTGATCCCATCATTTGGTTGGGGAAAGTTTGGCCATCTTCCTTACAGCCTTGTTTGGCACCAAGGGATTTTCATCTGTTTCTTCATCTGAAGTAATTTCTTGGTGGGAAGTGTTTAAAAAACGATGATGTTAAGAAAAAAGTGCAGAGTTGACTTTTACCACAGGGGCACCATTAATAAAGGCTTGCAAAGCCTGGTTTCCCGTTACATAAGCAGCTAAATAAGGGCAGTACCTAAATATAGAAGCAGTGATATGATATGATTTATTGAGTACTAAAAACAAATTCATCTTGGGCTACCCCTGAGTTGGGCCCTGGCCCTTTTGTTAACAGGGCAGCCCTTCATCACAGTTACATATTTTACACGTATTTATCCCTCTAAATAGTTATTGCATTTTCATTTAATTTCTATGCTGCACTAGATTTTTCATATTTGCCTAATTTTTGTTCCTCTCTGTAAATTATTACACTCATTTGTATTTCATATTATTATTGCTTCACCATCTGTATACACTTAACCACCATTATCAATACTTCTCACTTACACAACACCCCTTTTGCATCCCCTTTCCCTATCGCTAATTATTTAACTTCACTAGCAACTTTCTGTAATACAGCTGTATCACATCTGTTCAAAGCTGTTCCAATACTTCTCACGACACCTTCTATTTCTTCCTTTCTACAATTTATCCATAAAAGCCATTTTTATACCTTGTTGATATGTTCCTGCATCTCGATATCCTCTGCCTAAATTTTGCCGCTTTTCTAACCCCTAGAGTTGCCACACTTGTTTCACTCTGCTTTTCCCTGATCCCTTGTATCCCCACACTTTTTTTGCTCATTTTCTTAATCACCTCGATTCCCATACTTGTTTCACTCTGTACTCGGCATAATGCTCTAACATTTTTTATTTTCTTCTTCACACTGCCGACCACGATTTCTGAGATTTCCACCTCTTGTCCACCATTTACATTGTTCATCACTTCCCCTCCGTCAAGGCACACTTCATTTACTCCACGTGCATTCTGGACATTCACACCAGATACTGATGTCAGCTTGTTTAAGTGTACTGCATCAACAACTTTCGTATGCTCTACGTCTTGGATGTTCCTTATGCCGCTTCTCTGCTAAGCCACTTGCCCGTCAATCTACAGTTTGCCGTTTCATATTGAGACAGAATATTGTAAGACCCCAAAAGGAAATCATTTATGTAAATATTTATTGAAAATGTAATTTATTTTTGGTGTTGATACGAATTAGTTGAGTAACGAAAACGTGTTGCTATTGTTCATTGTTACAAAAAATTAAGTTTGTTTAAAAACGTCATAAATGATAAGTTCCACATTTAAATTTAATATATATGTATAAATAAAAGAATTACATGTGTTTAATATTAAAAGCGAAGGGAGAATAGCTAAAGATCGCTTCCCTAACAATACGGGAACTATTTGAAGAACGCATACGCAGATGTACACAAAAAAGGTAGCATCATGTGAAGTGGCGCTGGAATTGTTAATAGCATCTGTATGTTCGAGATGTGAAGACGTGTTTCTATAACGCGTGTGGATGTCAGTAGAAAAGACTTGAGAAAGGTGGAAAGACTATCAGTATAATATAAATTGGTGCGACGAAAGATAATTCAATTGTAATGACGAAAAAAGTGTTAATAAAGTAATATATTATAGTGACGTTACATTGAGTGTTTATTCATTCCATCTAGTACCACACCCTGAGAGAAATAATAGTCTCATTGCTCAATCCAAAGGACATTCCTTTTTATAAAAACAGCACCAATATAAATGCATTGAAATGTTGTCTTCTCACTTTCCTCCTTTCTTTGATCAGCTTCCTCCTTTGTTCTCTTTGTTCATAAGAAAGATCCTTATTAATATATACATATAAATGTTCCCCTTAGCGTTTTGTTTCTTTCAATACTTCCATTACCAATTCTGTATTGCTAAATTTTGCCAATATATTCCTTTTGCCTTCTAATTTCCCAATTCTAAATGCATCCCGCAGTTTGAAGCCTCTCATATTTATCCCTAGCCTCTTCATTAATAATTCTCGTATCTCTTGAAATGCTCCAATTCCTTTTTGTTCTTCTATCCCAGAAATTATTAAGTTGTATCTTCTCATGGATTCTTCCATACTTTCCATCCTTCTTTCCGTTTTTTCCATCTTGGTTTTTACCTTCTCCAATTCTTTAGTTTTAATCTCCAACTCTATATTATCCCATTTACTCCATTCTTGTTTAAATCTCAATGCTAAACCAATATTTCTTGTAACTTCTCCCATCTGCTTTGCAGCTGCCATGTCACTTAGTTCCTTTTTCCTCACTTACATGGGAACAACTGTACCGCATATCCGTTCTGCTCCATTGCTAGTTTCGTACTGCTAGAAGTAGTGAAAGGTGTAAGGTAATAAATGATAATAAAGTATTTGGAAAATAATCTTCTGTTACTTTTTAAAAAATTATTGGTACATAATTTAAAAACATGCCTTGTAAAATTACCTATGATCGTGGTAAATCATATGTATGTCAAAGAGACCGATCTATCAATACAAGAAAAAAGGAACATATAAGATACATTAAAATCTGCCATCGCAGAACATGCAGAAAACACCGGCCACCACATTGACTTTGACTATTTGAACATTTTAGTAATTTGTGACAATTTCTCTCAAAGAATAGTGAGGGAGAGCATAAAAATAGTTGAAGAAAAGAGTAGTCTGAACCATGACACAGGCAGAGCACTCAACATGATATGGAAGACCCTATTAGCAGGAGGAGAAGGAACCAATAGGATTACAAGAATGGGACAGCGAGACCAGTCAGAGTAAGCAGTGACTAGTTGAATGGATTTTTTGCAGTTGCCCATTTAAGAAGCCAAACATAGTTTTGCAGCAAAACATCAGCATAATTTTTATTTTTGTAAATAAGCCAACAAGACACGGCCCATACAAGAAAGAAGTAATAGACAAAGACTGTGGAAGTCTACGTAATCATCTATCTCTCATCTTTGCTTGATCTACTACGTTTTTTATACTATAATCTTAGTTTTCTCAAGATTAATTTTATGACTCCATTCCTTACAGTACTTTCAATTTTATTTAGTGAGGCAAATTGGCTCATTATATCTCTTCTAATAGCTGCCTTTGTAACTGATTATATCTCAAATACAGTAAGATTTATATTTATTGATATTCTTGATATTAATATTTCTACAGAGTGGTCACAAGTGTATTATCTCTTTGTTAGAATTCTTTATAAGATGGTCATAAAATTTTATGTGGTGGTAGAGTTCAAATATGACAAATTAAAAAGTTTAATAACAAATTCGTCTATTGTGAAAATAAGTGAACATTACGAAAAAACTGAAGCTCTTAACAGTGCAGCAATACAAATCTAAAGTTTTAACAAATCTTAGAAACTATAAGCTTCACTTATCTTAATATCTGCTGAAAGTTGTTGAATTCCAACACACAAACTCAAATATATCTTCAGTGTGAATCTTGTTTATACTGGTTGCTATCGTAACAACCCAATTCGCTTAAATTTCTGTGTTACCAACCTATGAAAAAACAAACTTATAAACAGAACCAGATGGCAGTGTTTTAAAACTCATTACCAGATCCTTATTTTTCAAAGTGAAAATCTTTTCCCAAACCATTAAATTTATGGGTCCATTTAATTGTTTTAATAATTTTACCTCTGGATTTATTTCATAATTAAATGACCAAAAATGATCTGTGCTGGAATTCAAGAACTTTATGCAGATGTTAAGATAAGTGAAGCTTATAGTCTCTAAGATTCGTTAAAACCTTAGATTAATTGAACGTTATTGAATACATTATCTATGGCTACTGATGATGGGTGAAAGTACAAAGTAGTCCACTCCTAGAAAACTGGTTTCATCACATGTCTGTGCTTATCAGCTACTGCAAGTAACGAGGGGAGGGGTGGTATTCCAAGGAGTATTCATGGCATCTGACTAGTGCCAACATGCCTGACCTTGCACTTTGTGTGATTGCCGAGCATTTATTGAAATAGACATGCTGGAATCCAATTATTTAATATCATTTTGTGGTTAAACAACTCATTTTAACAACAAATGGAAAATACATATATAACTCATATTTTAAAGCTCTAGCTCTTTATGTTAATTACAGAAGTAAACAATAAAGCAGTGAGTACATATTGACAATCAAACATTGGACCAATTTTATTTTTTATTTATATAACCATTCACTATATAGGAAAATGATAGAGGAGGTTGTGTTTCAGTTTAACATCAAGAACTCGCTGTTGAAGTCTGCGTATTCATTCCCCTAACACTTCTACTTGGTGGAAAGTTAAAATTAATGAATTTCATTTTCATTACGCTTTATTGAGTAAGTTGGGTTCCATGGTAACATGTGAGTTTCACATTCAGAAGGTTCCATGTTTGGTTCCTGTTGACAGCTCACCATGAACTTGCATTTTTCTTGGTTTATCCTGGTCAGTAGGCGAAAGCTGGAGCCTCATTTCCCCTTCATTTTGTTTCCTTCTCAACTTTCAGTTATGCTTGTAGGTTGTGTGGTGTGTGCCAGATGCTTGTTGCAAGGAAAGAGGACACTAGAGGGCTGCTTGATTGAATGGGTCATTCATCGCCCTCTCTAGGCAGCTTCAGCAGTGGAACAGCTTGTCGTTCATGGAACTGTTAGGCATTTCTGCATCTCTCTGTGGCCTGTAGCCTTCTGGGGTTCCTTCACCTCATCCCTTCCTCCTGGGAGCTGTTAGAATAGATCTCACAAAGGTCACATTGCACGAAGTGTCCCTCTTCCCTTGGTTGTTTAACCTATACCATATAATTATACTCCACGTGGTCTGTGATTTATTTTCTCTATTCTTAATGTTTCTCTTATCTTTTTTTCATAACTTGAGTTAATAATTAACAGATTTATGATTCTAATACAAATTGATAATTGTCTAGTTCCAGAGTTTCCTGAGGCCGCCTATACAGGGTGTTGTGATGCAAACATATGGAACTGGAAATTTTCCAGTTTCAAGAAAGGATTTAATGGACGAAATCCATGAAGCAACTAAACGTGGACTGATTATTGTTAACTGCACACAGTGTCTCAGTGGACGGATAACAGCATCATATGAAACTGGCAGGGTAAAGTATGCTAATATTTACATGCCTTTAACTACTGATCAGTTTTTTAAACGTGTCTATTGACTGCTTGTTTTGTTACCTTATACACTTTACACAAACAGATGGAGTAATCTATCTACAGGTTCCCACCTTTCAGGTTTCAAACATTTGCATTTAATAAAACATGAAACTAGTACCAATGGAAAGAAAAATTCAAAAAGTTTTGTTAATAGTATCACAGTTTGCAACAATGTTGCATAATCATGTACAACATTGCACATTGTTGATACTTGCCAAATGGCTGATAGAATAGGCAAGCATTCTCTGTTCTTGATCACATGCTATTCTGTAATTCTTGTTTGGCATTTTTAAACAAGATTTGGTATACATCCACCCAGTGGGCCAGTTTGTAAGTGGTACTGAGATTTTATGACAAAAGAGTGCATTTGTAAGAGGAAATCTCGTGAATATGTGTCAGTAAGTGAGGAAACTGTAGACTGGATCTGTGAATCTCTCCTTAAACCTTTCACTGCTGAGATATTTTCCACTTGATGACCTCTCCTTGCTGAGACATTTTAAAAATTTAATTAGTTTCTCAAAAAAACATTAATTTCTAAAGCTTAATTTTGGTCACATGCAATGTGGGGCAGGGTGCTGGGTGTTCCCAAAATGTTAGATTCAGACAGTCCTGGAAATGTAAAATAACATCTGCTGTATGATAGTTATGGTAATGGACAAACTGATACAACTGCAGCCACTCCCAACAACAATAATGATATTGATTAATAAATAATTCCTCTAGAGTCTCCACTATACAGAGGGTACCCTTATCCCTGGCTGCTGCATCCTGCATCTGCAGGCAAGGTCACAGACAAATGCAGGGTGGAGATAGCATGGGTCAGCATGCCAACTTTCCTGATCATAAGGCAACTATTTGATCTTTTAGGGACACTAGCTATCCATCAGGACGAGTACTCAGTTGGCATCACAAGGCTAAATGCAACCCGGACCATATATCCCAGCAGGGGAAATATCCCCATGCTAGTAACCACTGTACTTTGGGGACAGTCCATCATTATAAGCAAATGTCTTGTACTAGCATGAACAACCTGAGCATAACAATATTCCTGTGCGAGTGCTACATTCCTCCATAGAGTCCTTGGTGCGCATCCTACTGCATCGTTACTTGTGTAGTTTCCAGTGCAGTAATGTTTCAACAGCAGTGCGACATGTACCAGTACACAGCTGCTGAAATGGCCAACTTGAGCTCCAGCACACTTTGATGTAAATGTGCAGAATCACCTCAACATTGCATATCCAAAGCATCTGATTGATAGAGGCGGACCTGTTACATGGCCAGTACAGTTGCCAGATTTAACACCTCTCGACTATTTTCTGTGTGGTTGTATGAAGAGTATGGTATACGGCACTCCTGTAATATCAGCGGAGGACCTTACGACTTGAGTCCATGGAGCGATTGAAAATCTTCAAGGACAACCACACATATTGGGTCAAGTGCAGCATCACTGATACAGGCTCTACAATGACATAAGACGTACACAGTTTGAAGCCCATTTGTAATGTTGTTGTTGTTGTTAGCTAATGCTGGATTTCTGACAATGAAGTCATTAATCCTCTTGCTCTCCGATATTTTTCACTGATGGATGGATAGGGCATTAGAAGTGGCCGGGCATATTTGAAGGTGGTCTCGATCCATTTCCTCTTGCAGATCACATAGAGGACAGAGTGGTGAAGAATATATCCCAATTTTGTTTAAATGTTTTGCCAGACAATCATGTCCTGTAATCAACCTGAAGGTTGCAACTGCTGTTTTTCGAGGATACTCAGGAATTACCTGTTTGAATGTTTGATAGTTCCCATCTTTTATTTTTTTTATTTTTCATAGTAATATTTTTCAATAATTTTTTTTTTAATTCAGAGTTGACTAATCTTTTAGCTGCATAAAATGGTGGATTAACTATAGATTTCTGCACATTGCCGGTACCCTTTTTTGCAAGAAAATCAGCTTTCTCATTACCACTCAGTCCACAGTGAGCTGGTATCCATTGGAAGACTAGGTGTTTTTGAAGTGCTGTTAGATGAGTAAGGATTTTCCAACATTCTATAATTGTTTGGTTTTTTGGTGACAACTTGGAAGTAATTGCTATAATTGCTGCCCTGGAATCTGAGAGAATAACTGCTTGCTGAAAAACTGAAATTCTGTTCAAAAGATTTTGTAGGGCCATTCGAATTGCTTCAATTTCTCCATCAAAGTTTGTAGTTCCATAACTTAAAGATTTGTAATAGGAAAAGAGGTGACAGGTGACTCCAGCACCTGCTCCATCTTGGTTTGATATCAGTGATCCATCAGTATAAATATGGAGCCATTCGTATTCTGGAAATCTAGTATGGATTGTCTCTAATGCCAATAATTTAGAACACTAGTTGGAGTATCACTTTTCTTAACTTCTTCTGTCAGGTGTAAATAATATGTGATGTCTAATGTTTGTGTTGGATTGACTTTAGATATGAAGTTTTCCTTTGAATTAGGAAGGTCTACATTCTTCTTGATGTCTTGAATTTTGGAAAGAAAGCTCTCCTGAATCTTTAGTGTATGTGTAAAATTTCTCTTGTGCCATGTATTGAATGGGAGTCTGATCAACTTTTCGTGTTGAATAAGAGCCGCTTTTTCTATTTCATATTCAATGGGGTATTGGTTGGTTAGTATTTCCATAGCTGCTATTGGTGTGGTTTTGATAGCACCTGTAATTAATCTCAGACTTTGGTTTTGAAAGATGTGAATCTTTTTTGTTTGCTGTTACAAGAACTTCGCTGCAGTAAGTAAATAATGGCTTTATATATACATTGTATGTTGTGTTAAGAGTTGCTCTGGAACATCCCCACTTCATTCCTGTTAGACGTTTTAACAGTGAAAGGCACCTCTCTGCTCTTTGTATTACATTTTCTATTTGTTTGGTCCATGTAAGTTTAGTATCAAATGTAACTCCTAAATACTTTGCTTCCTTTGTTTCTGGTAATTGTAGACCCTCAAAATTTAGTTTTATTTTTAGTGGCTTTTTTCTTAGTGAAAAGATTTGGTAGTTTGATTTTGTTGTATTAACAGTCATTAAATTTTCTTTGATCCACCTTTGTAACTTGGTTAAGGATTGTTGCTTGGTTTTTTCTAGTTCTGTACTTTTGCTTTTTGGTTTTGAAGTCCACATTACTAAGGCATCAGCAAATAGTGCACACTTCACACCTATGTAGACAGCTCGATGTTGGGTTTATTGATGAAATGTGAACATACAGCCATCTCACACTTCGATGCACTACAGTGCCCAAGCTATGCATTCCAGGACAGAGGTTCTTATTTGAAAATACAACATACTAAGTGTTGTCAGTATTTTTGTGACACTGTGTGTGTATGCGTGCGTGCATGCGTGTGTGTGTGTGTCCAATCAGAGGCCGTATTACATGCAATGATAGGTCAGCATGTTAGGGGTTAAGGGTTTATAGAGAAATTATAGAAATGGAAAGGTTAGAAAAATAAAGACTCCCTAGCCCTCAGGAACCCTAATAACATCAGAGTCAGAAGAGAATGAGATGACCAAGGTAAGGTCAGATAGAAAAGCTACAGTGAGTAGCAAAACACCAGTAAGTGGAAGTAATGTTCTGCTCAGCTTGGGTACCTTGTGGTCGCTATTCACATATCCCCTAGACACCAGTAAGTGGAAGTAATATTCTATTCAGCTTGGGTACCTTGTGGTCACTATCCACATATCCCCTAGACACCAGTAAGTGGAAGTAATGTTCTGCCAGCTTGGGTATCTTGTGGTCACTATCCACATATCCCCTAGATACCAGTAAGTGGAAGTAATGTTCTGCTCAGCTTGGGTATCTTGTGGTCACTATCCACATATCCCCTAGACACCAGTAAGTGGAAGTAATGTTCTGCTCAGCTTGGGTACCTTGTGGTCATCATCCACATATCCCCTAGACACCAGTAAGTGGAAGTAATGTTCTGCTCAGCTTGGGTACCTTGTGGTCACTATCCACATATCCCCTAGACATCAGTAAGTGGAAGTAATGTTCTGCTCAGCTTGGGTACCTTGTGGTCACTATCCACATATCCCCTAGACACCAGTAAGTGGAAGTAATGTTCTGCTCAGCTGGGGTACCTTGTGGTCACCATCCACATATCCCCTAGACACCAGTAAGTGGAAGTAATGTTCTGCTCAGCTTGGGTACCTTGTGGTGCTATCCACATATCCCCTAGACACCAGTAAGTGGAAGTAATGTTCTGCTCAGCTTGGGTACCTTGTGGCCACTATCCACATATCCCCTAGACACCAGTAAGTGGAAGTAATGTTCTGCTCAGCTTGGGTACCTTGTGCTCACTATCCACATATCCCCTAGACACCAGTAAGTGGAAGTAATGTTCTGCTCAGCTGGGGTACCTTGTGGTCACCATCCACATATCCCCTAGACACCAGTAAGTGGAAGTAATGTTCTGCTCAGCTTGGGTACCTTGTGGTCACTATCCACATATCCCCTAGACACCAGTAAGTGGAAGTAATGTTCTGCTCAGCTTGGGTACATTGTGGTGCTATCCACATATCCCCTAGACACCAGTAAGTGGAAGTAATGTTCTGCTCAGCTGGGGTACCTTGTGGTCACCATCCAGATATCCCCTAGACACCAGTAAGTGGAAGTAAAGTTCTACTCAGCTTGGGTACCTTGTGGTCACTATCCACATATCCCCTAGACACCAGTAAGTGGAAGTAGTGTTCTACTCAGCTTGGGTACCTTGTGGTCACTATCCACATATCCCCTAGACACCAGTAAGTGGAAGTAGTGTTCTACTCAGCTTGGGTACCTTGTGGTGCTATCCACATATCCCCTAGACACCAGTAAGTGGAAGTAATGTTCTACTCAGCTTGGGTACCTTGTGGTCACTATCCACATATCCCCTAGACACCAGTAAGTGGAAGTAATGTTCTACCCAGCTTGGGTACCTTGTGGTCACTATTCACATAGCCCCTAGACACCAGTAAGTGGAAGTAATGTTCTGCTCAGCTTGGGTACCTTGTGGTCACTATCCACATATCCCCTAGACACCAGTAAGTGGAAGTAATGTTCTGCTCAGCTTGGGTACTTTGTGGTCGCTATCCACATATCCCCTAGACACCAGTAAGTGGAAGTAATGTTCTGCTCAGCTTGGGTACCTTGTCACTATCCACATATCCCCTAGACACCAGTAAGTGGAAGTAATGTTCTGCTCAGCTTGGGTACCTTGTGGTCGCTATCCACATATCCCCTAGACACCAGTAAGTGGAAGTAATGTTCTGCTCAGCTTGGGTACCTTGTCACTATCCACATATCCCCTAGACCTTAGTCAGCTTTGCACCAAGAACTTGCAATATTACTAAGATAAGTGAAGTTTTTAGTTTCTAAGTTATTCTTACTTTAGAAACTTGTTGCTTCTCTGTTAATAGCTTCAATTTCCTTAATTAGAATGTATACCTTCCTAATTCAAAGGAAAACTTCATATACAAAGTCAGTCCAACACAAACATTAGACATCACATGTTGTTTACATCTGACAGAAGAAGTTAAGAAAAGTGATACTCCAACTAGTGTTCTAAAATTATTGGCATTAGAGACAATCCATACTGGATTTCTGGAACAAGAATGGCTCTATATTTATACTGATGGATCACTGATATCAAACCAAGATGGAGCAGGTGCTGGAGTCATATGTCATCTCTTTTCCTATCACAGATCTTTAAATTATGGAACTACAAACTTTGATGGAGAAATTGAAGCAATTCGAATGGCCCTACAAAATCTTTTGTATAGAATTTCACATTTTCAGCAAGCAGTTATTCTCTCAGATTCCAGGGCAGCAATTATAGCAATTACTTCCATGTTGTCACCAAAAAACCATACAATTATAGAATGTTGGAAAATCCTTACTCATCTAGCAGCACTTCAAAAACACCTAGTCTTCCAATGGATACCAGCTCACTGTGGACTGAGTGGTAATCAGAAAGCTGATTTTCTTGCAAAAAAGGGTACCGGCAATGTGCAGAAATCTATAGTTAATCTACCATTTTATGCAGCTAAAAGATTAGTCAACTCTGAATTCAGTAAAATTATTGCAAAATATTTCTATGAAAAATCAAAGAATAACATTCAAACAGTAATTCCTGAGTATCCTCGTAAAATGGCAGTTGCAACCTTCAGGTTGATTACGGGACATGATTGTCTGAACAGAATTGGGATATATTCTTCACCACTCTGTGCTCTATGTGATCTGTAAGAGGAAATGGACCGAGACCACCTTCAAATATGCCCAGCCACTTCTAGCGCCCCATCCATCTAGCAGAGAGCAAGAGGATTAATGACTTGATTGTCAGAAATCCAGCAACACAACAACTCTTTGTGTCATACGTTTTACTTGATTGCCCACTATATGCTCAAGAGCACCAATCCCTTGACCTGGGTTTTATAGTCGGCGCAGCTTATTGAGATACCTACCCCAAGAAACAACATTGACATTTTCCCCCCATTATGGTGCAGTCTGGTTATATTTGGTGATATTCCATTCGTCAGGTTGCATTAGTGGCACCAACTGTTTGTAACATATAACCATGGTAAAGCTATGGCCATAGTTGGTGTTATTGTGTCTGTTATGTTGCCAGTTTATGAACCCGTTGCAGAGAGGCCGGCCGATAGATTTTAAAATAAGATTCTGTTTAGACACCGTATTAATTAATCAATCAGTGGACGTAATGCTCGTTTTTGCGTGATTTTGTTTTGAATTGTTTTAAAACAGTATATGCAATTATAGTTAATGTTATTATTTTTGTGTTCACTACACAGTAGTGCATCTCGTATATATTACGATATTTAGCGCTTGGAAGTAATTTTATCCAACAGTGTTATTGCAGAACAAGATTTCCCGGAGGTGAGTACGTTCATCATGTGTTGTGTGGTAACGATGTTCAAGCAATATTATCATTTGAAAGCATGTTACTTTAACATTGTGATATTTGAAGTTAGAAGTGGCTTTATTATGTACGTTGGCAGGACTGTTTTTTGTGATACTTCCCTCAGCTGTTTAGTGTAATGTTGGCCATTTTGAACTCCTGGGGACTGCCGATAAAATGCGCCGACTATACTCTGCAGTCAGTTCTAGGTGATGATCCAGTACCTTTAAATAAGGTACTGCGGTTTGTCACCAAAATTAATTTCATGAAACAAGTTTTTCATGTGGTTGGAGAATTCAATGTCATTCTGGCAGGTTGTCACAGTAGCTTAATGGTTAGAGTACCTAACTGGTAAACAGAGGGTCTGTGGTTTAAATCCCAGCTGTGGCATTGAATTTTTCATTCCAATTCTACCTCTCAAGTTTTTCATGTGTTTTATTCTTGGGTGTTTGTATTTACGGTTTTAGAGTATGAGCTCTGATATATATATATTGTTTTACTGTTTGTTTTTAGTGTTTTAATTCTTTACTGTTTTAACATTCATTTTCAACATTTTAACTTTTATACATTCATTTTTTAATGTTTTATCTGTTTACCTTTTAATATTGTGTTATAGCTTTCACCTTTCACATTTTAACCACATCAGTTTGTATGTATTTTAGACTTTAAAATTTGACTTCAGGCTCAAATGACTTAGCTGTCAATGGGCCTTTAAAATACACTCACTCACACACACACACTCACTCACTCACACACACTCACACTCATTCACTCACTCACACACTCACACACTCACTCACTGTCATACACTCACTCACTCTCACACACTCACTCACTCACACACTCACTCACTCACACACTCACTCACACGCTCACCCACACTCACTCACACACTCACACACTCACACACACACACACACACACACACACACACACACACACACACACACACTCACTTACTCACACACTCACGCACTCACTCGCACACTCACGCATGCACTCACTCACTGACATACTCACACACACACTCACTCACTCACACTTACTTACTCACACACTCACTCACTAGTTGAGAATGACATGGAGTAGAATAGTATATTGCAATATAAGGATGGTACGTGATTTTCACTGGAGCGAGGAAGTTTGAAAAGATGAGATGCAGTCGAGTCTTCAATTTCTAAGGATTAGTAAAAACCACACATGTGTATTGCATACAAATTTTGGGAGATAATTATTAATTTAATATGGCACATGAATGAAATGTGAAATACTGTTGTTGTTGTTAGCTAATGCTGGATTTCTGACAATGAAGTCATTAATCCTCTTGCTCTACAACATTTTTCACTCATAGAGCAATAGCAGTATAGTAACCGCTTTTAAGAGAGCACCATGTTTTTATGTTTTGGCAGTCACATCGCTCTCTCACAACCCCCAGAATGTCTGGAGGACCACACCTGTCGTTGGTTTACGGGTCTCACCGACCTGACCAGGAGAATTATCAAAATAAATTCACCGACCATATCCTCTGATTACCAGTCAGAGTACGTATTACATGCCATGACAGGTCAGCATGTTAGAGGTTAAGATTTTATAGAGAAATGGAGAGATTGGAAAAATAAAGACTCCCTAGCCCTCGGGAACCCTAATAGCATCGGGGTCGGAAGAGAACAAGAGATGACCAAGGTAAGGTCAGATAGAAAAGTTACAGTGAGGAGCAAAACACCAGTAAGTGGAAGTAATGTTCTGCTCAGCTTGGGTACCTTGTGGTCACTATCCACATATCCCCTAGACACCAGTAAGTGGAAGTAATGTTCTGCTCAGCTTGGGTATCTTGTGGTCACTATCCACATATCCCCTAGACACCAGTAAGTGGAAGTAATGTTCTGCTCAGCTTGGGTACCTTGTGGTCACTATCCACATATCTCCTAGACATCAGTAAGTGGAAGTAATGTTCTGCTCAGCTTGGGTACCTTGTGGTCACTATCCACATATCCCCTAGACACCAGTAAGTGGAAGTAATGTTCTGCTCAGCTTGGGTACCTTGTGGTCACTATCCACATATCCCCTAGACACCAGTAAGTGGAAGTAATGTTCTGCTCAGCTTGGGTACCTTGTGGTCACTATCCACATATCCCCTAGACACCAGTAAGTGGAAGTAATGTTCTGCTCAGCTTGGGTACCTTGTGGTCACTATCCACATATCCCCTAGACACCAGTAAGTGGAAGTAATTGTTCTGCTCAGCTTGGGTACCTTGTGGTCACTATCCACATATCCCCTAGACACCAGTAAGTGGAAGTAATGTTCTGCTCAGCTTGGGTATCTTGTGGTCACTATCCACATATCCCCTAGACACCAGTAAGTGGAAGTAATGTTCTGCTCAGATTGGGTACCTTGTGGTCACTATCCACATATCCCCTAGACACCAGTAAGTGGAAGTAATGTTCTGCTCAGCTTGGGTACCTTGTGGTCACTATCCACATATCCCCTAGACACCAGTAAGTGGAAGTAATGTTCTGCTCAGCTTGGGTACCTTGTGGTCACTATCCACATATCCCCTAGACACCAGTAAGTGGAAGTAATGTTCTGCTCAGCTTGGGTACCTTGTGGTCACTATCCACATATCCCCTAGACACCAGTAAGTGGAAGTAATGTTCTGCTCAGCTTGGGTATCTTGTGGTCACTATCCACATATCCCCTAGACACCAGTAAGTGGAAGTAATGTTCTGCTCAGCTTGGGTACCTTGTGGTCACTATCCACATATCCCCTAGACACCAGTAAGTGGAAGTAATGTTCTGCTCAGCTTGGGTACCTTGTGGTAACTATCCACATATCCCCTAGACACCAGTAAGTGGAAGTAATGTTCTGCTCAGCTTGGGTACCTTGTGGTAACTATCCACATATCCCCTAGACACCAGTAAGTGGAAGTAATGTTCTGCTCAGCTTGGGTACCTTGTGGTCACTATCCACATATCCCCTAGACACCAGTAAGTGGAAGTAATGTTCTGCTCAGCTTGGGTACCTTGTGGTCACTATCCACATATCCCCTAGACACCAGTAAGTGGAAGTAATGTTCTGCTCAGCTTGGGTACCTTGTGGTCACCATTCACATATCCCCTAGACACCAGTAAGTGGAAGTAATGTTCTGCTCAGCTTGGGTACCTTGTGGTCACCATTCACATATCCCCTAGACACCAGTAAGTGGAAGTATGTTCTGCTCAGCTTGGGTACCTTGTGGTCACTATTCACATATCCCCTAGACACCAGTAAGTGGAAGTAATGTTCTGCTCAGCTTGGGTACCTTGTGGTCGCCATTCACATATCCCCAAGACACCAGTAAGTGGAAGTATGTTCTGCTCAGCTTGGGTACCTTGTGGTCACTATTCACATATCCCCTAGACACCAGTAAGTGGAAGTAATGTTCTGTTCAGCTTGGGTACCTTGTGGTGCTATCCACATATCCCCAAGACACCAGTAAGTGGAAGTAATGTTCTGTTCAGCTTGGGTACCTTGTGGTCACTATCCACATATCCCCTAGACACCAGTAAGTGGAAGTAATGTTCTGCTCAGCTTGGGTACCTTGTGGTGCCATCCACATATCCCCAAGACACCAGTAAGTGGAAGTAATGTTCTGTTCAGCTTGGGTATCTTGTGGTCACTATCCACATATCCCCTAGACACCAGTAAGTGGAAGTAATGTTCTGCTCAGCTTGGGTATCTTGTGGTCACTATCCACATATCCCCTAGACACCAGTAAGTGGAAGTAATGTTCTGCTCAGCTTGGGTACCTTGTGGTCACTATTCACATATCCCCTAGACACCAGTAAGTGGAAGTAATGTTCTGCTCAGCTTGGGTACCTTGTGGTGCCATCCACATATCCCCAAGACACCAGTAAGTGGAAGTAATGTTCTGTTCAGCTTGGGTACCTTGTGGTCACTATCCACATATCCCCTAGACACCAGTAAGTGGAAGTAATGTTCTGCTCAGCTTGGGTACCTTGTGGCCAGTATCCACATATCCCCTAGACACCAGTAAGTGGAAGTAATGTTCTGTTCAGCTTGGGTACCTTGTGGTCACTATCCACATATCCCCTAGACACCAGTAAGTGGAAGTAATGTTCTGTTCAGCTTGGGTACCTTGTGGTCACTATTCACATATCCGCTAGACACCAGTAAGTGGAAGTAACGTTCTGCTCAGCTTGGGTACCTTGTGGTGCTATCCACATATCCCCTAGACACCAGTAAGTGGAAGTAATGTTCTGCTCAGCTTGGGTACCTTGTGGTCACTATCCACATATCCCCTAGACACCAGTAAGTGGAAGTAATGTTCTGCTCAGCTTGGGTACCTTGTGCTCACTATCCACATATCCCCTAGACACCAGTAAGTGGAAGTAATGTTCTGCTCAGCTTGGGTACCTTGTGATTCACATATCCCCTAGACGGAGACCCCTGAGTAAATCTATGTAATGTACCATAATCCTCATTCATGAATGAGAAGCTGGCATGGTAGTCCCACAACATTCATGGATAATACATTGAAAGCCATAAGCGGCACCTTGTCAGGGTGAAGCTAGAAATGCTCCCTTGACACATCTCAGACTGTAGAGAGGAACTAATTCTAGTAAAGTACTATGCTTCATCCAACATTACTTCTTACTCTCATGAGTTAAATAATGTCTTTTCAAATTTGATAAGGTACTAAAGCTCTTATTACAACCTTTACACTTGTGTGGTTTCTTACCTTCATGAATCAAAGAATGTGTTTTCAAGTGTGACAACCGAGTAAAGCTCTTGTCACAAGTTTTACACTTGTGTGGCTTCTTACCTTCATGAATCAAAGAATGTGTTTTCAAGTGTGACAACCGAGTAAAGCTCTTGTCACAAGTTTTACATAGGAATGTGAAATACTAAACTTGAACATAATTCATTTTTCCGAGGTGTCTTAATGGTTGAACTTAATTAGCATCTTTTGTATCTTTCTTTAGATTTTTCAGGTATGAGAGAAGTACAGAATACTTTCCAATTTTCTTCAATTTCAGAATGAACACTCTTGTTCAAGTTAGCCACCACGGTTACTATGAGTAATTGTTGACTTGAGCACAGCCTGGTCTATTTACTTCACAGAATATGTATTAAGACTCTTGTAATATCTTTGATTGTCATTACAGTGAAAGTTTGAGTGATTCCAGTGCTTTATTCTTTTAAATTATAATGTATGCAATATAAATAAGTAATAACAAATATTGTGACTGAAAAATCAATAAATAGGTTTGATTATATTTTAGGAGTATATCAAGATATTGTTAAGTTGAAGGGTGTGAAAATGCTTAAAAGTACATAATGTAGAATAGTAGGTGAAGTTGGTAGATGTGATAATCCGTTTACCTGCAATGTCAACATAACTGGAAAGGTCATGAAATCGAACTATCTCCCAAAAAATACTTATGGTTACTACATAGAGTATAAATAGTTACTGCACTCCATAGAGTAAACATAAAAACAAAAGACAGGTTTTATTGCAAGGAATATACATAGATGGCCATGATATAACACTTCAACAAGCAGAAGACAGAGTTTAGAAAGTGACAATTAATCCTTTTTACATTTGCTTCTTTGCTTCTTTTATGAAATACTGCAGATGATATGTAATGAAACAATGTCCTATATGTGGTGGAAATGAAGACATAGAACATATAATATTTAAATGTATTGGGACTGAAGGTTGGAGAAAAGAATATAAATAAGAAATGGTCGAATATGAATAGAAATAATCTATAGTTGAAATGCTTCATAAAGACAGTAAGAGGGTAGGAAGAATTTTACATAATGTGAAAAATAAATGGATCTGGACAGTAAATAGAGTTGAACAATAAGATATAAGTGATAGAATAAGTTAGAATTAAGGAATTATTGTAGAATAAGAATATGACTGGCAATGAGCCAGGGCTGAACACCGGTCATATTCACATGTATATAGCTTAGTAATAAATAAATAAATAAATAAATAAATAAAAATAAAAAAAAAATGTAATGAAACAGTGTAAAAATATCTGATAACTATTATTTATTTATGTCAACAAACTTACTGTTTTGTTTTTAAACACCAACAGTAAGTTTGTTGGCATAAATAAATAATAATTTCCAACTGAAGATTATTTAATCCCGGGACAAAAGTACTTGCAATAGTAAGTCACCATTGGGGTAATTTGTCTCTGATGTGAGACTGCCTTTGTGGTTTACCAGGAGAAATACGAACTGGTTTGAGAATTCAATGCCATTCTGGCAGTTTGTCACAGTGGCATAATGGTTAGAGCACTGGCCTGGTAAGTGGGAGGTCTGTGGTTCAAATCCCAGCTATGGCATTGAATTTTTAAGTTCCAGTTCTACCTCTCAAATGTCTGATAACATTTATTACAATTCTAGAGTTGTACTTTAGAAATAGGCAGAGGGGATCAAATATCAAAGGTATTGAAAATGTTACAAAAAAGACATGCACTAATGTACCTCACCCAATTAAAGAACTAAGTGAAGAAAATTAATGCAATAAAGACTTACCTATTAAAAATGCTTTCTACTTAATTGATGAATACAAAATGAAACAAAATGTGCAAGTCATAACTTGGTTTTATAACATTATCCGTCTAAAACGGAAATTTTAGATATCTATATCTGTTGAGCTTTGAACTCAGTACTACCTGTGCAGTTGGTAATGTTTCATAATTTCTGTAAACTTGACAATGCTTAAACTACCATTAGTTTTCTAAACTAGGATATTAACTCTTTTTATGCATCTACATCTACTCAGATATGTTTTTATAATTGTTTAATTGATCATGTATTCTAACTCGACAATGCTTTGTAAAAACATTGCAAATGGCAGAATAAATAGTGATACTGATGTACTGAAGTTAAAGGATGCCAAACCTCATATAAGAAAGTTTGTTCTACGAGGGCAGTCCAGAAAGTCCCAGACGTTTTGGCCTGTCGTGGCAATGAGCTGCCATTTTGGTATCAGAACGTCCTTAAATTCTGTACACATCCTGCTGTAGCACAGTGAGGACTGTGCCTTCCTTACTTTGCTCTCTGTGAGTTGTCAAAATTTGTGCTGCAAAAGCAAATCTTGCCACTTGTGAAGTGCAGTCTGTGATTAGGTTTTTGTTGGTTAAACACAACAAACCAATTGGACTTTATTGTCAACTTTGTGATGTTTATGGGCAGGAAATAATGAGTGAAAGCAGAGCCAGGCAATGTTGCATTGATTTTCAAAATGGCCGTACCAATGCTCATGACAAGGACTGCAGTGTTAGGCCTAACCTTGTGACTGATGAACTGGCAATGAACATCAATGACAAAATTTGCAAAAATCATCTTTTCACGATTACAGAACTTTAGGAACAGTGATGAAGAAATGGCTCGGTACAAAACTGTTTGACACTGACACCGAACTGCATACCAGTGTAACTCAGTAGTTGAAATCGCAGGTGGCAGATTTCTACAGAGAGGGTATTGAAAAACTTGTGCCACATTATAATAAATGCCTCAATTTGAATGGCATTGTGTAGAAAAATAGCTTAAGAGTGTACCTTTCAAATGTAGATAGTAAACTTTGATTCTTTCATTTTGTTAACTGTTTATTTCAAAACATCTGGGACTTTCTGAACTGCCCTCATATTTTCTTTGTACTTATATTGTAATCAAATTCATTGGCAGGTCATTCTAAATAAATATACAAAAATAGGAAATTTTTAATATTAGAAATTTGAGAACCAATATTCTATATAATCTCAGAATATTGTATTTCTCAATGGTTGCAGATTGTGTGTTTTCCAAAGAGCTTATTTTGGTAGCCCAGGAAAGCAGTATATTCTTTAATTGCATATTTTAAGAATTTCTATAAAAATGATACAGTAATTTTTGTTATTAAATTAAGAAATTACAAAGTGTTAAGATTTAAATTCTGTAATTATCTAACAATTACTCGATCATTCCGACCTAGGATTGTTCCACCAAAGGGCATTTATACACTATACAGTATTTCCAGAACTTGGAAGAGGTTAAGAAAATCAAATGTCCTGTCAAAGTTTTTATCCTTTTCTTTGAATATTGGGAGAATTTTTGAATAGTTGGCACAATATAAAGTTGCAGTTATAAGGGAGATAGGGGAAGATTTACTATAAAGTTATCTAGGTCATTAGACAGTAATTTCATAAAGAACAAGGGAGATAAATGAAGTTAATTCATCACTGAACTTTAAAAAGGATAATATGCAATGTCAGTAAGCAAGTTAGTTCATATATAAATTATGGAATAATAGTATTGAGGAAATTTTACAACTAAGAAAGCACTAAAGATTGAAATTACAAAACAAGGCCAATAAAATGATAGGAAAAACTGGAAACAAAACATACTTGCAAGGAGACATAAAAAAAAACAGAATCCTAATTGTTCTATGTATCTAGATACAAGAGCAACACTGAGCATTTTTAGAATGCCATGTTTTTAAAAAACAAATGAAATATGTTTATATTTGATAGCTACTTTCTAATGTTTTGCAGGTTGACTGCGCAGTTTGTTTGATTTTCTCTAACACTTTATTATCATCATTTAAAGATTTTGTTTCGCCCAAAAATGAATTTTCCTGGAGATCATTTCCGGGCTATTATTTTTTATGATTTTAAATTGTCACTAACACCTAAACAATGTGAAGATAGGCTTAGAAATGCATTTGGCAAAGAAGCTCTATCTAAGGCAACATTTATAATTGGTACAGCAAATTCAAAAGATATGGTTGTTTCTTAGTAATGAATTTGATGAAGGACACCCTAGGACTTGTCACTGTTTGAGCAATGCTTGAAGAAGATCGACAGACATCTTATGAATTTATTTGGGCAACATTGGGCATTGGTATGAATCAAATACAAACATCAACATTTAGACGTGAGGAAGCTTTGTTGTTGGTGGATTCCACATAAACTGATTCCCGATTAAAAGCAATGTATTGACTGGTGTAGAAAAGCTCTGGAAAAATTCCAAGGCATTTGGAATTTGGTTTGGAATATAATTACTGGTGATGAATGTTGTATTTATTGTTATGATCCTGTAAAGAGAAGTTCATCATCTCAATGAGTCTTTCAAACAATCTCAGCCTACAAACTTGCAGTGCTGGTAAGAAGTTCTAGTGTATTTTTCTAAAATGGACCATATTGCTACTATTAGAAGATAAATGTACCATTGCTGTCTGTTGCTACACAAAGATCAATTTACCACAAATTGTTTAAATAGTGGGTGAAAAATGCCCAAAAGGAAGAATAATTTTTCATTATGATAATGTATTGTTGCATACAACAAAACTAACAAAGAGTATCTGGATGTCATGAAGGTCAGCACCATACAGCCCTGATCTAGCACCTTGTGATTTATTTTTGTTTTCAAAAATTAAAGATAGAATGAGTGGAATCACTTTTTTGTCATCAGATGAAGGAGTGGGACATTATAAAAACAAGCTTCACTGCTTTAAGGACTGGTTTCAAAGTTATATTGCTATTAAAGTGGGATATTTTGAAAAAGAATTTCATTTAAATTTGTTAAAAGTAATCGTTGATTGTACCTCCCCCATACATGTATCAAAGTATCGTGTATGTGCCAGAATTAGAGCTGATATCCCAATTACTCTATCCTGCAGAACACACAGCCTCAACTCAAGGAAAAATGGGCAGCGGGCAGGATCAGCATGCACTGTGGTATTAAGTGGGCACGGCATCGTGTTTGAGTGCAACAATGGCAGACTCGTGTAGCAAGTGTGTGATATTGGCTAGTAAATTGTAGGAATGTCAACTTCATGTATTCCTCACCCATCTTCTTTTCTTTCTGTTTGGGACCTAGCATAATGTGCACTGTTGTTCAAAAAATTAAAAAACATAACACTACACTACTCATAGTGGGGAGTGCTATGTTTATAAAGTGATATGATGATAGAGAAGACACTATAACTATTGAGAATGAGTTTCAATTGGGTCTTAGTGACCTACAATATGACTGGGAAATGAACAAGTATTTTTTTCATAAAAACCACCACCGCCACCACCACCGCTACTACCACCATTGCTATTATCATTATGATTGTCATTATCATTGTTGTTATCATTATTATCATTATCATCATCCTCATCATCATTATCATTACTATCATCTTTGCCACCACCACCGCCGCTGCTGCCGCCACCACTATTATTATTATTATTATTATTATTATTATTATTATTATTATTATTATTATTATTATTATTATTATTATTATTATTATTATTATTATTATTATTATTATTATTATTATTATTATTATTATTGTTGTTGTTGTTGTTGTTGTTGTTACCATCACCATCACAAATACAGATATCCATTCTCATAACACTAGAGGGAAAAATTACCTTCAGTTATGCAGAACAAATATTAAAAAAAATAACCTGACAAACTTAGGCATTAAATTATATAATAAACTACCAGCAAACATCAAGGAAATAACTAATATAAAAAAATTTAACAAAGAAGGCAAATCCTTTCTGCTACAACATACCTTTTATTCAGTAAGTAATTTGTAAACATGTTATCATTCTATAAATCTATTTAATAAGTGAATATTTGCCATTTTATTTGTAATATTGCAAAATTAGTTCTGTAAATTTTATATAAGTTGTTCTTTTGACGAAGCCCATATCATGTAACATGATCAAAGTGGTGAATAAACATTATTTTTATTATTATTATTATTATTATTATTATTATTATTATTATTATTATTATTATTATTATTATTATTATTATTATTATTATTATTATTATTATTATTATTATTATTATTATTGTTATTATTGTTATTATTATTATTATTATTGTTGTTGTTATTGTTATTGTTGTTGTTACCAACATTGAGTTTGTTGGCGTAAATAAATAATACACTACTCACATGTTTAGATCTACTTACCTGTGTGAGTATTCCTTTGATTAATGAAACTGTGGTTTACCAGGAAAAATAAGAATTGGTTTGAGAATTCAATGTCATTCTGGCAGGTTGTCACAGTAGCTTAATGGTTAGAGCATCCCCCTGATAAGCGGAGGGTCTGTTGTTCAAATCCCAGCTGTGGCATTGAATTTTTAAGTTCCAGTTCTACCTCTAAAACATTGCTCACACACGGTTTGTGTGTTTAAAAACACCAACAGTAAGATTTTTGGCATAAGGAAATAATAATTGAATGTAATACTGGTAGTATACACTTACAAGTGACAGATGAGCTACAAAATGCAATGTTCATTAGCACCCTATAGCTATATTACTGATATTTCACCTTGTATACACAGTTAACAAAAGTGCAAGTCTCTCTCCTGATATTGCAACTTGTACAACTGTGTCACCACTGTGTTTCCTTCGACCTGTGTTGACCTTCCATTCTGTCCACCTCCAGCTGTCTGGTCATTGGGCTGATATATGATGTCACGGTGCATCGAGTGGGACCTGGCTCATGTAGAAGACTGAATTATGTTGTATTGTTTAGCTTTGATGCATGTGAGTGCACGTTTTGAGAGGCATACAGTGATAGCTTGTACTCTTGTGTATGTCACAGTTGCTGGGAGAGGTGGGTGTGACCCCAGGATCAGACATGACTCCAGAAGCTGCTCTAACAAAACTAGCGTACGTCATTTCAAAATCAGAATGGGACATGAAAACAAAACGTGAGGTAAGAAACTTTGATAATGTTGAAACCAATTTATTTCAGCAGAGCAACTTTTTGTTACATTTACATGACTTTCTCCAGCCACTATTGTTTATTTACTCCTTTATTAGCACATGTTTCATTATAAACATAATACTACATACATCTTAACACAATCCAATAAATACAGATAGAATTGATTTTGTGGCCAGAAGTTGGGAACAATGAAATGAAGCAGTACAATAAATATTTAGAATAAATATTTTCCTATTACAAATCTTTAAGTTATGGAACTACAAACTTTGATGGAGAAATTGAAGCAATTCGAATGGCCCTACAAAATCTTTTGTACAGAATTTCACATTTTCAGCAAGCAGTTATTCTCTCAGATTCCAGGGCAGCAATTATAGCAATTACTTCCAAGTTGTCACCAAAAAACCAAACAATTATAGAATGTTGGAAAATCCTTACCCATCTAATAGCACTTCAAAAACACCTAGTCGTCCAATGGATACCAGCTCACTGTGGACTGAGTGGTAATGAGAAAGCTGATTTTCTTGCAAAAAAGGGTACCAGCAGTGTACAGAAATCTATAGTTAATCTACCATTTTATGCAGCTAAAAGATTAGTCAATTCTGAATTCAAAAAAATGTTTGCAAAATATTACTATGAAAAATCAAAAAATAAAAGATGGGAACTACCAAACATTCAAACAGTGATTCCTGAGTATCCTCGAAAAACAGCAGTTGTAACCTTCAGGTTGATTACAGGACATGATTGTCTGGCAAAACATTTAAACAGAATTGGGATATATTCTTCACCACTCTGTCCTCTATGTGATCTGCAAGAGGAAATGGATCGAGACCACCTTCAAATATGCCCAGCCACTTCTAGTACCCTTCCCATCCATCAGTGAAAAATATAGGAGAGCAAGAGAGTTAATGACTTCATTGTCAGAAATCCAGCATTAGCTAACAACAACATATAAATATTTAATCAGCATGGTCACATTTCAGCCATAAGACATCCACTGCTGAGCATAGGTCTCCCCCATACACATCCATCCAGGACATCTCTGAGCTGCTTGCATAGAAACATGTACCTATTTATGGAAGCAATTTAAACTTTTTTTATGCAGTAATAGGAATAGGAAGAGTTTACCTATAATTCTTCCTATTCTGATCACTCGATGTAAGATTAGACAATATACATTGCATTATATACAGAATGTCCCAAAATTGGACCGACAAACTTTGGGAGCTGATAGATAACATTATTTTAAACACTTTTTATTAAGGACAGTTTTTTGCTGTGGTTCTTCGTTTAAGCGCTAGACGAGTTAATGTCATAGATTACTGCCTCCCACCCAGCTTAAGTATTTACGGCAAAATCAACAATGCAAATTAGTATTCCATCTATCGTAGTAAGGCACACAATCTTAATCCAAGAAACAAACGCAGAACACAAAAACAAAACACAAACCTCTCATTGTTTACAGTTAATCACAGCTTTACTATTCAAAGTAAATGTTGGAACGCACACCCATTGGGATTAACACAAAGAGTGCATTGGTGTGCCCTATTCTGTTGTACTCTCGCAAAGACAGCAGCCATTTCTCTGGTTTAAAAGGTGGTCAGCCTAATTTTGAATAGTAAAGCTGTGATTAACTGTAAACAATGAGATGTTTGTGTTTTGTTTACACATTCTGCTGTGTTTGTTTCTTGGATTAAGATTGCGTGCCTTACTAAGGTTAAGTACTAAGCTAAGGTAACGTTGTAGAGCCAATTTGCATTGTTGGTTTTGCCATAAAAACTTAAACTGGGTGGGACGCAGTAGGTAATGACATCAACTGTCTAGCACTTAAAAAAAGCACTGCAGCAAAAAATTTCCCTTAACAAAAAGTGGTTAAAATAATGTCATCTATCAGGTCCCAAAGTTTGTTGGTCTAATTTTGGGACATCCTGTATATTTATCATAAGCTACCTAAATGAAACGTTCATGGAGCTAGAGAGAGGGAAAAAGGATGGGCTTAGAAACCAATGAAAACATAACCAAGTACATACACCTAACACCTGAGGAAAGAAAAAACAATGAAAACCTAACAATAGGTTCTTATATATTTGAAAATGTTGCAAGTTTTGAGTACCTGAGTGCTTTAATCAACAATAACAATAAAATTAGCGAAGAAATAGAAGAATCATTAATGAAAATAAAGCATGTTTTGCTAATTTGAATTTAATCAAGTCTCAACTATTATCTCGTAATACTAAACTAAGAATTTCTAAGACTCTAAGCAGACTTGCCATAACTTATTGCTCTTAGACATGGAATTTGACAGCTAGCAACTGTAACAGACTTAGTCTTCAAGTGGAGAATAATACAGAGAATCTACAGTGCTGTTTTGGAGAGAGGGGAGTGGAGGACAAGGACTAACAGAGAACTCTATGAAAATTCTTGAAAATGAAGATACTAATAAATTGAGAAATATGTTGATATTTATAAACATATTCTGCTACAACTTGTAATAATATTAGTCACTGGACTAGTTTTGGAGAGGATCCTCTCCATCATTCAGCTGTTGATGGACTGGTTCAACATCAGGTAACTGCCTCCCCCTTCTCTCGTTGCCCGGTCTGCTGTTCTTCCTATTGGCTAGTTGTAACACATTGTCTATGGGTGGTATGTTGAAATTCATCAGCCTATCTTGATCCTTAATGATATAAATATTTTCCCACACTGGTAACTCCTAATAATTGTTTGCTGGTTTTAAAAGTTGGATATTTAGGTTGATATGATTGCAAGATCAAAAGTGGTGAGCTATGGCTGATTTATCCATTTCTTTGTACTCGATGTTTCTGATGTGTTCTTTCATTCTGGTTTCCAAATTTCTTTTTGTTTTGCTGATATACATCTTATGGCAGTCTTCACAGTTGACATGATAGATACCTGATAATTTAATACTTGGACTGGTATTTTTTAGAGGGTGATTGAGCAAATTTCTCACACTATACTTGTTTTGTGGAGCCAGTTTTATATTATAATCCTTAAAAATTTTGTTGAATCTGTTGAAAAATTTTGGGTGATGTGTAAATTTACATTGCCCTTCTTGGTTATCACTAAGTTTTAATTCACTGACATCTTTGATAGTTTTTAATCTTCTATGTTTCTTTAATAATCTGGTCATGAAATTGGGTTTAAATCCATTTAAATTTGCAACAAGTTTAATATGCTCCAGTTCTTCATTGTATTCTTTATTTGTTAATGGGACAGTGATCAGTCTGTGAATTAAGCTATGGAAGATTATATGCTGATGTGCTTTTGGGTTGAAATGATTGTTTTTGATGTAATTGTCTAGGTGTGAAGATATTGTTTGATTTATAAAGTCTCAAAGGTTACAATGGCTGATTCATGCTGAGAGCATAGCAGACACAAGAACACCTAAAGCCATATATAAGGCTTGAATGGATCAAAGACCAAGGAATTGATGAACAGATAAATTTGAAGCTGGTTTGAAAATTCTGAATGTGCGCCCATGGAGGTTGGCTGCCCAGGATTGAGAAAGATGGAAAACTGATGTTTTAGAGGCCAAAGTTCACCTCGAGCTGTAGCGCCAGATGATGATGATGATGATGATGATGACGACGACGATGACAATAACGTATATTTATGTCAATATTTTGCAGTCCTACCTATATATGAACTGCAGTCATTTAAATAAAAAGATCATGAATGCACTTAGTTCAGTACTTTATTTTAAACAATCAGCTATATTATGGTGTTTACTTTATAGTTTACCTATCATTAGTTATAAGTTGTTGAACTTAGATGCAGTTTCACCGAGGTGAAAACCATATCTAACATTGCTATAGCAACAGTGAAGTCAAAAATGTACAAGAATGCGCTCTATGACATTATTAGCATGAGAACAAATAGTGATTGCTCAAAACCGGCTCTGTTGATTCGTAATATTATTTTACTTTCCAAATTTAATTATATATGTTTCTTCTTTCAAGAAATGCAATTTTATACAAAAATATTTTTATGGTACACAGGTAATGTTGTGAGGTACCAGTATGTTAACATCCAGTAACAACAATGCAACTACCGCAAAGATTTATGAGAGGGCGTTATAACATTTAAATAACATTTTTAAAAAATTGTAAATAAAATCACATTTTCTCAGGAAAGACAGCCATATAGATTAACTTAAAAAACAAAACCTTATCTAAATACATTTGATTCAGATTTTTGGAGCCATTTCTGAGATACATGAAATATGTATTTATATATACAGGATGTAAATGAATAACACTGCATGAATTTTTCTGCTACTAAAGGGTTCATAGACAGTCAATGTGAGATAGGAAATCAATGTCTGCAATGTCAAGTTAATAAGTTATATGTATTCAAAGTAATTCAAGATTGTGAGCAATAAATTACAACCACAAAGAAATATATCAATATTATCCACTGGAATTGAAATAGTGCTTATTAGGAACTTAGTGAAGCCTGTCTGCTGTCTCTCTGAAGAAGCACTTCTAAATTGTAGCGCTATGAAAAGCACTTAAATTGGGGACTTAACATGTGGCTGCACGCCACTGCAATGGATAATTTAATAGGTTGTGGTGAGCGGCTACAGAAATATAGAGCAGTTCTAGAGCATGTGCTTTGGCCGCGTGGTTATGTCGACTGACTGTGGACCTAATGAAACCGAAAAATTGAGTTCAAACCCGACAAGGGGATAAGTATTCTTTTTTTCCCCTCCTTTCTTTTCCATTTTGAGAGAAATGTTTGGTTTAAAATAGCAAAATATGACCATCATATGCAATGTGCAGAGTATTATTTACTTTTGCTTCTTCTCACATCTGATGATTTAGGCTGCAGATTCATCTATTGCCACTTGTCTGAAGCTGACTGTAGGTTATTTTTCCATGTCAATAAAAGAAATTTTCCTTCCAACAGTTGACCTGCTGTAAACAATTCACAAAACATTGAACCAAATAATAGCACAAAGTACCACAACTGTCCAAAGAGACACTGAATTCCTATGTGTTCGCATGACAAATGTATAAATACTGCCAATATATACATTTATAATCCTGGAAGACACTTAACACCGCCATGTGGGGACTGTTTCCTTCAGCACACAATAACATTGCACTAGACTTGAACCATCTCATTTAAGTGAAAACAAAATTCTCAGTGTGTACCTACTATTTAGATCATGCAAGTGTAAATAATAGTTAAACAAACTTGAAACAAAAGGTTTAAACATTCGTTAACCTCTTGAGCAATGGCCATTTAAAACGTCCGCGAGCCGAGAACTGCTACCCAATATCCAGCACAGGGCATTTAAAGTGCTTCGTATATACACAGCTGTATTTTGTGTAAATATTAAGTTATTTTAATGAAACAAAAACTGGTATAAAACTCGTTATTTGCAGTATAAATGTATGTCATCAGAAAAGTTGAGTTGCATTTACAAACCGTTGAAATGACACTATTTTGTTTCACTGTGGTGAAAAGTCAACTTTGCTCTGTCGAACGCATCTAATATAAGTTCTCGGAAAGATTCAGTAGTTGGCCCACTATATGTGTGGCTTATGCGTCAGCATATTGTGTAATAATGCACTACTGTATGTGTGGTCTCTTGAGTCATCAGAATACAGCAACATTGCAACTTTTGCTTACGCGAGTTTCGTAACTTAGTAGTCCGTGTCTTTCTTTGTTGAAATACACACATATACTTTCCTGCTTGTAGCTGAAGGGAGAAGTGGTATAAAAAGGTATTTTTGCACCAACTGGATATACAATTGTTTGGTAATTTGGAGAGCTCTAAACCCACACAGGACAATGACCTACCTTGACTTCCGACTATCGATAGCTCACAGCCTAATTGAACAATACCACGTTGGGGATTGAAAATCCAAAACCCCTGCACCCCTCAGACTTCAAAGAAAACATTATCCTAAAAGGATACCACCAACAGCAAAGAAGTCCCATTCATCTCGAAAGTGTTTCGTGTGCTGCAAGAAGGGAATTCGAAAGTGTTTCGTGTGCCGCAAGAAGGGAATTGCGAATGTGGAGATGTACCCTTGTGTGTTTATCCCAGTTTTGAGGTAAATCACTGCAGAACAAGCATATTAAGGTAAGCCAGTAAAGTATATAGACTTTACTTAAGTGTTTCATAAAGGGAAAATTAAAATAAGTTGAGTTAGATAAGGGATAAATAAAAGTTAAATGCACAAACGCACAGGACGTGCATACACATATCGCTCATCCATCATTTTAAATGGACGTGATTTCATGTCCATATCACTGAAGAGGTTAAACAGAAAATTACGATGACACAAATGCTTCATGTAAATCAAATTAGATTAAACATGTGCTTATGAAAAAAGAAAAAAACAACAAAAAATATGGGATTGTGGGTATTTGAACCTGCACTTTTAATACGTGTGTACCTTCGCATCCGGGCACCATAACCATCATGCTAAATAGACAGACTAGGAAATTGGCCCACTTGTTTTCTCATCATGCCTTATAGCTGCAGTGGACATGATCAGTGCCATGCATACCCTCAAACAATTTTAAGCCACAGTTCTGTAATTTGTAATCCTAGGCCATAGGTTTCCTGTCTCAAATTGATTGCTTATGAACCTTCTATCACCAGTAAAATTCATGCGATGTTATTCATCTACATCCTACATATATTCCTTGTTTAAAGTTATTATGTTTATTATATTAAGATTAAGCCTAGTTCCATACTGAATATGGGTGTAAATGTTCTAAAACCAATAGAGTAAAAGGTTGATAGGTTAATAATGTTTTTAAAGCTAAAAGGTGAGCTGATTACTAACACTACACAACACCCTGTTTCAGAGGCTAACTTTCCTCCATTATCAACCGGACATTGCTGCAAAGTCAGCCTCCGAAACATGTTCCAGTAAACTATAAGTAAGTGTTGCATAGTGTTATTAATGGACTCACCTTTTTGGTTTAAATTGATTATTACAACACTGTTTTAAAATTCCCAAGAATGAAGATACAATAATGTTCTATTTGGTTGTTGAGGAAACATTTCTAAAATGTTCCTTACTTTGAGTTGAAAACACTGGCATATGAAAGCATATGGTGAGTAATTGAAGAGATAAAGAGTAATGTGAGGAGGAGGACTGATGTTGCAGATGATGCAGCAGAGCATAAGAGGGGAACTGACACCAGAGCCAGAGACAGAGCCCGAGCAGCTGCAGAAGTTGGAGGAGCTGATTGCTTCACTGGGTATAACTTCTGCAAGTCACCAGCATCTGCTGCAGGAACTTACAATGTCCAGTACTTTTCATGGCTGTCTCAAAGACTTGGATGATCTCAAAAGAATGGTAACAAACCTCTCACATGTTGTCAAAATTACAGTTACAGTCACATGACTTTCTCTACCAGTGTACAAACACTTGCTGCTCTATCTAAACTAAACCCCGGCATGACTATAGCTATATGTGTAACCATTAGGTTGTCCATCTCTGTAATACAAATTATAAATATAAATGTGTGACAATGTCAAAAACTGTATTGCAGTCTATTGACAATAAAGAATTTAATTTAATGACAGTCCTTCATGTTAATAGACATACAACATTTGTACAAATTATTGTTTCACTAATTTTCTTGTAGCTACAAGCGGAATACAGTAGAGTTGAAGTGACATTCAAATGTTTTAAACCTGGTCATTATATGGTTCATTAAGCATGGCCAAGACTAAAAAAATGAATAATGTAATGACGAAAGTATAATTATTACAACATTCAGACAAATAACAAGGAGTATCTTTGGAATGGTTCACTCCACAAAAAAATTCATGAGACATAAATTGTATACCTTAGCGAAATGTACATGTTTTATGCAGTAAGATTTGGTCCATGTCTTACAGTTTACCAGTTACACAAAATTAGTGGTGAGGCCATTCCACGAAAATTCAAGTATATATTTCATTAGTGATGAAAATATCTTGAACTGGTGATATTTTAATCAAAATCATAAGCTATTTTTCATAAATGTTGCATGTAAAAGGTAGTGTGGGGTGAGGACTTCCTTGAAAAATCTTCTGTTGCATCCCTGGGTGTTTATGCACTTAAATACCAAGTTTGGTATTTTCCAACTTTTTCTTTTTGAGTTATGCTGTTCACACCCACACACACACCATACACACACACACCACACATACTCACACACACACAACACACATACTCTCTCACACACACACCATACACACACACCACATCATAAACACACAACACACATACTCTCACACACACACACACACACACACACACACACCACACATACTCACACACACACAACACACATACTCTCTCATACACACACCATACACACACACCACATCATAAACACACAACACACATACTCTCACACACACACACAGCATACACACACACCACACATACTCACGCACACCCACACACACACCATACACACACACCACATCATACACACACAACACACATACTCACACACACCCACACACACACCATACACACACCACACCATACACACACAACACACATACTCACACACACCCACACATACTCACATACACCCACACACACACCATACACGCACCATACACACACAACACACATACTCACACACACCCACACACACACCATACACGCACCATACACACACATACATACACACCACACACACACACCATACACACACACCACACACACACCATACACGCACCACACACACACACACCCTACACACACACCCTACACACACACCATACACACACCACACACACACTATATACACACCACACACACATACATACACACACCACACACACATACATACACACACACCACACACATACACACCACACACACATACATACACACACCACACACACATACATACACACACACCACACACACATACATACACACACATACACACATACATACACACACACCACACACACATACACACACACCACACACACATACACACACACCACACACACATACATACATACACACCACACACACATACATACATACACACACACACACACCACACACACATACATACATACATACACACACCACACACATACACAAACACACACCACACACATACATACATACACACACACACATACACCACACACACATACATACATACACACACCCACACACAGCACACACACCATACACACACAGCAACACACACCACACACACATACACACACACCACACCACACCACACCATACCACACATACACATACACACACCCACACATACACATACACACACCCACACACACAGAAGGAAAATAATTCAAAGAAGAGGAAAATGGCCACCAACTAAAGTCGAAATTGCTAAAAGTTATTTTAAAGAATATATTCAGTATGCCAATGCAATTGATCTGACAAAAAATAATTGAACTATATAAATCTATGTAATTATTAATGTTAAATTAAGATGTATTTATCAGTTTACTTTGTAAGCAAACCCAACATGTAGTATTACATATTGTAATGGAACATGTAGAACAATAAAGAATCTTTAAAAAAAAAAAAAAAAAAACACACACATACACACACACATACACACACACATACATACACACACACATACATACACACACACCCACACACCATACACACACATACATACACACACACCACACACACATACACACACACCATACACACACACCACACACACCACACACACATACATACATACATACATACACACACCCACACACAGCACACACACCATACACACACAGCAACACACACCACACACACATACACACACACCACACCACACCATACCACACATACACATACACACACACCCACACACCATACACACACATACATACACACACACCACACACACACCACACACACATACATACATACACACACCCACACACAGCACACACACCATACACACACATACATACACACACACCACACACACATACACACACACCATACACACACACCATACACACACACACACCACACACACACCACACACACATACATACATACACACACACACCCACACACAGCACACACACCATACACACACAGCAACACACACCACACACATACACACACACCACACCACACCATACCACACATACACATACACACACCCACACATACACATACACACACCCACACACACCATACACACACCACACCATACCACACACACATACACACACATACACATACACACACACACACCACACCACACCACACCATACCACACATACACACACACCCACACACACACACCATACACACACCACATACCCACACCATACACACACCACACACACACACCATACACACACCCACACACACAGGCTGTGGCCCAGGCTTTTGGAACATAATGTATAATTCCCTATTGAATACTGATTTCAATAGGAAAACTAAAGCCATGGCATTCGCAGATGACCTTGTCATATTAACAAGAGGCTCAAGCAAAGTAGAAGCAGAAAACATAGCGAATCAAGATTTAGTCAAAATTCAGAACTGGGCCACTGACAACAAAATAGAATTTAACGAAAAGAAGTCGAAGACTCTAGTCATATCAAGAAAGCGAACGGACAATTGGGACGTCAATATCTACTTAAACAACAAGAAGCTTAACCAAACTGAAGAAATGAAATACCTGGGCATATGGTTTGACAGTAAGTTTAACTTCAATGCACACATAGAACACACTGCAGGAAAATCAATCACACTCATCCACATGTTATCACGGACAGCTAAACTACAATGGGGATTAGGACACAAAGCACTAAAAATAATATACGAAGGAGCTATAGTCCCAATAATGACATATGGCTCACCAGTGTGGATAGACGCTTTAAGAAAAATAAAAAATCTAACAAAATATAAAAGGATACAAAGATTGATTAATATAAAAATTGCTAAAGCCTACCGAACTCTCTCATACGAGGCATCATGCGTAGTAGCAGGCGTTCCACCCTTACAAATAACCATAGAACAATATGTAAGAACCTACCTGGCAACAAAAGTCAACAATCAAGAATATGACGCACCACTGGAAGTCAGGTATTGGAGACACCCTGTGGAAATACCCCTAATAGATGAGGTAGATAACAATGTATATGCAGTTGAAATGTACACCGATGGTAGCAAAACTGGTGATAAAGTTGGGGCAGCAGGGATCATCTTCATCCATGGCAACCTGGCATACAAATTAAAGTTCAAGTTGCATCCACGATGCACGAATAACCAGGCTGAACAACTGGCAATATTAAAAACACTTAAAAAACTAGATGAGCTTGGATATGGAGAATGCGATGAAAAACGAGCTGCATTATTCACAGACAGTAAGATAACTCTAGATCTGCTCAGGAACAACATAAAACATAACCAGCTGATAGAAGCAATCAAAACCAAAATCCTTGAACTTTCAAAATCAAAGTGGACACTACATTTCGGCTGGGTGAAAGGACACGCGGGAATACACGGCAATGAACTTGTGGACAGACTAGCAAAACAAGCTGCCGCAGAAGACACTGAAATAATATATGACAAAGTATCAAAAGAAGCAATAGTAACTAGAGAGAAAGAAACTGCACTCGAAGAATGGCAACAACAATGGACAGCATCAAGGAAAGGAGCAGTAACCAAAGAATATTTCCCATCCGTGAGAAGAAGATTGAACCAACGGTTACCAATATCTCCGGAGTTCACAGCAATGATAACAGGACATGGAAAGCTAAGATCATATCGCCACAGGTTTGGATTTTTAGATAACCCAATGTGCAAATGTGAAGAAGAGGACCAAACAGTAAACCACATTATATTTCGATGCAAAATACTAAACAACCAGAGAAACGCAATGATTAGGAAGATACAAAGTAAAGGTGCTACTTGGCCCATAAACAAAGAAGAACTTGGAAACAATTTCATACAACCTTTCGTTAACTTCATTAATGCTATACAATTCACAGAAATAGAATGACTTAAGTTCAAATATATATAATTTCTACTCCTTACCAAAATTGCAATCAGTATCATTGTCCAAACACAGTTCAATACTCTACTGCTGTTACGAGTATAATAATATTTGCGTTTCACTATATGATAAGTACTAGATTTATGAAGTACTCAATTAGACTAAGGTAGATAAAAAATTAGAGGTAAATAAAGATGTAAATGTTCAAATAGAACATCACCAACAATATGTACATGTATATATATAAAATGTAATTTGTATGTAAATAAATAAATAAATTCAAGCATGTAGTATTCATACGGAATGGAGCATGCAAAAAAAAAAACACACACACACACACACACACAGGAACACACACACCCACAACAACACCACACACACACCATACACACACACACCCACACACACACCATACACACCCACACACACTGCAACACACACACCATACACACACACCCACACACACAGCAACACACACACCCTACACAGCAACACACACCCCATACACACACCCACACACACAGCAACACACACACCCACACACACAGCAACACACACCACACACACAGCAACACACACCATACACACACACACACCACACACACACCACACACCCACCATACACACACCATACACACACACCCACACACACAGCAACACACACACCCTACACAGCAACACACACCCCATACACACACCCACACACACAGCAACACACACACCCACACACACAGCAACACACACCACACACACAGCAACACACACCATACACACACACCACACACACACCACACACCCACCATACACACACCACACACAGCAACACACACACCATACACACACACCCACACACACAGCAACACACACCACACACACAGTAACACACACAGAAACACACACACCATACACACACCCACACACACACCATACACACACCACACACACACCATACACACACCCACACACACAGCACAGACACCACACACGCCATACACACACCAACACACACACCATACACAGCCACACACACAGCATACACACACCACACACACCATACACACACCCACACACACACCATACACACCCACACACACACCACACACAGCAACCCACACACACACCACACACACACCATACACACACTCCAACACACCCACTTCCACACACACCCACACACACCATACACACACAGCAATACACAGACCATACACACAGCAACACACACACCCACACCATACACACACAGCAATACACACGCCCACACACAGCAATACACACGCCCAAACACACCCATACACACCCACACACCATACACACAGCAATACACACGCCCACACACACCCACAACACACACACCCTCACCATACACACACAGCAACACACCCACACACACACCTACACACCCACACACACCTACACACCCACAACACACACACCCTCACCATACACACACAGCAACACATGCCCACACACACCCACACACACCATACACACACCCACACATACATACACACACCCACACACACCCCCACATACCCACACACACAACACCCACACCCACCGCACATACCCCAACACACCCACTCCCACACACACGCCCACACACATGCCCACACACCATACACACACAGCAATACACACACCATACACACAGCAACACAGACACGCATACACACGCACCCACACACACACCCATACACACACAACACACCCACACACACTCATACACACCCCAACACACCCACTCCCACACACCCCCACCCGCACAACACACCTACACACACCCACACACACCATACACACACCACACACACAACACCATACCCACACCCACCCATACACACACCACACACACAACACCACACATACCCACACCACTCACACATACACACCCACACATACGCACACCACTCACACATACACACCCACACACCACACCCACACATCCCCACACACCACACCACACACCGCACACATATACCACACATCCCCGCACACCACACCACACATACCCACACACACACCCACACCCATACACACACCACACACACCACACCATACACACACCACACACACACCACACACACCACACCACACACACCACACATACCACACCATACACACACCCACACACACCACACACACACCACACATACCACACCATACACACACCCACACACACCACACACACACACACCACACACCACACATACAACACACACCACACACCACACACACACCACACATACCACACCATACCACACCATACACACACCACACACACCACACATACCACACCATACACACACACCACACCATACCACACCATACACACACCACACACACCCCACCATACCACACCACACACACCACACCATACACACACACCACACACACCACACCCATACACACACCACACACACCACACACACCACACACACACCACACACACACACCCACACCCATACACACACCACACACACATACCACACACACACAACACACACACACCACACACACACCCACACACACCCACCACACCATACCACATACATACACACACTACATACCACACACACCACACCACACCATACCACACATACACACACACACACACACCACACACACACACATACCACACCATATCACACACATACACACCACACGCGCACACACACATTACACACACCACATCACACACACACACTACACAACACACACTTTGCTGTGCTGTAGACGAGTGGTTAGACCATTCGCTTCGCACTAGAGCGGCCCGGGTTTGATCCCAGGTAACCATATGTTGGATTTGTGGTGGACAAAGCGACCCTGGGACAGGTTTCCTCTGGTGTCCCCCACCATCTCATTTTACCAGTGTTCCATATTCATTCCATGTATCACCAGTGTCACCACCTGTGGTGCCGTATATAGTTAAAGCAGGTGTTAAACACTACCAATATACCCACACACACACTCACACCACACAGAACACACACATGTGCACCACCACTACCCAGACACAAAGAGACCTTCTTCTAGAAATGCTTTTTTTTTTTAGTTTCAGGGTGTCTCAAAACATATTTGTGGTGAAATCTTGATATAAAATTTTTGGGTGAAACTCAGTACTTCCCCTATATTAAACAATGTTGAAAGAAGAAAATAGACAAAATGAAAAGCCTGAACAAGATCAGTCAGTCGGTAACATCTGTGGCCTGCATTCAGGTGATCTTGGGGGCCATTATCCTGATGAAGGATCTATACTGTTTAGGCAAGATTTGGTCGTTTTGTTGCAAGTGTCCTCCTTAATGGCTCCTTCAGTACCTCACAATAGTAATTTGGAGTAACAGTACGTTGATTATGAACCATATGATCATAACATGACATCAATTGTGTTGACGTCTGTTTTCAAAGTTGGTGGTCTTCCGGGACGTGGAGCATCCTCAAGGTCATTTTTACCCTCCTGAAATCGTTTATACCATTCAAGCACTTGAGTTTTCACCATTGCTTGCTCTTTATAGGCTTACTACAACATTTCCAATGTTTGTGATGCAGTTTTGACAATAAGAATGCAAAATCGAATTGATGTGCGCTGCAATTTGAGATCCATGTTGGGTACAGTAAACACGACCTCGCACTTCTCCTGCTTCCCATCAACTGGGTACCCCCAGGCCAATGACATGTATGCCATTTCGTCACTCAAGGTCAGACCTCTGTGCTACTACCAACAGTCATCTCATGCGCAGGCTCTTTAAAATGCAAAAAAATATTTCCGGTAATTTTTTGGCACCCCCTCATAAAATGATACTAACAATGAAAAACAGAAAGGTGCAAGGGCCATTTTTACTTTCTCTATTGGTAAGTAGGGGAAATATTGTATTCCACCCAAAAATTCGATGTCAAGATTTCACCGGAAATAAATGTTTTGAGACCCCCTGAATCTAAAAACAGCATTTTTAGAAGAAGGTCCGTGTGTGTGTCTGTCAGTCTGTGGACAGCATAACTCAAAAACGAAAAGTCGGTTGAAAACCAAAGTTGATATTTAAGTTTAATGTCTTTCAAGGATGCAACACAAAGATTTTGAAGAAAATAGCCCCAACCTAAACTACCCTTTACATGGAAAATTTTGATTTTCTTGAAAATGGCTCTAACAATTTTGATTAAAATGTCATATGCTTGAGATATTTTTATGACAAATGAAATGTATATTTTGAATTTTCTGGCTATAACCCCTGTAGTCGTATTTACTCTGGACGACTTTTGCATAACTGGTAAACCGTTAGAGATAGACAAAATCATACTGTACAAAAAATGTAGATCTTGCTAAAATACACAATTTATGCCTGAATACGTTTTCTTGTAGGGTGAACCATTTCAGAGATATTCCTTGTTATGTGTGTGAGTTTCAGAAAACTTAGAATTTTCATGAAATGGATTATCGTTGTTCATTTTTTTATATGTTAAGTGTGTAAAGACAACAAAATCTCAAAGCTTTAAAACATTTGACTATGACACAAAGCCTACTGTATTCTAACATTTCCCTTGCACCTACAAGGAAATAAACAATAAGATAATTTGAACAAATGTTTGTCTCAACTAACATGAAGAAGATATAGAAATAAGAGTTTGTAAGAATGGTTAGTACAAGAGTAGAGAAAGTCATGTGAGTGCAACACATCAGATTTTTTTTCAACCTGCTATAGGACAGAAAAGCAAAATGAATGTGAAGAATAAAATGGTTCTTTGACAAAAGTTCACTACACCCATAAGCTACTTTTCAACATAATCTCATGAAGATTGAAACATTTGTCATACTTATGCATTATCTTAACAATATTCTCTTGATCCAGTCTGCAAGGTGTCTTTAAGATCATTGGTGGAAATATTGCTCTCTCTGTGAGTAAAGATGGAAGTCACTTTGTGCTAGGTCTGGGCTATAGGGAGGGTAATCAAATGCTTCTCCCCCTGACCATCTTCATCATAAACATGTGTTTGGCCAACTCTAAATTTCCTACACCATGCTATCACTTACACCATACACACAGTTTAATCTGCTGTTTATTTCCACTAAATTATGTCCCTCTTTCTGTAGAAACATAACATTGCATAACTTACACTTCGCAGGGGATCCCCTGGTAAAGTGTCGATAGCCAGGTTTTAACTGACCAGTTGACCTTGTGTTGATTAGTGCTGATAGTAGTGGGGAGACAGCCAATCACATCGTACAATCCCCCACCTCATATCACTGCTTCAGTCACCTGGGAGTGCCTTTCGAGGTTGAATAAAAAATAGCTCTCGTAATAGCAAATGCTCTGTCATCTATCGACAAGCAATGAAAGCAGCTGGGCTAACCTTTGCTTGTAGCATTAGCCTGTTTGTCTCATCAACACTGCTTATGTGCCAGGGTGCATGTTACGAGGGTCATTCCGTAAATTCTGGCAACTATGGGTTAACGTTCAGTAATGGAGTGCAACAACAGCATGGTGAAGGCAGTAAGGATTTCAGTGCCAGCATAAAACAGGTAGAGGACAGGAGTTAATGGCACAGTTGAACTGAAAGACAAGTAATGTACATTTATTGTGCGCGAGTACAAATGGAACAAATATCAATCAATTAACATCCATGGCACCAGCTGTCCTTTAAATTAGAGCCCAGATATCCCCACAGTGTTGCCAATGATGGGGAAGGTGTTGAATGGCATGGGCCACTTGTGGACTGTTTCCATATTAGTAGGGCTGTGCCTATCCCACCTCTGGTATGGTGGTAGCATTCTACCCCACATCCAAGAGGTTGGGAGTTCAAATCTTGCTTAGGGTCAGTTACTCAGATAAGGTAGGTTTTTTTTTTTTTTTTTTTTTTTTTTTTTTTGAGGTTTTCCCTTATCCTGAGAAGACAAATGTCGGGTACCTAAACTTTATGGACCTTGGGCTCATTTGTGTATCATTCATTCATCATCTGATTTGAAATTACATTGGAGGACGTTAGGAATAAAAATGTCCTATTCCCAAAGCTTCCTGTAGGTCATCATTCCGGCCACTGAAGACATGTATGATCACTGTTCCAATCTGTAGCAGCATGGCCAACCTCAGACTGAATGTGCCAGTACCTAACCATCCTCGCTTATAGTCGCCATCTCAGTTAATTGGTACGGTTTGCCACGTAGTTATATATATACGCAGTATAGTGCCAAGACTTAAGAAATGACTCTTGTATCTTGAATATTTCTGAATACTTTAATGGCAAACATTGCAATATATGAAGAATGTATTTGTTTTTTGTTATACTTCCAGTGAACATTATTTGTGTGGATGTCCAACAATGATTTAGTATTGCTTTTGCTTTTAAAGGGAGCTGACTTTTCTGCAGTGAACCAGGACTTGAGATCTCCTCTACATTTGGCAAGTGCAGAAGGGAATGTTAAGGTGGTGAGGTATCTGCTGCAGAATGGAGCAAACGTCCACCTCAAGGACAGGTATGTAACTCTAACAGTGGCACATGTATGTAAGGTATTGCATTCTACTCAAAAATTCACTAGCATCTTCTCAAGTCTCAAACACAACCACTTTTAGACAAAAGTCCATGTGTGTGATGCTATAACATATAGAACAACCTATTTGTTAAAGCTACTTTGATACGAATTTTAATTCCAGGATAAATATAGGAAGAATTTGTAGAAGGACAGTGCCGTGGCCAAGTGGTTAGACCATTTGCCTACCACCAAGGTGGCCGGAGTTCGATCCTAGGGCATTTGGTACTTGTGCTGGATGAAGCGATGTCTGGGTCAGTTTTCTCCGGGTTCTCCAGTTTCTCCCACCATTCATTCCACAATCATTGATTTTGTCTGCATTTCATATCATCCTCTTCCTATCATACCCGGTGCTTGGCTGACCACCCACTTCCAGGTCTTCACTCTGTCTGGTCCATAGGTTCCTGTGCTCATAATTTTATTTTAAAAAGATGTGCTGCCAAGCAATCATAGCCAGTTTCAAGACGAAAGAAGTTGTTTTTATGATTCTAAGGACAAAGTTTGTTTTTCTTATAACACAAAATCATTTAACTTAATAAATGCTGCTTACTTCAAATAATATTTACATTTTCCATAATAGGCATTAAGAGGATGTGGATAATGTAGCACATTGATTCAAAACCCAATTTTCATCACAAACACTTATGATAGAGAATGTTGAGTGCCTTGATAAATAACGTCAGTATAATTATTGTTTTAAGATCATTATATTGTTTCCTAAAACTCTTAAAAACATGCAAATAATATTTTTTAAACCTTGTTATAAAGCAGATGACTTATAGTGATGGCATGTAGAAGGGACATAAGCGAGGGGGGAAGGTGGGAAAGTGGTATTGCTAACGTATAAAATGCAGAAACTGTCAGCAACATATTTAGGAAATGGCATGTGTGCTTCTGTGTGAGTGCCGTTGTTGGCCACATTTGGACAGGAGAGGGAAGGAATGTAGCAGAGAGGAAAGCTCCCATGATGCCTTGGGTGAAGTGTGAGTGCTTCACTTTCTGCACCTTGCCTCAATAAAGTGCAGAAGTGTTTTGGTTAGTATGCTATGTTATCCAAATTTGCAGATATATCTAAAGAAAATGCTATGCTAAAGCACCTACAAGGAAATTAGCAATAAGATAACTTCTACAAATGTTTATCTGTATTAACATGAAGAAGATGTAGGAATAAGAGTTTGTAAGAATAGTTTGTACACAAATGAGTAGAGAAAGCCATGTGCGTGTAACACATGATAAAGTTTGTGTTTATTAAAAGGCAAATTGTTAATGTTTTGCAGGTATGGACATACGCCACTAATTGATGCCATCCATAATGACCGCCAGGATGTAATTGAGCTACTCATAATAACTGGAGCCCATCTAAATACAGCAAATCCCAAAAAGATTGGAGAACAGTTGTGTAGGTGAGTACATTTCTTCTATACACCCTTGAACCTCCCTTCCTGGACGTGCACTTTCCTTACAGCAAAGCAAACAACGGTAATGTTGCCCAATATGGGCTTATTGATGCGTAATGTTGCTGAACCATGCCAACTTGACATGAAGAAATACACTACTGGACAGAGGTTGGCAACTATGAATCAGAGAGGAACATGGGTAATGGAACGGAAGCTAAAACTCAAACATGGAATATAAGTGCAAAATAAATAGTTGCTGTTAGCTAATGCTGGATTTCTGACAATGAAGTCATTAATCCTCTTGCTCTCCAATATTTTTCACTGATGGATGGGGCACTAGAAGTGGCCGGGCATATTTGAAGGTGGTCTCGATCCATTTCCTCTTGCAGATCACATAGAGGACAGAGTGGTGAAGAATATATCCCAATTCTGTTTAAATGTTTTGCCAGACAATCATGTCCTGTAATCAACCTGAAGGTTGTGACTGGCATTTTTCAAGGATACTCAGGAATTACTGTTTGAATGTTTGGTAGTTCCCATCTTTTATTCTTTGATTTTTCATAGTAATATTTTGCAAACATTTTTTTGAATTCAGAATTGACTAATCTTTTAGCTGCATAAAATGGTAGATTAACTATAGATTTCTGTACACTGCTGGTACCCTTTTTTGCAAGAAAATCAGCTTTCTCATTACCACTCAGTCCACAGTGAGCTGGTATCCATTGGAAGACTAGGTGTTTTTGAAGTGCTGTTAGATGGCTAAGCATCTTCCAACATTCTATAATTGTTTGGTTTTTTGGTGACAACTTGGAAGTAATTGCTATAATTGCCGCCCAGGAATCTAAGAGAATAACTGCTTGCTGAAAATGTGAAATTCTGTACAAAAGATTTTGTAGGGCCATTCGAATTGCTTCAATTTCTCCATCAAAGTTTGTAGTTCCATAACTTAAAGATTTGTAATAGGAAAAGAGGTGACATGTGACTCCAGCACCTGCTCCATCTTGGTTTGATATCAATGATCCATCAGTATAAATATGGAGTCACTCATGTTCTGGAAATCTAGTATGGATTGTCTCTAATGCCAATAATTTTAGAACACTAGTTGGAGTATCACTTTTCTTAACTTCTTCTGTCAGGTATAAATAATATGTGATGTCTAATGTTTGTGTTGGATTGACTTTAGATATGAAGTTTTCCTTTGAATTAGGAAGGTGTACATTCTTCTTGATGTCTTGAATTTTGGAAAGAAAGCTCTCCTGAGTCTTTAGTGTATGTGTAAAATTTCTCTTGTGCCATGTATTGAATGGGAGTCTGATCAACTTTTCGTGTTGAGTAAGAGCCGCTTTTTCTATTTCAGATTCAATGGGGTATTGGTTGGTTAGTATTTCCATAGCTGCTATTGGTGTGGTTTTGATAGCACCTGTAATTAGTCTCAGACTTTCAAAGATCTAATTTTTTTTTTGTATTTGCTGCGAAATAAATAGTGGAATAATGTAAAAAAGGAGACGTGGTGTTATGAAGTAAAGAGTTCCTTTTTTCTCACACCTTTTAGCTGTAATTATTAAAGGAAATCTGCATTTCAAATTACGTTGAAATTGCCAGTAATTTGCGACAATTATTTCGATAAAATGCAATGTTTAAAGTATTCTGTTTGTCAGTTATCTGCCACATGTAAAACTCTTTTTGTTTTATCAATGTACATTATGAAATAAATTCATATTTTACAGTTATCTGCCTACTCCGAAACTGCGTGAGTTTGAGATTCATGGTTATTTGAGGTTATACGGTTTATGCTTCTAAAACACAACTGTGTATTTCTTTCATAAACATATATTTATGAATTATATATTCCCATTTAAGGTTATCTACCTGTTGCACAACTGCATGAGTTATGATTTCATAATTATTTCAGGTTATGTGAATCGTGAATTAAGTTGTTTCATTGCAATATGAAGGGATTGTGGTGCTCAGTGTTACATTTGCGAGGTCTTGCGGGTTGAATTGAGCAATGTGCGTGTAAGTAAAATAGAGTCCCGCCTTCTAGTTACCCAAATTCATCATTTTGAACAAGAATAGAGTTATTATTTTACTGTTGGTGTTTTTAAACACACAAGCCGTGTGTGGGCAATGTTTGAGAGGTAGAATCGAAACTGAAAAATACAATGCCACAGCTGGGATTTGAACCACAGACCTCTGCTTACCTGGTGGGTGCTTTAACCTGCCAGAATGACATTGAATTCTCCAACTGATTTATATTTATCCTGGTATACCACAAAGGCAGTCTCATATCAGAGACAATTACCCCAATGGTGACTTACTATTACTTCATGTCCCGGAATTAAATAGAACTATAGTTGGGACGATGGTTTTGTGCCGGTGAAGACTGTGTGTGCGCTCGTACAACTTCCAGTTGCTGAGCCTGCGCATCCGCATTATATTGAAATGGTCAGCATGGTTGAGAGCCTTGATTGAATAACATCCGTCCGTCTTCTATCGTTCAGTGCAGCACCTTAAGGTTTTACCAGTGGAAACTCTGATTAATCGAATTGGTGATTAGTGCCTTGAGTCTGTGTGTGTGTGCACGCGTGTAAGTGTTTGTTTATTGGACTAAAATGCCTCCATTCAAAGCAAACTTGGTGGGAAAACGCTGCATAGCCAAACACGTGAGGTTATTAATAATGTGCATTCCTTCATGAAAAATGAAACTGCCTCTGGCGATGTGCTAATACCACTGAAGAAAGTGCAGCAACAAAGGTGCCTGAGAGGACAATGCGAAAAATAATTAAGGGGAAAAAATGTGAGGAGCAAGGGACTTTCTTCGGAACACCCGGAAAGACACATCGTGTGCTGAAAAGGATCACTGATATTGATGACTTTGATAGGTGTGTAATTCGCCAAACAATTTACAATTTTTATATTCAGGAGAGAACTGCCTACTGTTAGAAATCTGCTCCTGAAACTTAAAGAATCCATTAACTTTAAAGGGGGAAGCACAATTTTAAAGACTATGTTACATGACATGGGTTTCAAGTGGAAGAAAACAAGAAACAACAAGATTTTGCTACAGGAAAGGCATGATATTAGAGATAGGCATGTGTTATATTTGTGTGCTATAAAAAGTGTATAGAGACGAAGGAAGGCCCATTTTCTATGAAGACGAAAGATACCTTCATAGCAGCCACACAAGACCAAATAACTGGTGCAATGACGGTTCCTCTGGTTTATTAGCACCTGTTGCAAAGGGACCAAGAGTCATTATAGTCCATGCAGGAGGCCAATTGGGATTTGTTCCTGGTGCATTTTTGATGTTCCAGTGAAATAGAAAAACCGGAGACTATCACGATGAGATGAATGGCAGGAACTACAAAAAGTGGCTGTCTGAAAAACTAATTCCTAATTTGCCACCTAGGTCAGTTTTAGTGATAGACAATGCTCCATATCACAATGTGCAGTTGGATAAGGCACCTACAAGCAGCTATGCAGCAATGGCTTACATCAAGAACATATGCTGAAAGTAGAGCTCTACAGCCTCATCAAGCCATCCCATAAAACCTACGTGGACGATGACCTCTTAACTAAGCACGGACATTCAGTGCTCAGGTTACCACCCTATTCTCCTCACATAAATCCCATAGAACTTATTTGGGCCATCATAAAACAATGGGTAGCAGGTCGTAACACAACTTTTAAATTGCAGGACATAATGCACTTGAGTGAACGTGTTGCAGATATTAGTGAAGAAAAGTGGAAAAATATATGTCTGCATTTTGAAAAGATTGAAAATGATTATATTGAAAAAGAAGGAATCTTCAAAATATAATAGAAAACATTATAGTACAAGTATCAGGAGACTGTGAAAGTTCTTGCGAAGGAGAGGAAACAAAAGAAGAAAATGAGGAAGAACAACACGATGGCGATAGTGATCTGTCAGGAATTGAATGTTTGCCAGATGATTAGAATGCCTTGTTGACAAAACTACGTGTATGCTTTTGTGTGTGTGTGTGTGTGTTGCATATGTGTGCGTGTGTTGGAAGGGAAGAGAAACAAACTGGACCAAAATATTTAAAATTGTTTACATTAAGCTGCTGTTCTGTGATAAGTTTAATACAATAAACTCTCCTGTGAGCAGCGATTTCGCCTGCCAGTAGCAGCCATCATGAACATTACGGTGAGTCACATATTTTATTTATTTTGAAGCATCATTTTTATTTTTTATTTTGTATACCGTTTACATACACCAAGCTTAAATGAACAGAGTCCCCGGGCGGGAGTCGAACACGCGGTCCTACACACAACAGAGTATCAGCGCCAAACAGCTGTGTATGTTAAATGTATCCCAGCTGCATTCCATCTGCTATCTTCCAACCAAGAGGGTTCTAGCCCTCTTGCTTTCAGCAGCTAGCAGAAGATATTTCGCTTGAGCATAGATGCTCTTCAATGTGTGAAGAAAGTAGGTCACCGGCACAGAAGTATTGTCGCAACTGTAGTTGGAGAATTCAATGTCATTCTGGCAGGTTGTCGCAGTAGCTTAATGGTTAGAGCACCTGCATGGTAAGTGGAGGGTCTGTGATTCAAATCCCAGCTGTGGCACTAAGTTTTTCAGTTCTGGTTCTACATCTCAGAGAATAGAGTTTTCCATGTTCTTGTATCTATATCACCTGTGTATACACATTGCTGCAGGTTCCCTCATTTCTCATCTTTAGGCATTGCCAATTATACAGTTCCAATATCATTCAAATAATGTTCTACCGCTGGCTCCTTTCATTTCTCATACGTTGGAACCCTGCATCACGTCCTTAAGCCTGTATTTGGCAACATGCCATATGTATTCATACAGTGTGGGGCAAGTCACTTTCTGCTCCCCTAATTGGGCATCATCCCCCCAACAATTTTACTGTAGGAACCTGCCCCCTCTCCAAATACTAAAATAGATCTCTCATTAAACAAACACTAAAATGAACTGCTGTTCGGAAGAATTTAGTAACAGTGATGCCCAAATAATAATAATAATCAACTTTGGAAGTAGAGTGAGTGAGTAGTGGTGTTTAAGGGCCTGTCAACAACTATATCATTAGGGCCTGAAGTCCAAAATAAAAACAAGCAAACAAGTAAAAACTCACCCCTAAAAAGATGAAACAACTAAAAGTGGAAGTTAAAAGGACTAAAATGACAGTTAAAACAGCTAAGAATTAAAACAGGTAAAAACTTAACTTACTAACATAAGCCGATAAGACTTAAAAAAGCTAAAAACACCAGAAGTACTTTGGAAGTAGGTTTTTGGACACTACACTTACATTTTAATATCTCAGGTCTGAGGTACTAGTACCAGGGCCCATTACTTCCATTTATACCTCAACAGTTAGACTCCAACTTGGGATATATCAGACTTGTTGCTTTGCAGATAGGCTACCCTCCCTTCAACAATGTTATACTGTGGCTAATTTTTCTGATTATATTGTTTTTCTTTTTGTTATAATTCAGCAATCCCATAGAAATACTCTTAACAATATACTTACCATTTCAGTGCTGCAGCTGAAGGAAATTTGCAAAGATTGACATCATTTTACTTAGCCAAGGCCTACATGAGTCAGCCTGATTATTTAGGCAACATCTGTCTCCATGCAGTAAGTACTCACTTCCATCAAATGAATGTGCTGTTTTCAATTCAATTTTGGAAAGGTGAAGTTATAAAGTTCATTCTCAAAAACTGAACTATGGATATCCACTGTAAATAATAAAACTCCAATCTTTAAACTCTCAGACGAACTGAAACTTCATGAAATAAATTGCATGTTAGTTAGTGGTGGGACAATACCCCTATTTCTTGATACTTGATATTTTAAGTGCTGATACTCACTTTATAAAAACCTGTAAAGGTAGTAGGGAAAATAACGTACAGAACATTTATTTAATTAGAATGAAATGAAGATCTGCTGTAGCCAATGTCAGCCTATACTAGCCTATCTCCCCAGCCTATACATATATACAGATCTGGTGTAGCCTATACTACCCTATCTCCTCAGGCTATACTTATATACAGACCTAGTGTAGCCTATGTGAGCCTATATTAGCCTATCTCCTCAGTCTATACTTATGTACAGATCTGGTGTAGCCTGTGTGAGCCTATACTAGCCTATCTCCTCAGTCTGTACATATATACAGATCTGGTGTAGCCTATATGAGCCTATACTAGCCTATCTCCTCAGTCTGTACATATATACAGATCTGGTGTAGCCTATATGAGCCTATACTAGCCTATCTCCTCACTCTGTACATATATACACATCTGGTGTAGCGTGTGTGAGCCTATACTAGCCTATCTCCTCAGTCTGTACATATATACAGATCTGGTGTAGCCTATATGAGCCTATACTAGCCTATCTCCTCACTCTGTACATATATACACATCTGGTGCAGCGTGTGTGAGCCTATGCTAGCCTATCTCCTCAGCCTATACTTATATATACAGATCTGGTGTAGCCTATGTGAGCCTATACTAGCCCATCTCCTCACTCTGTACATATATACACATCTGGTGCAGCGTGTGTGAGCCTATACTAGCCTATCTCCTCAGCCTATACTTATATATACAGATCTGGTGTAGCCTATATGAGCCTATACTAGCCTATCTCCTCACTCTGTACATATATACACATCTGGTGCAGCGTGTGTGAGCCTATACTAGCCTATCTCCTCAGCCTATACTTATATATACAGATCTGGTGTAGCCTATATGAGCCTATACCGGCCTATCTCCTAAGTCTATACTATATACAGATCTGGTGTAGCCTTTGTGAGCCTATACTAGCCTATCTCCTCAGCCTATACTTATATATACACAACTGGTGCAGCCAATTGGAGCCTATGCCAGCCTATCTCCTAAGTCTGTACTATATACAGATCTGGTGTAGCCTTTGTGAGCCTATACTAGCCTATCTCCTCAGCCTATACTTATATATACAGATCTGGTGTAGCCTATATGAGCCTATATCGGCCTATCTCCTAAGTCTCCCCTCCGAAGGAGTGTGGCCTTGTCGTGGCGGAGGGGCTCAGTACCTGAACCAGACGGCCTACTAAGTGTCATTTTGACTACTGGTAGGCAAGAGGTGAGGGGAAGCTAAGAACATTCCAAACGGGTAGATGGGGCTCGTTAGTCTTGGTTGACGACTCATCTAGGAGAAGAGGACTCCGAAATCAAACTCCCCCAGGGGCTCCTACTATGGTAGGTACGGGTTTGGCATACCCGGGGCCCCGAGCCATACTCTCGATTGGGTTCCTCCAAGAGGTGAGAGGGCACATGCCAAACACCCAATCAACTTTGGTCCACTTTTGTGTTTGACCTCCCTGTACACAGTCTGATGGATAACCTACGCGCGGGTCGTCGGAGGATGGGGTGACGCAAGGGGTGACTGGGTAATCGCGTAAGTCCCAGCCCCTGGTTATCATGTAGGATCTTTGTGCGTATCCGCTGATAAAGGTCAGTCCCGGGGAGGGGCCATTGCATGAGCTGATGCACTCCTGAAGGCGATTGGGTCCCTCTGTCTATACATTGGGAGGTGAGACCCTAGGGTGAACAAGGTCCAGGCCAGGACTCACACCTAAGCCGGGGTGGCGCCCAGGATGTGAGCATGCCATCGGAGACATCTGCAATGGTGGAGGATATCATCGCCATGAGTTCCAAAACTCAAAACAAAAACAAACAAAAAGTGTATGTAAAGGAAGTAGTCGAGTGTTGTGGTCCTCGCTACTTAGTCATTTCGAGAACTGAGGAAGGAAAAAAGTTTCTTTCGGTGAGCCCATTTGTAATCCAGAAGGGCCTGGATAAGATAGCTGGTCCAGTGAAGTCTTGCACTAGATCGCGTAATGGCACGCTTCTTGTAGAAGCGCATTCAGCAGAACAGGCAGCTAAAATACAAAAAGCAAACCTGTTGGCCAGCTATCCAATACGTGTTGACCTTCATAAGACGTTGAACTCGTCACGCGGTGTCGTCAATACCCGCGCATTAGACGGACTCAGTGTTGAAGAGATCAAGGAAAACCTAGAAGATCAAGGTGTTACCTGTGTTTATCGGGTTCATCGCAAAGAAAGCGGTGAATTGAAGCCTACTCGTACCCTGTTCCTGACCTTTGATCGGGTAGATCTCCCACAAAGGATTAAGGCAGGGTATGAATCCATCGAAGTTAGGCCGTTCATTCCGAACCCACTCAGGTGTTTCAAGTGCCAGCGCTTTGGACATACAAGCGAGCTTTGTAAGGGACTAGCTACATGCCCTCAATGTGGAGATGAACTCCACGATGGTGCATGTACTACAGCTCCTTCATGTGTTAACTGCAGAGGTGAACATCCATCTAGTTCCCGAGACTGCCCCCGCTTTATAGAGGAAAGAGCGATTCAAGAGATACGGGTTAAAGAGAAGGTGCCCTTCTCAGAAGCCCGGAAGATCTTGCGTCTACGCCAACCCTCTGTTCCCAGATCTGGAACCTATAGCTCTGTTGCAGCTAAAGCGGTAGCGAGCAGAGAGATCGCAACGCAGACCAGCGATTTCAATGGGGCAACAATTTCTGAAAAGACACTTGTTGCCCGTAGCTCTATTCCAAAGCCCTCAACATCGGCACGCACATCTGCGTCAACGTCTACAAAGTCCGTAAGTGTAAAGAACATCAGCGTCACATCACCATCAAAATCATCAAGATCAACACAAGAAAGAAGCAAGCCCGTAAGATATGATGCCTCACCGATCAAGTTCAAGAAGACTTATACAAGAAACGATTTCCTCAAAGAAAATGGTACGTCCGATCCCAGTACATCAAAGGGATATAAGAGTCCCCGATCATCTCGAAGATCTCGAAAATCCTCTTCTGGAGAATCTTCAGGGGTGGACTCAGACCGGCGTCTTTCATCTTCGCCGGTCCCCATTAGCAACCGGTTCGAGACACTCGAACCCAAGTTTGCTATGGGAAGACGCACGTCCTCGGCAGAGGACATGGAACTAGAATCTGCCCACACTGGAAGACCTCCAGTGGAAAAGAGGCGCGAAAAAGCGTCCGAAAAGAACGTAAGCCCAAGAGAGAAAAGGGCTAAATTAGTTCGACAACCGCCTGCTCCAAAGTAATGAAGAGTTACCTTGGAATTACCTATCCCATACACAATGCAATATGACTATCCTACAATGGAACGTACGTGGCATTCGAACTCAAAGGCCAGAACTTTAGCTCTTGCTCAAAGAAAACGAACCTCTGGTCGCATGTTTGCAAGAGACTAAGCTGCGTCCTCGAGACGCTTTCCATCTAAGGCGATACACCCCAGTACGGTGTGATGTTACACCAGAAGAGGGTGTACCGGCACATGGCGGCGCTATGATACTTGTCAGAGATGACGTATATATGCAAACTCTACCTTTGCACTCTGATATACAATCAGTTGCTGTATGGATTAAACTGCCAAACATACATTTCACTATCTGTAATGTTTATTTGCCTCCGTCCCATGACTTCTCGCACATTGATTTAGAAGATCTAGTTTCCCAGTTGCCAACACCGTTTCTGTTGGTGGGAGACTTCAATGCGCACCACCCACTTTGGGGTTCAAGTCGCGCTTGTGCGAGAGGTACACTCATTTCCGATTTTTTGGACAGTCACAACCTAGCTCTCCTCAACACTGGAGAGCCTACATTCATTTCGGACTCTCATAACAGCTTCTCACACCTTGACCTCGCAGTTTGTTCACCTCAGTTGGCAGTCTCCTTACAATGGAATGTCATCTCTGATTTACACTCTAGTGACCACTTCCCATGTCTTATTAGTCTCTTGACGCAACATACGTAATCCACACGTATGCCCAGATGGCGTTTGGACCATGCCAACTGGAACCTCTACACCCAGTTGGCTGCCTTTACATACAACGAGCACGACTCAGTGCATAATTTGGCGCAGCATCTTACGGAGACGATTCTCTCTGCTGCTGAACAGTCGATTCCGCGGTCGACTACACACCCCCGTCGATTTCCCGTCCCCTGGTGGACGGAAGAATGTCGGAATGCCATTCGTGCTCGAAGGCGTGCACTTAGGGTTTTCCAACGTCACCCTACTTTGGAAAACCTGATTGAATACAAGAAAATGCGCGCCAGGTCCAGACAAGTCATTAAGGATAGCAAAAAGTCATCATGGAGCAAATTTGTAGCTTCATTTAACCGACACACACCTTCCTCGGTTGTGTGGGATAGATTAAGGCGTGTTGCAGCTAAAACGACCCAAATACCAATAGCGGGACTAAAAACAGCCACAGGAGCTGTTGTTGATTCATTTGAAGTGGCCAATACCTTTGGCAGTGCTTTCGCACAAGTGTCTAGCTCGGAAAACTACTCCCCTGAATTCCTTCCATTTAAAACTCAGGTGGAATCTCAAGGCTTCACGTTTCGTTCTAGAAACGTAGAAGATTACAATCGCCTTTTCACCATGGCGGAGCTGGAGCATTCCCTGAAATCTTCGCGATGTTCAGCACCAGGACCGGACGGTATTCATGTACAAATGTTACAACAGCTCTCTCCTGAAGGTAAGGCATTCCTGCTCGAGGTCTATAATCGTGTTTGGGTTGACAGTATACTCCCAGAAAATTGGCGGGAGGCCACCGTTATTCCCATCTTGAAGGCTGGGAAGGACCGTCATCTTCCCTCCAGCTATCGTCCTATTTCCCTCACCAGTTGCGTTTGCAAGGTGATGGAACGCATGATCAATGGACGATTGGTATGGTGGTTAGAAAGTCGTAACCTACTGACTAACATCCAGTGTGGTTTTCGACGACGCCGTTCAACTGTTGACCATCTTGTGTCAATATCGACACAGATAATGGACGGCTTTATGAAGAACTGTCAAACCGTTGGCATATTTTTCGATCTTGAGAAGGCTTATGATACGTGCTGGCGAGCAGGGATTCTACGTTCCCTGTATGCCTGGAACATACGTGGACGCCTACCACTTTTCATTCAGGAGTTTATGAAGGACCGCTTTTTCCGAGTAAGGGTCGGCTCGGTTTTTTCTAATTCTTTTGTTCAGGAGGGGGGAGTACCTCAGGGTTCGGTGCTAAGTGTCACGCTCTTTGCTATAGCAATTAACTCCGTCTGGAAATGTGTTCCACCTGGAGTTTCGTCATGCTTATTCGTAGACGACTTCGCTGTCTATTGCACTTCTCAGCGCACGGCGTTCTTACAACGGCGCCTGCAGCAATGTTTGGACAACCTTAGAGAATGGAGCGTGAAAAACGGCTTCCGTTTCTCAACTGAGAAGTCAATCTGCGTTAATTTCTGGCGCCGTAGGAGACGATTACCACCTTCGCTCCGATTTGGTCCAGATTCACTTCCCTTCGCAGAAGAGACGCGCTTCCTGGGTTTGATCTTGGACAGGAAGCTTAGTTGGTCGTCACATATTGCACAGCTAAGAGCGAGATGCGACCGTTCCCTAAATATTATGTGAGTACTGAATGGCAAATCGTGGGGAGTGGATCGGACAATTTTGTTGCGAATATATCGCGCATTGGTCCGATCCAAGCTAGACTATGGGTGTATTGTTTATTCGTCAGCACGACCATCTGTGCTTAGAAGATTAGACGTGGTCCATAATATGGGCATCCGCATTGCAACAGGAGCTTTTCCAACAATGCCAGTGGTGAGCCTTTACGCCGAGTCCGCAGAACCTCCTCTGCAATATCGGCGTGAGATTCTCTTGGCAAATTATGGTTGTGCGCTTAGATGTATGCCTAAGCACCCAACTTTCGCTTGTTTTTTCACCACCACGCTAAGAGAACGATATAGAAATAGCACCCTTAATCCTAAGCCTGCGGGGTTCCATTTCCAAGACCTCCTAGTGAAGCTTGGAGTGGAACTGCCTGTGATGTTCGCAAAGGGCGAGAGACTTTACCCCCCCTGGCTATCTGGTACGCCCCATGTAGATCTTGGGATGACCGTACACCAGAAGTCCACGATGCCTATTTTAAGTATCCACACGTGTTTCTTAGAATTTTTGTCAGGTTACACTGACCGTCGATATATTTACACCGATGGGTCAAAGGGCTCCAACGGTGTTGGATGTGCTTATGTTTTTGGAACCGAACCATATACATTCGGTTTTCCAAATAGCACCTCCATTTTTACTGCAGAGCTTTATGCAATTTATCGAGCCGTTTTGTATGTTCGCCGTCGTAAATTAGGTGACTGCCTGACTTTGAGCGATTCCCTTAGTACACTGCAGAGCCTTTGTCAGTTGTACAACCCCCACCCTATTGTACAACATATCCAGGATGCCCTCCATGTTTTACACGCTTCAGGCGTTGACGTGGTGTGTGCATGGATTCCTGGTCACGTAGGTTTGCCGGGGAATGAAATGGCAGATTTAGCAGCAAAGACGGCAACTACAGAACCCAGTATTACCATCTCACGTGTTACTTCGGAAGACTTTAGGCTTGAAGTGCGGAGAGCGGTGCTGTCGTCCTGGCACGACGAGTGGTCAGCTCTCTGCGGTAATAAGCTTACAGAAGTGAAAGAACTTCCGATAAACTGGGTAACTTCCTGTCGCACATCTCGTCGCGAGGAGGTTAGTTTGGCTCGGTTAAGAATAGGGCACTGCAATTTTTCGCATGGTTACCTATTTAAAAGGGACCCTGCGCCCCTTTCTCCGCTGTGTGACAACCTTATGTCAGTTCGCCACGTGTTGCTAGAGTGCTGCTCTCTAGGGCACCTTCGGGATTCTCTGCAGCTGCCTGCCAGACTTGCAGAGGTCCTAGCGGACGACAAAACAGCGGTTGATAGAGTTTTTAATTTTTTGGCGGAGTGCGATATCAATTTGAGGATTTAAAATTTCTTAATTATCTGTTTCTGCTTTTGGACATATTTATCACCTTGTTTCGTGTCTGGCTATGGCCACTGCTTTTTACCTTTGTATATTTTGTTGTTTCTAGTATTTTTATTTTTTGAGTGAAATTCATACCTGGCTATTGCCATGAATCTTTTGGGGGCGCTGATGACCTAGAAGTTAAGCGCTCTGCTCTCCAAATCCAAACCTCCTAAGTCTATACTATATACAGATCTGGTGTAGCCTTTGTGAGCCTATACTAGCCTATCTCCTCAGCCTATACTTATATATACACAACTGGTATAGCCAATGTGAGCCTATGCAAGCCTATCTCCTTAGTCTATACTATATACAGATCTGGTGTAGCCTAAGTGAGCCTATACTAGCCTATCTCCTCAGTCTATACTTATATACAGATCTGGTGTAGCTTATGTGAGCCTGTACTAGCCTATCTCCTCACTCTGTACTTATATACACATCTGGTGTAGGCTATGTGAGCCTATACTAGCCTATCTCCTCAGCCTATACTTATATACACATCTGGTGTAGCCTATGTGAGCCTATACTAACCCATTTCCTCAGTCTGTACTTATATATACATCTGGTGTAGCCTATTAGAGCCTATATCACCCTATCTCCTCAGTCTATACTTATATACAGATCTGGTGTAGCCTATGTGAGCCTATACTAGCCTATCTCCTCAGTCTATACTTATATACAGATCTGGTGTAGCCTATGTGAGGCTATACTAGCCTATCTCCCCAATCTGTACTTATATACACATTTGGTGTAGGCTATGTGAGCCTATACTAGCCTATCTCCTTAGTCTGTACTTATATCCAGATCTGGTGTAGCCTATGTGAGCCTATACTAGCCTATCTCCCCAGTCTATACTTACATGCAGATCTGGTGTAGCCTATGTGAGCCTGTACAAGCCTATCTCCTCAGTCTGTACTTATATACAGATCTGGTGTAGGCTATGTGAGCCTATACTAGCCTATCTCCCCAGTCCATACTTATATACAGATCTGGTGTAGCATATGTGAGCCTGTACTAGCCTATCTCCTCAGTCTGTACTTATATACAGATCTGATGTAGGCTATGTGAGCCTATAGTAGCCTATCTCCTCAGTCTGTACTTATATACAGATCTGGTGTAGGCTATGTGAGCCTATACTACCCTATCTCCTCAGTCTCTACTTATATACAGATCTGGTGTAGCCTATGTGAGCCTATACTGGCCTATCTCCTCAGTTTGTGCTTGTATACAGATTTGGTGTAGGCTATGTGAGCCTATACCAGCATATCTCCTCAGTCTCTACTTATATACAGATCTGGTGTAGGCTATGTGAGCCTATACTAGCCTATCTCCTCAGTCTGTACTTATATACAGATCTGGTGTAGGCTATGTGAGCCTATACTAGCCTATCTCCTCAGTCTGTACTTATATACAGATCTGGTGTAGCCTATGTGAGCCTATATTAGCCTATCTCCTCAGTCTGTACTTATATACAGATCTGGTGTAGCCTATGTGTGCCTATACTATCCTATCTCCACAGTCTGTACTTATATAAAGATCTGGTGTAGCCTATGTGAGCCTATCTCCACAGTCTGTACTTATATACAGATCTGGTGTAGCCTATGTGTGCCTTTACTAGCCTGTCTCCACAGTCTGTACTTATATACAGATCTGGTGTAGCCTATGTCAGCCTGTACTAGCCTATCTCCTCAGCCTATACTTATATATACAGATCTGGTGTAGCCTATGTGAGCCTATACTAGCATATATCCTCACTCTATACTTACATACCGATCCGGTATAGCCTATACTAGCCTATCTCCCTAGCCTATACTTATATATAGATTTGGTGTAGCATATACTAGCCTATCTTCTCAGTCTGTACTCATATACAGATCTGGTGTAGCGTATGTCAGCCTATACCAGCATATCTCCTCAGTTGTACTGATATACACATCTGGTGTAGGCTATGTGAGCCTATACTAGCCTATCTCCTCAGTCTGTACTTATATACAGATCTGGTGTAGGCTATGTGAGCCTATACTAGCCTATCTCCCCAGTCTATACTTATATACAGATCTGGTGTAGCATATGTGAGCCTGTACTAGCCTATTTCCTCGGTCTGTACTTATATACAGATCTGGTGTAGCCTATGTGAGTCTGTACTAGCCTATCTCCGTAGTGTGTACTTATATACAGATCTGGTGTAGGCTATGTGAGCCTATACTACCCTATCTCCTCAGTCTCTACTTATATACAGATCTGGTGTTGGCATTGTGAGCCTATACTGGCCTATCTCCTCAGTTTGTGCTTGTATACAGATTTGGTGTAGCCTATGTGAGCCTATACCAGCATATCTCCTCAGTCTCTACTTATATACAGATCTGGTATAGGCTATGTGAGCCTATACTAGCCTATCTCCTCAGTCTGTACTTATATACAGATCTGGTGTAGCCTATGTGTGCCTATACTATCCTATCTCCACAGTCTGTACTTATATACAGATCTGGTGTAGCCTATGTGAGCCTATCTCTTCAGTCTGTACCTATATACAGATCTGGTGTAGCCTATGTGAGCCTATCTCCACAGTCTGTACTTATATACAGATCTGGTATACCCTATGTGTACCTATACTAGCCTGTCTGCACAGTCTGTACTTATATACAGATCTGGTGTAGCCTATGTGAGCCTATACTAGCTTATATTCTCATTCTGTACTTATATACAGATCTGGTGTAGCCTATGTGAGCCTATACTAGCCTATCTCCTCATTCTGTACTTATATACAGATCTGGTGTAGGCTATGTGAGCCTATACTAGCATATATCCTCAGTCTATACTTACATACCGATCCGGTATAGCCTATACTAGCCTATCTCCCTAGCGTATAGTTATATATATAGATTTGGTGTAGCCTATACTAGCCCCTCTTCTCAGTCTGCACTTATATACAGATCTGGTGTAGCCTATGTGAGCCTATCTCCACAGTCTGTACTTATATACAGATCTGGTGTAGCCTATGTGTGCCTATACTAGCCTGTCTCCACAGTCTGTACTTATATACAGATCTGGTGTAGCCTATGTGAGCCTATACCAGCCTATCTCCTCAGTCTGTACTTATATACAGATCTGGTGTAGCCTATGTGAGCCTGTACTACCCTATCTCCTCAGTCTCTACTTATATACAGATCTGGTGTAGGCTATGTGAGCCTATACTGGCCTATCTCCTCAGTTTGTGCTTGTATACAGATCTGGTGTAGCCTATGTGAGCCTATCTCTTCAGTCTGTACTTATATACAGATCTGGTGTAGCCTATGTGAGCCTATCTCCACAGTCGGTACTTATATACAGATATGGTGTAGCCTATGTGAGCCTATACTAACCTATATCCTTAGTCTGTACTGATATACAGGTCTGGTGTAGGCTCAGAGAGCCTATACTAACCTATCTCCTTAGTCTGTACTGATATACAGATCTGGTGTGGGCTATGCGAGCCTATACTAGCGTATCTCCTCAGTCTGTAGTGATATACAATCTGCTGTAGCCTATGTGAGACTATGACAGCCTATACTAGACCACCTCCTCAGTCTGTACTTATTAAATACGGATCTGGTGTAGACTATGTGAGCCTATACTTACCTCCTATACCTACCTCCTCAGTCTGTAGTTATATACAGGTCTGGTGTAGGCTATGTGACCCTATACTAGCCTACCTCCTCAGTCTGTACTGGTACACAGATGTGGTGTAGTCTATGTGAGCCTATACTAGCCTATCTCCTCAGTCTATACTGATACACACATTTGGTGTAGGCTATGTGAGCCTATACTAGCCTATCTCCTCAGTCTGTACGGGTACACAGATCCGGTGTAGGCTATGTGAGCCTATACTATTCTATCTCCTCAGTCTGTACTGATATACAGATCTGGTGTAGGCTATGTGAGCCTATACTAACCTATCTCCCCAGTCTATACTTACATGCAGATCTGGTGTAGCATATGTGAGCCTATACTGGCCTATCTCCTCAGTTTCTGCTTGGATACAGATCTGGTGTAGCCTATGTCAGCCTATACCAGCATATCTCCTCAGTTGTACTGATATACATATCTGGTGTAGGCTATGTGAGACTATACTAGCCTATCTCGTCAGTCTGTACTCATATACAGATCTGGTATAGCTTATGTGAGCCTATACTAGCCTGTTTCCTCAGTTTGTGCTCATATACAGATCTGATGTACTGGTGCAGGCTATGTGAGCCTATAGTAGCCTATCTCCTCAGTCTGTGTCGGTCTGGGTGGCTCAGTTGGTTAGATGCTGGCCTACTGATCCCAAGGTCGCGGGTTCAAACCCGGCCCAGGCCAATCGTTTTTAAGTGTACTTAAGAACGACAGCTCCATGTCAATAAATTTACTGGCATGTAAAAGAACTCCTGCGGGACAAAATTCCGGCACACCGGCGACGCTGATGTGATCCTGGCAATTGACAGCGTCGTTAAACAACAAAATAATAAAAATCCTCAGTCTGTACCGATACACACTTCTGGTGTAGGTTATGTGAGCCTATACTAGCCTATCTCCTCAGTCTATACTGATACACACATCTGGTGTAGGCTATGTGAGCCTATACTAGCCTATCTCCTCAGTCTGTACGGGTACACAGATCTGGAGTAGGCTATGTGTGCCTTTACTAGCCTGTCTCCACAGTCTGTACTTATATACAGATCTGGTGTAGCCTATGTCAGCCTATACTAGCCTATCTCCTCAGCCTATACTTATATATGCAGATCTGGTGTAGCCTATGTGAGCCTATACTAGCATATATCCTCACTCTATACTTACATACCGATCCGGTATAGCCTATACTAGCCTATCTCCCTAGCCTACACTTATATATAGATTTGGTGTAGCATATACTAGCCTATCTTCTCAGTCTGTACTCATATACAGATCTGGTGTAGCGTATGTGAGCCTAGACTAGCCTATCTCCTCAGTTTGTGCTTGTATACAGATCTGGTGTAGCCTATGTCAGCCTATACCAGCATATCTCCTCAGTTGTACTGATATACACATCTGGTGTAGGCTATGTGAGCCTATACTAGCCTATCTCCTCAGTCTGTACTTATATACAGATCTGGTGTAGCATATGTGAGCCTGTACTAGACTATTTCCTCGGTCTGTTCTTATATACAGATCTGGTGTAGCCTATGCGAGCCTGTACTAGCCTATCTCCGTAGTGTGTACTTATATACAGATCTCGTGTAGGCTATGTGAGCCTATACTACCCTATCTCCTCAGTCTCTACTTATATACAGATCTGGTGTTGGCATTGTGAGCCTATACTGGCCTATCTCCTCAGTTTGTGCTTGTATACAGATTTGGTGTAGCCTATGTGAGCCTATACCAGCATATCTCCTCAGTCTCTACTTATATACAGATCTGGTATAGGCTATGTGAGCCTATACTAGCCTATCTCCTCAGTCTGTACTTATATACAGATCTGGTGTAGCCTATGTGTGCCTATACTATCCTATCTCCACAGTCTGTACTTATATACAGATCTGGTGTAGCCTATGTGAGCCTATTTCTTCAGTCTGTACCTATATACAGATCTGGTGTAGCCTATGTGAGCCTATCTCCACAGTCTGCACTTATATACACATCTGGTGTAGCCTATGTGAGCCTATCTCCACAATCTGTACTTATATACAGATCTGGTGTAGCCTATGTGTGCCTATACTAGCCTGTCTCCACAGTCTGTACTTATATACAGATCTGGTGTAGCCTATGTGAGCCTATCTCCACAGTCTGTACTTATATACAGATCTGGTGTAGCCTATGTGAGCCTATCGCTTCAGTCTGTACTTATATACAGATCTGGTGTAGCCTATGTGAGCCTATCTCCACAGTCTGTACTTATATACAGATCTGGTGTAGCCTATGTGAGCCTATACTAGGGTATCTCCTCAGTCTGTACTGATATACAATCTGCTGTAGCCTATGTGAGACTATGACAGCCTATACTAGACCACCTCCTCAGTCTGTACTTATTAAATACGGATCTGGTGTAGACTATGTGAGCCTATACTTACCTCCTATACCTACCTCCTCAGTCTGTAGTTATATACAGGTCTGGTGTAGGCTATGTGACCCTATACTAGCCTACCTCCTCAGTCTGTACTGGTACACAGATGTGGTGTAGGCTATGTGAGCCTATAGTAGCCTATCTCCTCAGTCTATACTGATACACACATCTGGTGTAGGCTATGTGAGCCTATACTAGCCTATCTCCTCAGTCTGTACTTATATACAGATCTGGTGTAGCCTATGTGAGCCTATATTAGCCTATCTCCTCAGTCTGTACTTATATACAGATCTGGTGTAGCCTATGTGTGCCTATACTATCCTATCTCCACAGTCTGTACTTATATAAAGATCTGGTGTAGCCTATGTGAGCCTATCTCCACAGTCTGTACTTATATACAGATCTGGTGTAGCCTATGTGTGCCTTTACTAGCCTGTCTCCACAGTGTGTACTTATATACAGATCTGGTGTAGCCTATGTCAGCCTGTACTAGCCTATCTCCTCAGCCTATACTTATATATACAGATCTGGTGTAGCCTATGTGAGCCTATACTAGCATATATCCTCACTCTATACTTACATACCGATCCGGTATAGCCTATACTAGCCTATCTCCCTAGCCTATACTTATATATAGATTTGGTGTAGCATATACTAGCCTATCTTCTCAGTCTGTACTCATATACAGATCTGGTGTAGCGTATGTGAGCCTATCTCCACAGTCGGTACTTATATACAGATCTGGTGTAGCGTATGTGAGCCTAGACTAGCCTATCTCCTCAGTTTGTGCTTGTATACAGATCTGGTGTAGCCTATGTCAGCCTATACCAGCATATCTCCTCAGTTGTACTGATATACACATCTGGTGTAGGCTATGTGAGCCTATACTAGCCTATCTCCTCAGTCTGTACTTATATACAGATCTGGTGTAGGCTATGTGAGCCTATACTAGCCTATCTCCCCAGTCTATACTTATATACAGATCTGGTGTAGCATATGTGAGCCTGTACTAGCCTATTTCCTCGGTCTGTACTTATATACAGATCTGGTGTAGCCTATGTGAGTCTGTACTAGCCTATCTCCGTAGTGTGTACTTATATACAGATCTGGTGTAGGCTATGTGAGCCTATACTACCCTATCTCCTCAGTCTCTACTTATATACAGATCTGGTGTTGGCATTGTGAGCCTATACTGGCCTATCTCCTCAGTTTGTGCTTGTATACAGATTTGGTGTAGCCTATGTGAGCCTATACCAGCATATCTCCTCAGTCTCTACTTATATACAGATCTGGTATAGGCTATGTGAGCCTATACTAGCCTATCTCCTCAGTCTGTACTTATATACAGATCTGGTGTAGCCTATGTGTGCCTATACTATCCTATCTCCACAGTCTGTACTTATATACAGATCTGGTGTAGCCTATGTGAGCCTATCTCTTCAGTCTGTACCTATATACAGATCTGGTGTAGCCTATGTGAGCCTATCTCCACAGTCTGTACTTATATACAGATCTGGTATACCCTATGTGTACCTATACTAGCCTGTCTGCACAGTCTGTACTTATATACAGATCTGGTGTAGCCTATGTGAGCCTATACTAGCTTATATTCTCATTCTGTACTTATATACAGATCTGGTGTAGCCTATGTGAGCCTATACTAGCCTATCTCCTCATTCTGTACTTATATACAGATCTGGTGTAGGCTATGTGAGCCTATACTAGCATATATCCTCAGTCTATACTTACATACCGATCCGGTATAGCCTATACTAGCCTATCTCCCTAGCGTATAGTTATATATATAGATTTGGTGTAGCCTATACTAGCCCCTCTTCTCAGTCTGCACTTATATACAGATCTGGTGTAGCCTATGTGAGCCTATCTCCACAGTCTGTACTTATATACAGATCTGGTGTAGCCTATGTGTGCCTATACTAGCCTGTCTCCACAGTCTGTACTTATATACAGATCTGGTGTAGCCTATGTGAGCCTATACCAGCCTATCTCCTCAGTCTGTACTTATATACAGATCTGGTGTAGCCTATGTGAGCCTGTACTACCCTATCTCCTCAGTCTCTACTTATATACAGATCTGGTGTAGGCTATGTGAGCCTATACTGGCCTATCTCCTCAGTTTGTGCTTGTATACAGATCTGGTGTAGCCTATGTGAGCCTATCTCTTCAGTCTGTACTTATATACAGATCTGGTGTAGCCTATGTGAGCCTATCTCCACAGTCTGTACTTATATACAGATCTGGTGTAGCCTATGTGAGCCTATCTCCACAGTCGGTACTTATATACAGATATGGTGTAGCCTATGTGAGCCTATACTAACCTATCTCCTTAGTCTGTACTGATATACAGGTCTGGTGTAGGCTCAGAGAGCCTATACTATCCTATCTCCTTAGTCTGTACTGATATACAGATCTGGTGTGGGCTATGCGAGCCTATACTAGCGTATCTCCTCAGTCTGTAGTGATATACAATCTGCTGTAGCCTATGTGAGACTATGACAGCCTATACTAGACCACCTCCTCAGTCTGTACTTATTAAATACGGATCTGGTGTAGACTATGTGAGCCTATACTTACCTCCTATACCTACCTCCTCAGTCTGTAGTTATATAAGGGTCTGGTGTAGGCTATGTGACCCTATACTAGCCTACCTCCTCAGTCTGTACTGGTACACAGATGTGGTGTAGTCTATGTGAGCCTATACTAGCCTATCTCCTCAGTCTATACTGATACACACATTTGGTGTAGGCTATGGGAGCCTATACTAGCCTATCTCCTCAGTCTGTACGGGTACACAGATCCGGTGTAGGCTATGTGAGCCTATACTATTCTATCTCCTCAGTCTGTACTGATATACAGATCTGGTGTAGGCTATGTGAGCCTATACTAACCTATCTCCCCAGTCTATACTTACATGCAGATCTGGTGTAGCATATGTGAGCCTATACTGGCCTATCTCCTCAGTTTCTGCTTGGATACAGATCTGGTGTAGCCTATGTCAGCCTATACCAGCATATCTCCTCAGTTGTACTGATATACATAGCTGGTGTAGGCTATGTGAGACTATACTAGCCTATCTCGTCAGTCTGTACTCATATACAGATCTGGTATAGCTTATGTGAGCCTATACTAGCCTGTTTCCTCAGTTTGTGCTCATATACAGATCTGATGTACTGGTGCAGGCTATGTGAGCCTATAGTAGCCTATCTCCTCAGTCTGTGTCGGTCTGGGTGGCTCAGTTGGTTAGATGCTGGCCTACTGATCCCAAGCTCGCGGGTTCAAACCCGGCCCAGGCCAATCGTTTTTAAGTGTACTTAAGAACGACAGCTCCATGTCAATAAATTTACTGGCATGTAAAAGAACTCCTGCGGGACAAAATTCCGGCACACCGGCGACGCTGATGTGATCCTGGCAATTGACAGCGTCGTTAAACAACAAAATAATAAAAATCCTCAGTCTGTACCGATACACACATCTGGTGTAGGTTATGTGAGCCTATACTAGCCTATCTCCTCAGTCTATACTGATACACACATCTGGTGTAGGCTATGTGAGCCTATACTAGCCTATCTCCTCAGTCTGTACGGGTACACAGATCTGGAGTAGGCTATGTGTGCCTTTACTAGCCTGTCTCCACAGTCTGTACTTATATACAGATCTGGTGTAGCCTATGTCAGCCTATACTAGCCTATCTCCTCAGCCTATACTTATATATACAGATCTGGTGTAGCCTATGTGAGCCTATACTAGCATATATCCTCACTCTATACTTACATACCGATCCGGTATAGCCTATACTAGCCTATCTCCCTAGCCTACACTTATATATAGATTTGGTGTAGCATATACTAGCCTATCTTCTCAGTCTGTACTCATATACAGATCTGGTGTAGCGTATGTGAGCCTAGACTAGCCTATCTCCTCAGTTTGTGCTTGTATACAGATCTGGTGTAGCCTATGTCAGCCTATACCAGCATATCTCCTCAGTTGTACTGATATACACATCTGGTGTAGGCTATGTGAGCCTATACTAGCCTATCTCCTCAGTCTGTACTTATATACAGATCTGGTGTAGCATATGTGAGCCTGTACTAGACTATTTCCTCGGTCTGTTCTTATATACAGATCTGGTGTAGCCTATGCGAGCCTGTACTAGCCTATCTCCGTAGTGTGTACTTATATACAGATCTCGTGTAGGCTATGTGAGCCTATACTACCCTATCTCCTCAGTCTCTACTTATATACAGATCTGGTGTTGGCATTGTGAGCCTATACTGGCCTATCTCCTCAGTTTGTGCTTGTATACAGATTTGGTGTAGCCTATGTGAGCCTATACCAGCATATCTCCTCAGTCTCTACTTATATACAGATCTGGTATAGGCTATGTGAGCCTATACTAGCCTATCTCCTCAGTCTGTACTTATATACAGATCTGGTGTAGCCTATGTGTGCCTATACTATCCTATCTCCACAGTCTGTACTTATATACAGATCTGGTGTAGCCTATGTGAGCCTATCTCTTCAGTCTGTACCTATATACAGATCTGGTGTAGCCTATGTGAGCCTATCTCCACAGTCTGCACTTATATACACATCTGGTGTAGCCTATGTGAGCCTATCTCCACAATCTGTACTTATATACAGATCTGGTGTAGCCTATGTGTGCCTATACTAGCCTGTCTCCACAGTCTGTACTTATATACAGATCTGGTGTAGCCTATGTGAGCCTATCTCCACAGTCTGTACTTATATACAGATCTGGTGTAGCCTATGTGAGCCTATCGCTTCAGTCTGTACTTATATACAGATCTGGTGTAGCCTATGTGAGCCTATCTCCACAGTCTGTACTTATATACAGATCTGGTGTAGCCTATGTGAGCCTATACTAGGGTATCTCCTCAGTCTGTACTGATATACAATCTGCTGTAGCCTATGTGAGACTATGACAGCGTATACTAGACCACCTCCTCAGTCTGTACTTATTAAATACGGATCTGGTGTAGACTATGTGAGCCTATACTAGCCTACCTCCTCAGTCTGTACTGGTACACAGATGTGGTGTAGGCTATGTGAGCCTATAGTAGCCTATCTCCTCAGTCTATACTGATACACACATCTGGTGTAGGCTATGTGAGCCTATACTAGCCTATCTCCTCAGTCTGTACTGATATACAGATCTGGTGTAGGCTATGTGAGCCTATACTAGCCTATCTCCTCAGTTTGTGCTTATATACAGATCTGGTGTAGCCTATGTGAGCCTATCTCCACAGTCGTTACTTATATACAGATCTGGTATAGCCTATGTGAGCCTATACTAGCCTATTTCCTCAGTTTGTGCTCATATACAGATCTGATGTACTGGTGTGGGCTATGTGAGCCTATACTAGCCTATCTCCTCAGTCTGTACTGATACACACATCTGGTGTAGGCTATGTGAGCCTATACTAGCCTATCTTCTCAGTCTATACTGATACACACATCTGGTGTAGGCTATGTGAGCCTATACTAGCCTATCTCCTCAGTCTGTACGGGTACACAGATCTGGTGTAGGCTATGTGAGCCTATACTATTCTATCTCCTCAGTCTGTACTCATATACAGATCTGGTGTAGGCTATGTGAGCCTATACTAGCCTATCTCCTCATTTTGTACTCATATACAGATCTGGTGCAGCGTATGTGAGCCTATACTAGCCTATATCCTCAGTTTGTGCTTATATACAGATCTGGTGTAGCCTATGTCAGCCTATACCAGCATATCTCCTCAGTTGTACTGATATACACATCTGGTGTAGGCTATGTGAGCCTATACTAGCCTATCTCCTCAGTCTGTACTCATATACAGATCTGGTATAGCCTATATGAGCCTATACTAGCCTATTTCCTCAGTTTGTGCTCATATACAGATCTGGTGTAGCCCATGTGAGCCTATACTAGCTTATATTCTCATTCTGTACTTATATACAGATCTGGTGTAGCCTATGTGAGCCTATACTAGCCTATCTCCTCATTCTGTACTTATATACAGATCTGGTGTAGGCTATGTGAGCCTATACTAGCATATATCCTCAGTCTATACTTACATACCGATCCGGTATAGCCTATACTAGCCTATCTCCCTTGCGTATAGTTATATATAGATTTGGTGTAGCCTATACTAGCCTATCTTCTCAGTCTGCACTTATATACAGATCTGGTGGAGCCTATGTGAGCCTATCTCCACAGTCTGTACTTATATACAGATCTGGTGTAGCCTATGTGAGCCTATCTCCACAGTCTGTACTTATATACAGATCTGGTGTAGCCTATGTGTGCCTATACTAGCCTGTCTCCACAGTCTGTACTTATATACAGATCTGGTGTAGCCTATGTGAGCCTATACCAGCCTATCTCCTCAGTCTGTACTTATATACAGATCTGGTGTAGCCAATGTGAGCCTGTACTACCCTATCTCCTCAGTCTCTACTTATATACAGATCTGGTGTAGGCTATGTGAGCCTATACTGGCCTATCTCTTCAGTTTGTGCTTGTATACAGATCTGGTGTAGCCTATGTGAGCCTATCTCTTCAGTCTGTACTTATATACAGACCTGGTGTAGCCTATGTTAGCCCATCTCCACAGTCTGTACTTATATACAGATCTGGTATACCCTATGTGTACCTATACTAGCCTGTCTGCACAGTCTGTACTTATATACAGATCTGGTGTAGCCTATGTGAGCCTATCTCCACAGTCTGTACTTATATACAGATCTGGTGTAGCCTATGTGAGCCTATCTCTTCAGTCTGTACTTATATACAGATCTGGTGTAGCCTATGTGAGCCTATCTCCACAGTCGTTACTTATATACAGATCTGGTGTAGCCTATGGGAGCCTATACTAACCTATCTCCTTAGTCTGTACTGATATACAGGTCTGGTGTAGGCTCAGAGAGCCTATACTAACCTATCTCCTTAGTCTGTACTGATATACAGATCTGGTGTGGGCTATGCGAGCCTATACTAGCGTATCTCCTCAGTCTGTAGTGATATACAATCTGCTGTATCCTATGTGAGACTATGACAGGCTATACTAGACCACCTCCTCAGTCTGTACTTATTAAATACGGATCTGGTGTAGACTATGTGAGCCTATACTTACCTCCTATACCTACCTCCTCAGTCTGTAGTTATATACAGGTCTGGTGTAGGCTATGTGAGCCTATACTAGCCTACCTCCTCAGTCTGTACTGGTACTCAGATGTGGTGTAGTCTATGTGAGCCTATACTAGCCTATCTCCTCAGTCTATACTGATACACACATTTGGTGTAGGCTATGTGAGCCTATACTAGCCTATCTCCTCAGTCTGTACGGGTACACAGATCCGGTGTAGGCTATGTGAGCCTATACTAGCCTATCTCCTCAGTCTATACTGATACACACATTTGGTGTAGGCTATGTGAGCCTATACTAGCCTATCTCCTCAGTCTGTACGGGTACACAGATCCGGTGTAGGCTATGTGAGCCTATACTAGCCTATCTCCTCAGTCTATACTGATACACACATTTGGTGTAGCCTATGTGAGCCTATACTATTCTATCTCCTCAGTCTGTACTGATATACAGATCTGGTGTAGGCTATGTGAGCCTATACTAACCTATCTCCTCAGTTTGTGCTTATATACAGATCTGGTGTAGCATATGTGAGCCTATACTGGCCTATCTCCTCAGTTTCTGCTTGTATACACATCTGGTGTAGCCTATGTCAGCCTATACCAGCATATCTCCTCAGTTGTACTGATATACATATCTGGTGTAGGCTATGTGAGACTATACTAGCCTATCTCGTCAGTCTGTACTCATATACAGATCTGGTATAGCTTATGTGAGCCTATACTAGCCTGTTTCCTCAGTTTGTGCTCATATACAGATCTGATGTACTGGTGCAGGCTATGTGAGCCTATAGTAGCCTATCTCCTCAGTCTGTGTCGGTCTGGGTGGCTCAGTTGGTTAGATGCTGGCCTACTGATCCCAAGGTCGCGGGTTCAAACCCGGCCCAGGCCAATGGTTTTTAAGTGTACTTAAGAACGACAGCTCCATGTCAATAAATTTACTGGCATGTAAAAGAACTCCTGCGGGACAAAATTCCGGCACACAGGCGACGCTGATGTGATCCTGGCAATTGACAGCGTCGTTAAACAACAAAATAATAAAAATCCTCAGTCTGTACCGATACACACATCTGGTGTAGGTTATGTGAGCCTATACTAGCTTATCTCCTCAGTCTATACTGATACACACATCTGGTGTAGGCTATGTGAGCCTATACTAGCCTATCTCCTCAGTCTGTACGGGTACACAGATCTGGTGTAGGCTATGTGAGCCTATACTATTCCATCTCCTCAGTCTGTACTGATATACAGACCTGGTGTAGCCTATGTGAGCCTATACTAGCCTATCTCCTCATTCTGTACTCATATACAGATCTGGTGTAGCGTATGTGAGCCTATACTAGCCTATCTCCTCAGTTTGTGCTTATATACACATCTGGTGTAGTATATGTGAGCCTATACTAGCATATATCCTCAGTCTGTACTCATATACAGATCTGGTATAGCCTATGTGAGCCTATACTAGCCTATTTCCTCAGTTTGTGCTCATATACAGATCTGGTGTAGCCCATGCAAGCCTATATTAGCTTATATTCTCATTCTGTACTTATATACAGATCTGGTGTAGCCTATGTGAGCCTATACTAGCATATATCCTCAGTCTATACTTACATACCGATCCGGTATAGCCTATACTAGCCTATCTCCCTAGCCTATACTTATATATAGATTTGGTGTAGCCTATACTAGCCTATCTTCTCAGTCTGCACTTATATACAGATCTGGTGTAGCCTATGTGTGCCTATACTAGCCTGTCTCCACAGTCTGTACTTATATACAGATCTGGTGTAGCCTATGTGAGCCTATACTAGCCTATCTCTTCAGTCTGTACTTATATACAGATCTGGTGTAGCCTATGTGAGCCTGTACTAGCCTATCTCCTCAGTCTCTACTTATATACAGATCTGGTGTAGGCTATGTGAGCCTATACTGGCCTATCTCCTCAGTTTGTGGTTGTATACAGATCTGGTATAGCCTATGTGAGCCTATCTCTTCAGTCTGTACTTATATACAGATCTGGTGTAGCCTATGTTAGCCTCTCTCCACAGTCTGTACTTATATACAGATCTGGTATACCCTATGTGTACCTGTACTAGCCTGTCTCCACACTCTGTACTTATATACAGATCTGGTGTAGCCTATGTGAGCCTATCTCCACAGTCTGTACTTATATACAGATCTGGTGTAGCCTATGTGAGCCTATCTCTTCAGTCTGTACTTATATACACATCTGGTGTAGCCTATGTGAGCCTATCTCCACAGTCGGTACTTATATACAGATATGGTGTAGCCTATGAGAGCCTATATCACCCTATCTCCTCAGTCTATACTTATATACAGATCTGGTGTAGCCTATGTGAGCCTATACTAGCCTATCTCCCCAGTCTGTACTTATATACAGATTTGGTGTAGGCTATGTGAGCCTATACTAGCCTATCTCCTCAGTCTGTACTTATATCCAGATCTGGTGTAGCCTATGTGAGCCTATACTAGCCTATCTCCCCAGTCTATACTTACATGCAGATCTGGTGTAGCCTATGTGAGCCTGTACAAGCCTATCTCCTCAGTCTGTACTTATATACAGATCTGGTGTAGGCTATGTGAGCCTATACAAGCCTATCTCCCCAGTCTATACTTATATACAGATCTGGTGTAGCATATGTGAGCCTGTACTAGCCTATCTCCTCAGTCTGTACTTATATACAGATCTGGTGTAGGCTATGTGAGCCTATACTGGCCTATCTCCTCAGCCTATACTTGTATACAGATCTAGTGTAGGCTATGTGAGCCTATACTAGCCTACCTCCTCAGCCTATACTTATATACAGATGTAGTGTAGGCTATGTGAGCCTATACTAGCCTATCTCCTCAGCCTATACTTGTATACAGATCTAGTGTAGGCTATGTGAGCCTATACTAGCCTATCTCCTCAGCCTATACATATATACAGATCTAGTGTAGGCTATGTGAGCCTATACTAGCCTACCTCCTCAGCCTATACTTGTATAGAGATCTGGTGTAGCCTATGTGAGCCTATACTAGCCTACCTCCTCAGCCTCTACTTATATACAGATGTAGTGTAGCCTATGTGAGCCTATACTAGCCTATCTCCCCAGTCTATACTTACATGCAGATCTGGTGTAGCCTATGTGAGCCTGTACAAGCCTATCTCCTCAGTCTGTACTTATATACAGATCTGGTGTAGGCTATGTGAGCCTATACTAGCCTATCTCCCCAGTCTATACTTATATACAGATCTGGTGTAGCATATGTGAGCCTGTACTAGCCTATCTCCTCAGTCTGTACTTACATACAGATCTGATGTAGGCTATGTGAGCCTATAGTAGGCTATCTCCTCAGTCTGTACTTATATACACATCTGGTATAGGCTATGTGAGCCTATACTACCCTATCTCCTCAGTCTCTACTTATATACAGATCTGGTGTAGCCTATGTGAGCCTATACTGGCCTATCTCCTCAGTTTGTGCTTGTATACAGATTTGGTGTAGCCTATGTGAGCCTATACCAGCATATCTCCTCAGTCTCTACTTATATACAGATATGGTGTAGGCTATGTGAGCCTATACTAGCCTATCTCCTCAGTCTGTACTTATATACAGATCTGGTGTAGCCTATGTGAGCCTATATTAGCCTATCTCCTCAGTCTGTACTTATATACGGATCTGGTGTAGCCTACGTGTGCCTATACTATCCTATCTCCACAGTCTGTACTTATATACAGATCTGGTGTAGGCTATGTGAGCCTATAGTAGCCTATCTCCTCAGTCTGTACTTATATACACATCTGGTATAGGCTATGTGAGCCTATACCACCCTATCTCCTCAGTCTCTACTTATATAAAGATCTGGTGTAGCCTATGTGAGCCTATGTTAGCCTATCTCCACAGTCTGTACTTATATACAGATCTGGTATACCCTATGAGAGCCTATATCACCCTATCTCCTCAGTCTATACTTATATACAGATCTGGTGTAGCCTATGTGAGCCTATACTAGCCTATCTCCTCAGTCTATACTAATATACAGATCTGGTGTAGCCTATGTGTGCCTATACAATCCTATCTCCACAGTCTGTACTTATATAAAGATCTGGTGTAGCCTATGTGAGCCTATCTCCACAGTCTGTACTTATATACAGATCTGGTGTAGCCTATGTGTGCCTTTACTAGCCTGTCTCCACAGTCTGTACTTATATACAGATCTGGTGTAGCCTATGTCAGCCTGTACTAGCCTATCTCCTCAGCCTATACTTATATATACAGATCTGGTGTAGCCTATGTGAGCCTATACTAGCATATATCCTCACTCTATACTTACATACCGATCCGGTATAGCCTATACTAGCCTATCTCCCTAGCCTATACTTATATATAGATTTGGTGTAGCATATACTAGCCTATCTTCTCAGTCTGTACTCATATACAGATCTGGTGTAGCGTATGTGAGCCTAGACTAGCCTATCTCCTCAGTTTGTGCTTGTATACAGATCTGGTGTAGCCTATGTCAGCCTATACCAGCATATCTCCTCAGTTGTACTGATATACACATCTGGTGTAGGCTATGTGAGCCTATACTAGCCTATCTCCTCAGTCTGTACTTATATACAGATCTGGTGTAGGCTATGTGAGCCTATACTAGCCTATCTCCTCAGTCTGTACTTATATACAGATCTGGTGTAGCCTATGTGTGCCTATACTATCCTATCTCCACAGTCTGTACTTATATACAGATCTGGTGTAGCCTATGTGAGCCTATCTCTTCAGTCTGTACCTATATACAGATCTGGTGTAGCCTATGTGAGCCTATCTCCACAGTCTGCACTTATATACAGATCTGGTGTAGCCTATGTGAGCCTATCTCCACAATCTGTACTTATATACAGATCTGGTGTAGCCTATGTGAGCCTATACTAGCCTGTCTCCACAGTGTGTACTTATATACAGATCTGGTGTAGCCTATCTGAGCCTATCTCCACAGTCTGTACTTATATACAGATCTGGTGTAGCCTATGTGAGCCTATCGCTTCAGTCTGTACTTATATACAGATCTGGTGTAGCCTATGTGAGCCTATCTCCACAGTCTGTACTTATATACAGATCTGGTGTAGCCTATGTGAGCCTATACTAGGGTATCTCCTCAGTCTGTACTGATATACAATCTGCTGTAGCCTATGTGAGACTCTGACAGCCTATACTAGACCACCTCCTCAGTCTGTACTTATTAAATACGGATCTGGTGTAGACTATGTGAGCCTATACTTACCTCCTATACCTACCTCCTCAGTCTGTAGTTATATACAGGTCTGGTGTAGGCTATGTGACCCTATACTAGCCTACCTCCTCAGTCTGTACTGGTACACAGATGTGGTGTAGGCTATGTGAGCCTATACTAGCCTATCTCCTCAGTCTATACTGATACACACATGTGGTGTAGCCTATGTGAGCCTATACTAGCCTATCTCCTCAGTCTGTACGGGTACACAGATCTCGTGTAGGCTATGTGAGCCTATACTATTCTATCTCCTCAGTCTGTACTGATATACAGATCTGGTGTAGGCTATGTGAGCCTATACTAGCCTATCTCCTCAGTTTGTGCTTATATACAGATCTGGTGTAGCATATGTGAGCCTATACTTGCCTATCTCCTCAGTCTGTACTCATATACAGATCTGGTATAGCTTATGTGAGCCTAGACTAGCCTATCTCCTCAGTTTGTGCTTGTATACAGATCTGGTGTAGCCTATGTCAGCCTATACCAGCATATCTCCTCAGTTGTACTGATATACACATCTGGTGTAGGCTATGTGAGCCTTTGCTAGCCTATCTCCTCAGTCTGTACTCATATACAGATCTGGTATAGCCTATGTGAGCCTATACTAGCCTATTTCCTCAGTTTGTGCTCATATACAGATCTGATGTACTGGTGTGGGCTATGTGAGCCTATACTAGCCTATCTCCTCAGTCTGTACTGATACACACATCTGGTGTAGGCTATGTGAGCCTATACTAGCCTATCTTCTCAGTCTATACTGATACACACATCTGGTGTAGGCTATGTGAGCCTATACTAGCCTATCTCCTCAGTCTGTACGGGTACACAGATCTGGTGTAGGCTATGTGAGCCTATACTATTCTATCTCCTCAGTCTGTACTGATATACAGATCTGGTGTAGGCTATGTGAGCCTATTCTAGCCTATCTCCTCATTCTGTACTCATATATAGATCTGGTGCAGCGTATGTGAGCCTATACTAGCCTATCTCCTCAGTTTGTGCTTATATACAGATCTGGTGTAGCATATGTGAGCCTATACTAGCCTATCTCCTCAGTTTCTGCTTGTATACAGATCTGGTGTAGCCTATGTCAGCCTATACCAGCATATCTCCTCAGTTGTACTGATATACACATCTGGTGTAGGCTATGTGAGCCTATACTAGCCTATCTCCTCAGTCTGTACTCATATACAGATCTGGTATAGCCTATGTGAGCCTATACTAGCCTATTTCCTCAGTTTGTGCTCATATACAGATCTGGTGTAGCCCATGTGAGCCTATACTAGCTTATATTCTCATTCTGTACTTATATACAGATCTGGTGTAGCCTATGTGAGCCTATACTAGCCTATCTCCTCATTCTGTACTTATATACAGATCTGGTGTAGGCTATGTGAGCCTATACTAGCATATATCCTCAGTCTATACTTACATACCGATCCGGTATAGCCTATACTAGCCTATCTCCCTAGCGTATAGTTATATATATAGATTTGGTGTAGCCTATACTAGCCCCTCTTCTCAGTCTGCACTTATATACAGATCTGGTGTAGCCTATGTGAGCCTATCTCCACAGTCTGTACTTATATACAGATCTGGTGTAGCCTATGTGTGCCTATACTAGCCTGTCTCCACAGTCTGTACTTATATACAGATCTGGTGTAGCCTATGTGAGCCTATACTACCCTATCTCCTCAGTCTCTACTTATATACAGATCTGGTGTAGCCTATGTGAGCCTATACTGGCCTATCTCCTCAGTTTGTGCTTGTATACAGATTTGGTGTAGGCTATGTGAGCCTATACCAGCATATCTCCTCAGTCTCTACTTATATACAGATCTGGTGTAGGCTATGTGAGCCTATACTAGCCTATCTCCTCAGTCTGTACTTATATACAGATCTGGTGTAGGCTATGTGAGCCTATACTAGCCTATCTCCTCAGTCTGTACTTATATACAGATCTGGTGTAGCCTATGTGAGCCTATATTAGCCTATCTCCTCAGTCTGTACTTATATACAGATCTGGTGTAGCCTATGTGTGCCTATACTATCCTATCTCCACAGTCTGTACTTATATAAAGATCTGGTGTAGCCTATGTGAGCCTATCTCCACAGTCTGTACTTATATACAGATCTGGTGTAGCCTATGTGTGCCTTTACTAGCCTGTCTCCACAGTCTGTACTTATATACAGATCTGGTGTAGCCTATGTCAGCCTGTACTAGCCTATCTCCTCAGCCTATACTTATATATTCAGATCTGGTGTAGCCTATGTGAGCCTATACTAGCATATATCCTCACTCTATACTTACATACCGATCCGGTATAGCCTATACTAGCCTATCTCCCTAGCCTATACTTATATATAGATTTGGTGTAGCATATACTAGCCTATCTTCTCAGTCTGTACTCATATACAGATCTGGTGTAGCGTATGTGAGCCTATCTCCACAGTCGGTACTTATATACAGATCTGGTGTAGCGTATGTGAGCCTAGACTAGCCTATCTCCTCAGTTTGTGCTTGTATACAGATCTGGTGTAGCCTATGTCAGCCTATACCAGCATATCTCCTCAGTTGTACTGATATACACATCTGGTGTAGGCTATGTGAGCCTATACTAGCCTATCTCCTCAGTCTGTACTTATATACAGATCTGGTGTAGGCTATGTGAGCCTATACTAGCCTATCTCCCCAGTCTATACTTATATACAGATCTGGTGTAGCATATGTGAGCCTGTACTAGCCTATTTCCTCGGTCTGTACTTATATACAGATCTGGTGTAGCCTATGTGAGTCTGTACTAGCCTATCTCCGTAGTGTGTACTTATATACAGATCTGGTGTAGGCTATGTGAGCCTATACTACCCTATCTCCTCAGTCTCTACTTATATACAGATCTGGTGTTGGCATTGTGAGCCTATACTGGCCTATCTCCTCAGTTTGTGCTTGTATACAGATTTGGTGTAGCCTATGTGAGCCTATACCAGCATATCTCCTCAGTCTCTACTTATATACAGATCTGGTATAGGCTATGTGAGCCTATACTAGCCTATCTCCTCAGTCTGTACTTATATACAGATCTGGTGTAGCCTATGTGTGCCTATACTATCCTATCTCCACAGTCTGTACTTATATACAGATCTGGTGTAGCCTATGTGAGCCTATCTCTTCAGTCTGTACCTATATACAGATCTGGTGTAGCCTATGTGAGCCTATCTCCACAGTCTGCACTTATATACAGATCTGGTGTAGCCTATCTGAGCCCTCTCCACAGTCTGTACTTATATACAGATCTGGTGTAGCCTATGTGAGCCTATCGCTTCAGTCTGTACTTATATACAGATCTGGTGTAGCCTATGTGAGCCTATCTCCACAGTCTGTACTTATATACAGATCTGGTGTAGCCAATGTGAGCCTATACTAGGGTATCTCCTCAGTCTGTACTGATATACAATCTGCTGTAGCCTATGTGAGACTCTGACAGCCTATACTAGACCACCTCCTCAGTCTGTACTTATTAAATACGGATCTGGTGTAGACTATGTGAGCCTATACTTACCTCCTATACCTACCTCCTCAGTCTGTAGTTATATACAGGTCTGGTGTAGGCTATGTGACCCTATACTAGCCTACCTCCTCAGTCTGCACTGGTACACAGATGTGGTGTAGGCTATGTGAGCCTATACTAGCCTATCTCCTCAGTCTATACTGATACACACATGTGGTGTAGGCTATGTGAGCCTATACTAGCCTATCTCCTCAGTCTGTACGGGTACACAGATCTCGTGTAGGCTATGTGAGCCTATACTATTCTATCTCCTCAGTCTGTACTGATATACAGATCTGGTGTAGGCTATGTGAGCCTATACTAGCCTATCTCCTCAGTTTGTGCTTATATACAGATCTGGTGTAGCATATGTGAGCCTATACTTGCCTATCTCCTCAGTCTGTACTCATATACAGATCTGGTATAGCTTATGTGAGCCTAGACTAGCCTATCTCCTCAGTTTGTGCTTGTATACAGATCTGGTGTAGCCTATGTCAGCCTATACCAGCATATCTCCTCAGTTGTACTGATATACACATCTGGTGTAGGCTATGTGAGCCTATAGTAGCCTATCTCCTCAGTCTGTACTCATATACAGATCTGGTATAGCCTATGTGAGCCTATACTAGCCTATTTCCTCAGTTTGTGCTCATATACAGATCTGATGTACTGGTGTGGGCTATGTGAGCCTATACTAGCCTATCTCCTCAGTCTGTACTGATACACACATCTGGTGTAGGCTATGTGAGCCTATACTAGCCTATCTTCTCAGTCTATACACATACACACATCTGGTGTAGGCTATGTGAGCCTATACTAGCCTATCTCCTCAGTCTGTACGGGTACACAGATCTGGTGTAGGCTATGTGAGCCTATACTATTCTATCTCCTCAGTCTGTACTGATATACAGATCTGGTGCAGGCTATGTGAGCCTATTCTAGCCTATCTCCTCATTCTGTACTCATATACAGATCTGGTGCAGCGTATGTGAGCCTATACTAGCCTATCTCCTCAGTTTGTGCTTATATACAGATCTGGTGTAGCATATGTGAGCCTATACTAGCCTATCTCCTCAGTTTCTGCTTGTATACAGATCTGGTGTAGCCTATGTCAGCCTATACCAGCATATCTCCTCAGTTGTACTGATATACACATCTGGTGTAGGCTATGTGAGCCTATACTAGCCTATCTCCTCAGTCTGTACTCATATACAGATCTGGTATAGCCTATGTGAGCCTATACTAGCCTATTTCCTCAGTTTGTGCTCATATACAGATCTGGTGTAGCCCATGTGAGCCTATACTAGCTTATATTCTCATTCTGTACTTATATACAGATCTGGTGTAGCCTATGTGAGCCTATACTAGCCTATCTCCTCATTCTGTACTTATATACAGATCTGGTGTAGGCTATGTGAGCCTATACTAGCATATATCCTCAGTCTATACTTACATACCGATCCGGTATAGCCTATACTAGCCTATCTCCCTAGCGTATAGTTATATATATAGATTTGGTGTAGCCTATACTAGCCCCTCTTCTCAGTCTGCACTTATATACAGATCTGGTGTAGCCTATGTGAGCCTATCTCCACAGTCTGTACTTATATACAGATCTGGTGTAGCCTATGTGTGCCTATACTAGCCTGTCTCCACAGTCTGTACTTATATACAGATCTGGTGTAGCCTATGTGAGCCTATACCAGCCTATCTCCTCAGTCTGTACTTATATACAGATCTGGTGTAGCCTATGTGAGCCTATACTGGCCTATCTCCTCAGTTTGTGCTTGTATACAGATCTGGTGTAGCCTATGTGAGCCTATCTCTTCAGTCTGTACTTATATACAGACCTGGTGTAGCCTATGTTAGCCTATCTCCACAGTGTGTACTTATATACAGATCTGGTATACCCTATGTGTACCTATACTAGCCTGTCTGCACAGTCTGTACTTATATACAGATCTGGTGTAGCCTATGTGAGTCTGTACTAGCCTATCTCCGTAGTGTGTACTTATATACAGATCTGGTGTAGGCTATGTGAGCCTATACTACCCTATCTCCTCAGTCTCTACTTATATACAGATCTGGTGTTGGCATTGTGAGCCTATACTGGCCTATCTCCTCAGTTTGTGCTTGTATACAGATTTGGTGTAGCCTATGTGAGCCTATACCAGCATATCTCCTCAGTCTCTACTTATATACAGATCTGGTATAGGCTATGTGAGCCTATACTAGCCTATCTCCTCAGTCTGTACTTATATACAGATCTGGTGTAGCCTATGTGTGCCTATACTATCCTATCTCCACAGTCTGTACTTATATACAGATCTGGTGTAGCCTATGTGAGCCTATCTCTTCAGTCTGTACCTATATACAGATCTGGTGTAGCCTATGTGAGCCTATCTCCACAGTCTGCACTTATATACAGATCTGGTGTAGCCTATGTGAGCCTATCTCCACAATCTGTACCTATATACAGATCTGGTGTAGCCTATGTGAGCCTATACTAGCCTGTCTCCACAGTGTGTACTTATATACAGATCTGGTGTAGCCTATCTGAGCCCTCTCCACAGTCTGTACTTATATACAGATCTGGTGTAGCCTATGTGAGCCTATCGCTTCAGTCTGTACTTATATACAGATCTGGTGTAGCCTATGTGAGCCTATCTCCACAGTCTGTACTTATATACAGATCTGGTGTAGCCAATGTGAGCCTATACTAGGGTATCTCCTCAGTCTGTACTGATATACAATCTGCTGTAGCCTATGTGAGACTCTGACAGCCTATACTAGACCACCTCCTCAGTCTGTACTTATTAAATACGGATCTGGTGTAGACTATGTGAGCCTATACTTACCTCCTATACCTACCTCCTCAGTCTGTAGTTATATACAGGTCTGGTGTAGGCTATGTGACCCTATACTAGCCTACCTCCTCAGTCTGCACTGGTACACAGATGTGGTGTAGGCTATGTGAGCCTATACTAGCCTATCTCCTCAGTCTATACTGATACACACATGTGGTGTAGGCTATGTGAGCCTATACTAGCCTATCTCCTCAGTCTGTACGGGTACACAGATCTCGTGTAGGCTATGTGAGCCTATACTATTCTATCTCCTCAGTCTGTACTGATATACAGATCTGGTGTAGGCTATGTGAGCCTATACTAGCCTATCTCCTCAGTTTGTGCTTATATACAGATCTGGTGTAGCATATGTGAGCCTATACTTGCCTATCTCCTCAGTCTGTACTCATATACAGATCTGGTATAGCTTATGTGAGCCTAGACTAGCCTATCTCCTCAGTTTGTGCTTGTATACAGATCTGGTGTAGCCTATGTCAGCCTATACCAGCATATCTCCTCAGTTGTACTGATATACACATCTGGTGTAGGCTATGTGAGCCTATACTAGCCTATCTCCTCAGTCTGTACTCATATACAGATCTGGTATAGCCTATGTGAGCCTATACTAGCCTATTTCCTCAGTTTGTGCTCATATACAGATCTGATGTACTGGTGTGGGCTATGTGAGCCTATACTAGCCTATCTCCTCAGTCTGTACTGATACACACATCTGGTGTAGGCTATGTGAGCCTATACTAGCCTATCTTCTCAGTCTATACACATACACACATCTGGTGTAGGCTATGTGAGCCTATACTAGCCTATCTCCTCAGTCTGTACGGGTACACAGATCTGGTGTAGGCTATGTGAGCCTATACTATTCTATCTCCTCAGTCTGTACTGATATACAGATCTGGTGCAGGCTATGTGAGCCTATTCTAGCCTATCTCCTCATTCTGTACTCATATACAGATCTGGTGCAGCGTATGTGAGCCTATACTAGCCTATCTCCTCAGTTTGTGCTTATATACAGATCTGGTGTAGCATATGTGAGCCTATACTAGCCTATCTCCTCAGTTTCTGCTTGTATACAGATCTGGTGTAGCCTATGTCAGCCTATACCAGCATATCTCCTCAGTTGTACTGATATACACATCTGGTGTAGGCTATGTGAGCCTATACTAGCCTATCTCCTCAGTCTGTACTCATATACAGATCTGGTATAGCCTATGTGAGCCTATACTAGCCTATTTCCTCAGTTTGTGCTCATATACAGATCTGGTGTAGCCCATGTGAGCCTATACTAGCTTATATTCTCATTCTGTACTTATATACAGATCTGGTGTAGCCTATGTGAGCCTATACTAGCCTATCTCCTCATTCTGTACTTATATACAGATCTGGTGTAGGCTATGTGAGCCTATACTAGCATATATCCTCAGTCTATACTTACATACCGATCCGGTATAGCCTATACTAGCCTATCTCCCTAGCGTATAGTTATATATATAGATTTGGTGTAGCCTATACTAGCCCCTCTTCTCAGTCTGCACTTATATACAGATCTGGTGTAGCCTATGTGAGCCTATCTCCACAGTCTGTACTTATATACAGATCTGGTGTAGCCTATGTGTGCCTATACTAGCCTGTCTCCACAGTCTGTACTTATATACAGATCTGGTGTAGCCTATGTGAGCCTATACCAGCCTATCTCCTCAGTCTGTACTTATATACAGATCTGGTGTAGCCTATGTGAGCCTATACTGGCCTATCTCCTCAGTTTGTGCTTGTATACAGATCTGGTGTAGCCTATGTGAGCCTATCTCTTCAGTCTGTACTTATATACAGACCTGGTGTAGCCTATGTTAGCCTATCTCCACAGTGTGTACTTATATACAGATCTGGTATACCCTATGTGTACCTATACTAGCCTGTCTGCACAGTCTGTACTTATATACAGATCTGGTGTAGCCTATGTGAGCCTATCTCCACAGTCTGTACTTATATACAGATCTGGTGTAGCCTATGTGAGCCTATCTCCACAGTCGGTACTTATATACAGATATGGTGTAGCCTATGTGAGCCTATACTAACCTATCTCCTTAGTCTGTACTGATATACAGGTCTGGTGTAGGCTCAGAGAGCCTATACTAACCTATCTCCTTAGTCTGTACTGATATACAGATCTGGTGTGGGCTATGCGAGCCTATACTAGCGTATCTCCTCAGTCTGTAGTGATATACAATCTGCTGTAGCCTATGTGAGACTATGACAGCCTATACTAGACCACCTCCTCAGTCTGTACTTATTAAATACGGATCTGGTGTAGACTATGTGAGCCTATACTTACCTCCTATACCTACCTCCTCAGTCTGTAGTTATATACAGGTCTGGTGTAGGCTATGTGACCCTATACTAGCCTACCTCCTCAGTCTGTACTGGTACACAGATGTGGTGTAATCTATGTGAGCCTATACTAGCCTATCTCCTCAGTCTATACTGATACACACATTTGGTGTAGGCTATGTGAGCCTATACTAGCCTATCTCCTCAGTCTGTACGGGTACACAGATCCGTTGTAGGCTATGTGAGCCTATACTATTCTATCTCCTCAGTCTGTACTGATATACAGATCTGGTGTAGGCTATGTGAGCCTATACTAACCTATCTCCTCAGTTTGTGCTTATATACAGATCTGGTGTAGCATATGTGAGCCTATACTGGCCTATCTCCTCAGTTTCTGCTTGTATACAGATCTGGTGTAGCCTATGTCAGCCTATACCAGCATATCTCCTCAGTTGTACTGATATACATATCTGGTGTAGGCTATGTGAGACTATACTAGCCTATCTCGTCAGTCTGTACTCATATACAGATCTGGTATAGCTTATGTGAGCCTATACTAGCCTGTTTCCTCAGTTTGTGCTCATATACAGATCTGATGTACTGGTACAGGCTATGTGAGCCTATAGTAGCCTATCTCCTCAGTCTGTGTCGGTCTGGGTGGCTCAGTTGGTTAGATGCTGGCCTACTGATCCCAAGGTCGCGGGTTCAAACCCGGCCCAGGCCAATCGTTTTTAAGTGTACTTAAGAACGACAGCTCCATGTCAATAAATTTACTGGCATGTAAAAGAACTCCTGCGGGACAAAATTCCGGCACACCGGCGACGCTGATGTGATCCTGGCAATTGACAGCGTCGTTAAACAACAAAATAATAAAAATCCTCAGTCTGTACCGATACACACATCTGGTGTAGGTTATGTGAGCCTATACTAGCCTATCTCCTCAGTCTATACTGATACACACATCTGGTGTAGGCTATGTGAGCCTATACTAGCCTATCTCCTCAGTCTGTACGGGTACACAGATCTGGAGTAGGCTATGTGTGCCTTTACTAGCCTGTCTCCACAGTCTGTACTTATATACAGATCTGGTGTAGCCTATGTCAGCCTATACTAGCCTATCTCCTCAGCCTATACTTATATATACAGATCTGGTGTAGCCTATGTGAGCCTATACTAGCATATATCCTCACTCTATACTTACATACCGATCCGGTATAGCCTATACTAGCCTATCTCCCTAGCCTACACTTATATATAGATTTGGTGTAGCATATACTAGCCTATCTTCTCAGTCTGTACTCATATACAGATCTGGTGTAGCGTATGTGAGCCTAGACTAGCCTATCTCCTCAGTTTGTGCTTGTATACAGATCTGGTGTAGCCTATGTCAGCCTATACCAGCATATCTCTTCAGTTGTACTGATATACACATCTGGTGTAGGCTATGTGAGCCTATACTAGCCTATCTCCTCAGTCTGTACTTATATACAGATCTGGTGTAGCATATGTGAGCCTGTACTAGACTATTTCCTCGGTCTGTTCTTATATACAGATCTGGTGTAGCCTATGCGAGCCTGTACTAGCCTATCTCCGTAGTGTGTACTTATATACAGATCTGGTGTAGGCTATGTGAGCCTATACTACCCTATCTCCTCAGTCTCTACTTATATACAGATCTGGTGTTGGCATTGTGAGCCTATACTGGCCTATCTCCTCAGTTTGTGCTTGTATACAGATTTGGTGTAGCCTATGTGAGCCTATACCAGCATATCTCCTCAGTCTCTACTTATATACAGATCTGGTATAGGCTATGTGAGCCTATACTAGCCTATCTCCTCAGTCTGTACTTATATACAGATCTGGTGTAGCCTATGTGTGCCTATACTATCCTATCTCCACAGTCTGTACTTATATACAGATCTGGTGTAGCCTATGTGAGCCTATCTCTTCAGTCTGTACCTATATACAGATCTGGTGTAGCCTATGTGAGCCTATCTCCACAGTCTGCACTTATATACACATCTGGTGTAGCCTATGTGAGCCTATCTCCACAATCTGTACTTATATACAGATCTGGTGTAGCCTATGTGTGCCTATACTAGCCTGTCTCCACAGTCTGTACTTATATACAGATCTGGTGTAGCCTATGTGAGCCTATCTCCACAGTCTGTACTTATATACAGATCTGGTGTAGCCTATGTGAGCCTATCGCTTCAGTCTGTACTTATATACAGATCTGGTGTAGCCTATGTGAGCCTATCTCCACAGTCTGTACTTATATACAGATCTGGTGTAGCCTATGTGAGCCTATACTAGGGTATCTCCTCAGTCTGTACTGATATACAATCTGCTGTAGCCTATGTGAGACTATGACAGCCTATACTAGACCACCTCCTCAGTCTGTACTTATTAAATACGGATCTGGTGTAGACTATGTGAGCCTATACTTACCTCCTATACCTACCTCCTCAGTCTGTAGTTATATACAGGTCTGGTGTAGGCTATGTGACCCTATACTAGCCTACCTCCTCAGTCTGTACTGGTACACAGATGTGGTGTAGGCTATGTGAGCCTATAGTAGCCTATCTCCTCAGTCTATACTGATACACACATCTGGTGTAGGCTATGTGAGCCTATACTAGCCTATCTCCTCAGTCTGTACGGGTACACAGATCTCGTGTAGGCTATGTGAGCCTATACTATTCTATCTCCTCAGTCTGTACTGATATACAGATCTGGTGTAGGCTATGTGAGCCTATACTAGCCTATCTCCTCAGTTTGTGCTTATATACAGATCTGGTGTAGCATATGTGAGCCTATACTTGCCTATCTCCTCAGTCTGTACTCATATACAGATCTGGTATAGCTTATGTGAGCCTAGACTAGCCTATCTCCTCAGTTTGTACTGTTATACAGATCTGGTGTAGCCTATGTCAGCCTATACCAGCATATCTCCTCAGTTGTACTGATATACACATCTGGTGTAGGCTATGTGAGCCTATACTAGCCTATCTCCTCAGTCTGTACTCATATACAGATCTGGTATAGCCTATGTGAGCCTATACTAGCCTATTTCCTCAGTTTGTGCTCATATACAGATCTGATGTACTGGTGTGGGCTATGTGAGCCTATACTAGCCTATCTCCTCAGTCTGTACTGATACACACATCTGGTGTAGGCTATGTGAGCCTATACTAGCCTATCTTCTCAGTCTATACTGATACACACATCTGGTGTAGGCTATGTGAGCCTATACTAGCCTATCTCCTCAGTCTGTACGGGTACACAGATCTGGTGTAGGCTATGTGAGCCTATACTATTCTATCTCCTCAGTCTGTACTGATATACAGATCTGGTGTAGGCTATGTGAGCCTATACTAGCCTATCTCCTCATTCTGTACTCATATACAGATCTGGTGCACCGTATGTGAGCCTATACTAGCCTATATCCTCAGTTTGTGCTTATATACAGATCTGGTGTAGCCTATGTCAGCCTATACCAGCATATCTCCTCAGTTGTACTGATATACACATCTGGTGTAGGCTATGTGAGCCTATACTAGCCTATCTCCTCAGTCTGTACTCATATACAGATCTGGTATAGCCTATATGAGCCTATACTAGCCTATTTCCTCAGTTTGTGCTCATATACAGATCTGGTGTAGCCCATGTGAGCCTATACTAGCTTATATTCTCATTCTGTACTTATATACAGATCTGGTGTAGCCTATGTGAGCCTATACTAGCCTATCTCCTCATTCTGTACTTATATACAGATCTGGTGTAGGCTATGTGAGCCTATACTAGCATATATCCTCAGTCTATACTTACATACTGATCCGGTATAGCCTATACTAGCCTATCTCCCTTGCGTATAGTTATATATAGATTTGGTGTAGCCTATACTAGCCTATCTTCTCAGTCTGCACTTATATACAGATCTGGTGTAGCCTATGTGAGCCTATCTCCACAGTCTGTACTTATATACAGATCTGGTGTAGCCTATGTGTGCCTATACTAGCCTGTCTCCACAGTCTGTACTTATATACAGATCTGGTGTAGCCTATGTGAGCCTATACCAGCCTATCTCCTCAGTCTGTACTTATATACAGATCTGGTGTAGCCAATGTGAGCCTGTACTACCTTATCTCCTCAGTCTCTACTTATATACAGATCTGGTGTAGGCTATGTGAGCCTATACTGGCCTATCTCTTCAGTTTGTGCTTGTATACAGATCTGGTGTAGCCTATGTGAGCCTATCTCTTCAGTCTGTACTTATATACAGACCTGGTGTAGCCTATGTTAGCCTATCTCCACAGTCTGTACTTATATACAGATCTGGTATACCCTATGTGTACCTATACTAGCCTGTCTGCACAGTCTGTACCTATATACAGATCTGGTGTAGCCTATGTGAGCCTATCTCCACAGTCTGTACTTATATACAGATCTGGTGTAGCCTATGTGAGCCTATCTCTTCAGTCTGTACTTATATACAGATCTGGTGTAGCCTATGTGAGCCTATCTCCACAGTCGTTACTTATATACAGATCTGGTGTAGCCTATGTGAGCCTATCTCTTCAGTCTGTACTCATATACAGATCTGGTATAGCCTATGTGAGCCTATACTAGCCTATTTCCTCAGTTTGTGCTCATATACAGATCTGATGTACTGGTGTGGGCTATGTGAGCCTATACTAGCCTATCTCCTCAGTCTGTACTGATACACACATCTGGTGTAGGCTATGTGAGCCTATACTAGCCTATCTTCTCAGTCTATACTGATACACACATCTGGTGTAGGCTATGTGAGCCTATACTAGCCTATCTCCTCAGTCTGTACGGGTACACAGATCTGGTGTAGGCTATGTGAGCCTATACTATTCTATCTCCTCAGTCTGTACTGATATACAGATCTGGTGTAGGCTATGTGAGCCTATACTAGCCTATCTCCTCATTCTGTACTCATATACAGATCTGGTGCAGCCTATGTGAGCCTATACTAGCCTATATCCTCAGTTTGTGCTTATATACAGATCTGGTGTAGCCTATGTCAGCCTATACCAGCATATCTCCTCAGTTGTACTGATATACACATCTGGTGTAGGCTATGTGAGCCTATACTAGCCTATCTCCTCAGTCTGTACTCATATACAGATCTGGTATAGCCTATATGAGCCTATACTAGCCTATTTCCTCAGTTTGTGCTCATATACAGATCTGGTGTAGCCCATGTGAGCCTATACTAGCTTATATTCTCATTCTGTACTTATATACAGATCTGGTGTAGGCTATGTGAGCCTATACTAGCATATATCCTCAGTCTATACTTACATACCGATCCGGTATAGCCTATACTAGCCTATCTCCCTTGCGTATAGTTATATATAGATTTGGTGTAGCCTATGTGAGCCTATCTCCACAGTCTGTACTTATATACAGATCTGGTGTAGCCTATGTGTGCCTATACTAGCCTGTCTCCACAGTCTGTACTTATATACAGATCTGGTGTAGCCTATGTGAGCCTATACCAGCCTATCTCCTCAGTCTGTACTTATATACAGATCTGGTGTAGCCAATGTGAGCCTGTACTACCCTATCTCCTCAGTCTCTACTTATATACAGATCTGGTGTAGGCTATGTGAGCCTATACTGGCCTATCTCTTCAGTTTGTGCTTGTATACAGATCTGGTGTAGCCTATGTGAGCCTATCTCTTCAGTCTGTACTTATATACAGACCTGGTGTAGCCTATGTTAGCCTATCTGCACAGTCTGTACTTATATACAGATCAGGTATACCCTATGTGTACCTATACTAGCCTGTCTCCACAGTCTGTACTTATATACAGATCTGGTGTAGCCTATGTGAGCCTATACCAGCCTATCTCCTCAGTCTGTACTTATATACAGATCTGGTGTAGCCAATGTGAGCCTGTACTACCCTATCTCCTCAGTCTCTACTTATATACAGGTCTGGTGTAGGCTATGTGAGCCTATACTGGCCTATCTCTTCAGTTTGTGCTGGTATACAGATCTGGTGTAGCCTATGTGAGCCTATCTCTTCAGTCTGTACTTATATACAGATCTGGTGTAGCCTATGTGAGCCTATCTCTTCAGTCTGTACTTATATACAGATGTGGTGTAGCCTATGTGAGCCTATCTCCACAGTCGTTACTTATATACAGATCTGGTGTAGCCTATGGGAGCCTATACTAACCTATCTCCTTAGTCTGTACTGATATACAGATCTGGTGTGGGCTATGCGAGCCTATACTAGCGTATCTCCTCAGTCTGTAGTGATATACAATCTGCTGTAGCCTATGTGAGACTATGACAGGCTATACTAGACCACCTCCTCAGTCTGTACTTATTAAATACGGATCTGGTGTAGACTATGTGAGCCTATACTTACCTCCTATACCTACCTCCTCAGTCTGTAGTTATATACAGGTCTGGTGTAGGCTATGTGACCCTATACTAGCCTACCTCCTCAGTCTGTACTGGTACTCAGATGTGGTGTAGTCTATGTGAGCCTATACTAGCCTATCTCCTCAGTCTATACTGATACACACATTTGGTGTAGGCTATGTGAGCCTATACTAGCCTATCTCCTCAGTCTGTACGGGTACACAGATCCGGTGTAGGCTATGTGAGCCTATACTATTCTATCTCCTCAGTCTGTACTGATATACAGATCTGGTGTAGGCTATGTGAGCCTATACTAACCTATCTCCTCAGTTTGTGCTTATATACAGATCTGGTGTAGCATATGTGAGCCTATACTGGCCTATCTCCTCAGTTTCTGCTTGTATACACATCTGGTGTAGCCTATGTCAGCCTATACCAGCATATCTCCTCAGTTGTACTGATATACATATCTGGTGTAGGCTATGTGAGACTATACTAGCCTATCTCGTCAGTCTGTACTCATATACAGATCTGGTATAGCTTATGTGAGCCTATACTAGCCTGTTTCCTCAGTTTGTGCTCATATACAGATCTGATGTACTGGTGCAGGCTATGTGAGCCTATAGTAGCCTATCTCCTCAGTCTGTACTTATATACAGATCTGGTGTAGCCTATGTGAGCCTATATTAGCCTATCTCCTCAGTCTGTACTTATATACAGATCTGGTGTAGCCTACGTGTGCCTATACTATCCTATCTCCACAGTCTGTACTTATATACAGATCTGGTGTAGGCTATGTGAGCCTATAGTAGCCTATCTCCTCAGTCTGTACTTATATACACATCTGGTATAGGCTATGTGAGCCTATACCACCCTATCTCCTCAGTCTCTACTTATATAAAGATCTGGTGTAGCCTATGTGAGCCTATGTTAGCCTATCTCCACAGTCTGTACTTATATACAGATCTGGTATACCCTATGAGAGCCTATATCACCCTATCTCCTCAGTCTATACTTATATACAGATCTGGTGTAGCCTATGTGAGCCTATACTAGCCTATCTCCTCAGTCTATACTTATATACAGATCTGGTGTAGCCTATGTGAGCCTATACTAGCCTATCTCCCCAGTCTGTACTTATATACAGATCTGGTGTAGCCTATGTGTGCCTTTACTAGCCTGTCTCCACAGTCTGTACTTATATACAGATCTGGTGTAGCCTATGTCAGCCTATACTAGCCTATCTCCTCAGCCTATTCTTATATATACAGATCTGGTGTAGCCTATGTGAACCTATACTAGCATATATCCTCACTCTATACTTACATACCGATCCGGTATAGCCTATACTAGCCTATCTCCCTAGCCTATACTTATATATAGATTTGGTGTAGCATATACTAGGCTATCTTCTCAGTCTGTACTCATATACAGATCTGGTGTAGCGTATGTGAGCCTAGACTAGCCTATCTCCTCAGTTTGTGCTTGTATACAGATCTGGTGTAGCCTATGTCAGCCTATTCCAGCATATCTCCTCAGTTGTACTGATATACACATCTGGTGTAGGCTATGTGAGCCTATACTAGCCTTTCTCCTCAGTCTGTACTTATATACAGATCTGGTGTAGGCTATGTGAGCCTATACTAGCCTATCTCCCCAGTCTATACTTATATACAGATCTGGTGTAGCATATGTGAGCCTGTACTAGCCTATTTCCTCGGTCTGTACTTATATACAGATCTGGTGTAGCCTATGTGAGCCTGTACTAGCCTATCTCCTTAGTGTGTACTTATATACAGATCTGGTGTAGGCTATGTGAGCCTATACTACCCTATCTCCTCAGTCTCTACTTATATACAGATCTGGTGTTGGCTATGTGAGCCTATACTGGCCTATCTCCTCAGTTTGTGCTTGTATACAGATTTGGTGTAGCCTATGTGAGCCTATACCAGCATATCTCCTTAGTCTCTACTTATATACAGATCTGGTATAGGCTATGTGAGCCTATACTAGCCTATCTCCTCAGTCTGTACTTATATACAGATCTGGTGTAGCCTATGTGTGCCTATACTATCCTATCTCCACAGTCTGTAATTATATACGGATCTGGTGTAGCCTATGTGAGCCTATCTCTTCAGTCTGTACCTATATACAGATCTGGTGTAGCCTATGTGAGCCTATCTCCACAGTCTGCACTTATATACAGATCTGGTGTAGCCTATGTGAGCCTATCTCTACAGTCTGTACTTATATACAGATCTGGTGTAGCCTGTGTGTGCCTATACTAGCCTGTCTCCACAGTCTGTACTTATATACAGATCTGGTGTAGCCTATGTGAGCCTATCTCTTCAGTCTGTACTTATATACAGATCTGGTGTAGCCTATGTGAGCCTATCTCCTCAGTCTGTACTGATATACAATCTGCTGTAGCCTATGTGAGACTATGACAGCCTATACTAGACCACCTCCTCAGTCTGTACTTATTAAATACGGATCTGGTGTAGACTATGTGAGCCTATACTTACCTCCTATACCTACCTCCTCAGTCTGTAGTTATATACAGGTCTGGTGTAGGCTATGTGACCCTATACTAGCCTACCTCCTCAGTCTGTACTGGTACACAGATGTGGTGTAGGCTATGTGAGCCTATACTATTCTATCTCCTCAGTCTGTACTGATATACAGATCTGGTGTAGGCTATGTGAGCCTATACTAGCCTATCTCCTCAGTTTGTGCTTATATACAGATCTGGTGTAGCGTATGTGAGCCTATACTTGCCTATCTCCTCAGTCAGTACTCATATACAGATCTGGTATAGCTTATGTGAGCCTATACTAGCCTATCTCCTCAGCCTATACTTGTATACAGATCTAGTGTAGGCTATGTGAGCCTATACTAGCCTACCTCCTCAGTCTGTTTTGATACACACATCTGGTGTAGGCTATGTGAGCCTACACTAGCCTATCTCCTCAGTCTATACTGATACACACATCTGGTGTAGGCTATGTGAGCCTATACTAGCCTATCTCCTCAGTCTATACTGATACACACATCTGGTGTAGGCTATGTGAGCCTATACTAGCCTATCTCCCCAGTCTATACTTATATACAGATCTGGTGTAGCATATGTGAGCCTGTACTAGCCTATTTCCTCCGTTTGTGCTCATATACAGATCTGATGTACTGGTGTGGGCTATGTGAGCCTATACTAGCCTATCTCCTCAGTCTGTACTGATACACACATCTGGTGTAGGCTATGTGAGCCTATACTAGCCTATCTCCTCAGTCTGTACGGGTACACAGATCTGGTGTAGGCTATGTGAGCCTATACTATTCTATCTCCTCAGTCTGTACTGATATACAGATCTGGTGTAGGCTATGTGAGCCTATACTAGCCTATCTCCTCATTCTGTACTCATATACAGATCTGGTGCAGCGTATGTGAGCCTATACTAGCCTATATCCTCAGTTTGTGCTTATATACAGATCTGGTGTAGCCTATGTCAGCCTATACCAGCATATCTCCTCAGTTGTACTGATATACACATCTGGTGTAGGCTATGTGAGCCTATACTAGCCTATCTCCTCAGTCTGTACTCATATACAGATCTGGTATAGCCTATATGAGCCTATACTAGCCTATTTCCTCAGTTTGTGCTCATATACAGATCTGGTGTAGCCCATGTGAGCCTATACTAGCTTATATTCTCATTCTGTACTTATATACAGATCTGGTGTAGGCTATGTGAGCCTATACTAGCATATATCCTCAGTCTATACTTACATACCGATCCGGTATAGCCTATACTAGCCTATCTCCCTTGCGTATAGTTATGTATAGATTTGGTGTAGCCTATGTGAGCCTATCTCCACAGTCTGTACTTATATACAGATCTGGTGTAGCCTATGTGTGCCTATACTAGCCTGTCTCCACAGTCTGTACTTATATACAGATCTGGTGTAGCCTATGTGAGCCTATACCAGCCTATCTCCTCAGTCTGTACTTATATACAGATCTGGTGTAGCCAATGTGAGCCTGTACTACCCTATCTCCTCAGTCTCTACTTATATACAGATCTGGTGTAGGCTATGTGAGCCTATACTGGCCTATCTCTTCAGTTTGTGCTTGTATACAGATCTGGTGTAGCCTATGTGAGCCTATCTCTTCAGTCTGTACTTATATACAGACCTGGTGTAGCCTATGTTAGCCTATCTGCACAGTCTGTACTTATATACAGATCAGGTATACCCTATGTGTACCTATACTAGCCTGTCTCCACAGTCTGTACTTATATACAGATCTGGTGTAGCCTATGTGAGCCTATACCAGCCTATCTCCTCAGTCTGTACTTATATACAGATCTGGTGTAGCCAATGTGAGCCTGTACTACCCTATCTCCTCAGTCTCTACTTATATACAGGTCTGGTGTAGGCTATGTGAGCCTATACTGGCCTATCTCTTCAGTTTGTGCTGGTATACAGATCTGGTGTAGCCTATGTGAGCCTATCTCTTCAGTCTGTACTTATATACAGATCTGGTGTAGCCTATGTGAGCCTATCTCTTCAGTCTGTACTTATATACAGATGTGGTGTAGCCTATGTGAGCCTATCTCCACAGTCGTTACTTATATACAGATCTGGTGTAGCCTATGGGAGCCTATACTAACCTATCTCCTTAGTCTGTACTGATATACAGATCTGGTGTGGGCTATGCGAGCCTATACTAGCGTATCTCCTCAGTCTGTAGTGATATACAATCTGCTGTAGCCTATGTGAGACTATGACAGGCTATACTAGACCACCTCCTCAGTCTGTACTTATTAAATACGGATCTGGTGTAGACTATGTGAGCCTATACTTACCTCCTATACCTACCTCCTCAGTCTGTAGTTATATACAGGTCTGGTGTAGGCTATGTGACCCTATACTAGCCTACCTCCTCAGTCTGTACTGGTACTCAGATGTGGTGTAGTCTATGTGAGCCTATACTAGCCTATCTCCTCAGTCTATACTGATACACACATTTGGTGTAGGCTATGTGAGCCTATACTAGCCTATCTCCTCAGTCTGTACGGGTACACAGATCCGGTGTAGGCTATGTGAGCCTATACTATTCTATCTCCTCAGTCTGTACTGATATACAGATCTGGTGTAGGCTATGTGAGCCTATACTAACCTATCTCCTCAGTTTGTGCTTATATACAGATCTGGTGTAGCATATGTGAGCCTATACTGGCCTATCTCCTCAGTTTCTGCTTGTATACACATCTGGTGTAGCCTATGTCAGCCTATACCAGCATATCTCCTCAGTTGTACTGATATACATATCTGGTGTAGGCTATGTGAGACTATACTAGCCTATCTCGTCAGTCTGTACTCATATACAGATCTGGTATAGCTTATGTGAGCCTATACTAGCCTGTTTCCTCAGTTTGTGCTCATATACAGATCTGATGTACTGGTGCAGGCTATGTGAGCCTATAGTAGCCTATCTCCTCAGTCTGTGTCGGTCTGGGTGGCTCAGTTGGTTAGATGCTGGCCTACTGATCCCAAGGTCGCGGGTTCAAACCCGGCCCAGGCCAATGGTTTTTAAGTGTACTTAAGAACGACAGCTCCATGTTAATAAATTTACTGGCATGTAAAAGAACTCCTGCGGGACAAAATTCCGGCACACAGGCGACGCTGATGTGATCCTGGCAATTGACAGCGTCGTTAAACAACAAAATAATAAAAATCCTCAGTCTGTACCGATACACACATCTGGTGTAGGTTATGTGAGCCTATACTAGCCTATCTCCTCAGTCTATACTGATACACACATCTGGTGTAGGCTATGTGAGCCTATACTAGCCTATCTCCTCAGTCTGTACGGTTACACAGATCTGGTGTAGGCTATGTGACCCTATACTATTCCATCTCCTCAGTCTGTACTGATATACAGACCTGGTGTAGCCTATGTGAGCCTATACTAGCCTATCTCCTCATTCTGTACTCATATACAGATCTGGTGTAGCGTATGTGAGCCTATGCTAGCCTATCTCCTCAGTTTGTGCTTATATACACATCTGGTGTAGTATATGTGAGCCTATACTAGCATATATCCTCAGTCTGTACTCATATACAGATCTGGTATAGCCTATGTGAGCCTATACTAGCCTATTTCCTCAGTTTGTGCTCATATACAGATCTGGTGTAGCCCATGCAAGCCTATATTAGCTTATATTCTCATTCTGTACTTATATACAGATCTGGTGTAGCCTATGTGAGCCTATACTAGCATATATCCTCAGTCTATACTTACATATAGATTTGGTGTAGCCTATACTAGCCTATCTTCTCAGTCTGCACTTATATACAGATCTGGTGTAGCCTATGTGAGCCTATCTCCACAGTCTGTACTTATATACAGATCTGGTGTAGCCTATGTGTGCCTATACTAGCCTGTCTCCACAGTCTGTACTTATATACAGATCTGGTGTAGCCTATGTGAGCCTATACTAGCCTATCTCCTCAGTCTGTACTTATATACAGATCTGGTGTAGCCTATGTGAGCCTGTACTAGCCTATCTCCTCAGTCTCTACTTATATACAGATCTGGTGTAGGCTATGTGAGCCTATACTGGCCTATCTCCTCAGTTTGTGGTTGTATACAGATCTGGTGTAGCCTATGTGAGCCTATCTCTTCAGTCTGTACTTATATACAGATCTGGTGTAGCCTATGTTAGCCTATCTCCACAGTCTGTACTTATATACAGATCTGGTATACCCTATGTGTACCTGTACTAGCCTGTCTCCACAGTCTGTACTTATATACAGATCTGGTGTAGCCTATGTGAGCCTATCTCCACAGTCTGTACTTATATACAGATCTGGTGTAGCCTATGTGAGCCTATCTCTTCAGTCTGTACTTATATACACATCTGGTGTAGCCTATGTGAGCCTATCTCCACAGTCGGTACTTATATACAGATCTGGTGTAGCCTGTGAGAGCCTATATCACCCTATCTCCTCAGTCTATACTTATATACAGATCTGCTGTAGCCTATGTGAGCCTATACTAGCCTATCTCCCCAGTCTGTACTTATATACAGATTTGGTGTAGGCTATGTGAGCCTATACTAGCCTATCTCCTCAGTCTGTACTTATATCCAGATCTGGTGTAGCCTATGTGAGCCTATACTAGCCTATCTCCCCAGTCTATACTTACATGCAGATCTGGTGTAGCCTATGTGAGCCTGTACAAGCCTATCTCCTCAGTCTGTACTTATATACAGATCTGGTGTAGGCTATGTGAGCCTATACAAGCCTATCTCCCCAGTCTATACTTATATACAGATCTGGTGTAGCATATGTGAGCCTGTACTAGCCTATCTCCTCAGTCTGTACTTATATACAGATCTGGTGTAGGCTATGTGAGCCTATACTGGCCTATCTCCTCAGCCTATACTTGTATACAGATCTAGTGTAGGCTATGTGAGCCTATACTAGCCTATCTCCTCAGCCTATACATATATACAGATCTAGTGTAGGCTATGTGAGCCTATACTAGCCTACCTCCTCAGCCTATACTTGTATAGAGATCTGGTGTAGCCTATGTGAGCCTATACTAGCCTACCTCCTCAGCCTCTACTTATATACAGATGTAGTGTAGCCTATGTGAGCCTATACTAGCCTATCTCCTCAGTCTATACTTATATACAGATCTGGTGTAGCCTATGTGAGCCTATACTAGCCTATCTCCCCAGTCTATACTTACATGCAGATCTGGTGTAGCCTATGTGAGCCTGTACAAGCCTATCTCCTCAGTCTGTACTTATATACAGATCTGGTGTAGGTTATGTGAGCCTATACTAGCCTATCTCCCCAGTCTATACTTATATACAGATCTGGTGTAGCATATGTGAGCCTGTACTAGCCTATCTCCTCAGTCTGTACTTACATACAGATCTGATGTAGGCTATGTGAGCCTATAGTAGCCTATCTCCTCAGTCTGTACTTATATACACATCTGGTATAGACTATGTGAGCCTATACTACCCTATCTCCTCAGTCTCTACTTATATACAGATCTGGTGTAGCCTATGTGAGCCTATACTGGCCTATCTCCTCAGTTTGTGCTTGTATACAGATTTGGTGTAGCCTATGTGAGCCTATACCAGCATATCTCCTCAGTCTCTACTTATATACAGATATGGTGTAGGCTATGTGAGCCTATACTAGCCTATCTCCTCAGTCTGTACTTATATACAGATCTGGTGTAGCCTATGTGAGCCTATATTAGCCTATCTCCTCAGTCTGTACTTATATACAGATCTGGTGTAGCCTACGTGTGCCTATACTATCCTATCTCCACAGTCTGTACTTATATACAGATCTGGTGTAGGCTATGTGAGCCTATAGTAGCCTATCTCCTCAGTCTGTACTTATATACACATCTGGTATAGGCTATGTGAGCCTATACCACCCTATCTCCTCAGTCTCTACTTATATAAAGATCTGGTGTAGCCTATGTGAGCCTATGTTAGCCTATCTCCACAGTCTGTACTTATATACAGATCTGGTATACCCTATGAGAGCCTATATCACCCTATCTCCTCAGTCTATACTTATATACAGATCTGGTGTAGCCTATGTGAGCCTATACTAGCCTATCTCCTCAGTCTATACTTATATACAGATCTGGTGTAGCCTATGTGAGCCTATACTAGCCTATCTCCCCAGTCTGTACTTATATACAGATCTGGTGTAGCCTATGTGTGCCTTTACTAGCCTGTCTCCACAGTCTGTACTTATATACAGATCTGGTGTAGCCTATGTCAGCCTACACTAGCCTATCTCCTCAGCCTATTCTTATATATACAGATCTGGTGTAGCCTATGTGAACCTATACTAGCATATATCCTCACTCTATACTTACATACCGATCCGGTATAGCCTATACTAGCCTATCTCCCTAGCCTATACTTATATATAGATTTGGTGTAGCATATACTAGGCTATCTTCTCAGTCTGTACTCATATACAGATCTGGTGTAGCGTATGTGAGCCTAGACTAGCCTATCTCCTCAGTTTGTGCTTGTATACAGATCTGGTGTAGCCTATGTCAGCCTATTCCAGCATATCTCCTCAGTTGTACTGATATACACATCTGGTGTAGGCTATGTGAGCCTATACTAGCCTTTCTCCTCAGTCTGTACTTATATACAGATCTGGTGTAGGCTATGTGAGCCTATACTAGCCTATCTCCCCAGTCTATACTTATATACAGATCTGGTGTAGCATATGTGAGCCTGTACTAGCCTATTTCCTCGGTCTGTACTTATATACAGATCTGGTGTAGCCTATGTGAGCCTGTACTAGCCTATCTCCTTAGTGTGTACTTATATACAGATCTGGTGTAGGCTATGTGAGCCTATACTACCCTATCTCCTCAGTCTCTACTTATATACAGATCTGGTGTTGGCTATGTGAGCCTATACTGGCCTATCTCCTCAGTTTGTGCTTGTATACAGATTTGGTGTAGCCTATGTGAGCCTATACCAGCATATCTCCTTAGTCTCTACTTATATACAGATCTGGTATAGGCTATGTGAGCCTATACTAGCCTATCTCCTCAGTCTGTACTTATATACAGATCTGGTGTAGCCTATGTGTGCCTATACTATCCTATCTCCACAGTCTGTAATTATATACGGATCTGGTGTAGCCTATGTGAGCCTATCTCTTCAGTCTGTACCTATATACAGATCTGGTGTAGCCTATGTGAGCCTATCTCCACAGTCTGCACTTATATACAGATCTGGTGTAGCCTATGTGAGCCTATCTCTACAGTCTGTACTTATATACAGATCTGGTGTAGCCTGTGTGTGCCTATACTAGCCTGTCTCCACAGTCTGTACTTATATACAGATCTGGTGTAGCCTATGTGAGCCTATCTCTTCAGTCTGTACTTATATACAGATCTGGTGTAGCCTATGTGAGCCTATCTCCTCAGTCTGTACTGATATACAATCTGCTGTAGCCTATGTGAGACTATGACAGCCTATACTAGACCACCTCCTCAGTCTGTACTTATTAAATACGGATCTGGTGTAGACTATGTGAGCCTATACTTACCTCCTATACCTACCTCCTCAGTCTGTAGTTATATACAGGTCTGGTGTAGGCTATGTGACCCTATACTAGCCTACCTCCTCAGTCTGTACTGGTACACAGATGTGGTGTAGGCTATGTGAGCCTATACTATTCTATCTCGTCAGTCTGTACTGATATACAGATCTGGTGTAGGCTATGTGAGCCTATACTAGCCTATCTCCTCAGTTTGTGCTTATATACAGATCTGGTGTAGCGTATGTGAGCCTATACTTGCCTATCTCCTCAGTCAGTACTCATATACAGATCTGGTATAGCTTATGTGAGCCTATACTAGCCTATCTCCTCAGCCTATACTTGTATACAGATCTAGTGTAGGCTATGTGAGCCTATACTAGCCTACCTCCTCAGTCTGTTTTGATACACACATCTGGTGTAGGCTATGTGAGCCTACACTAGCCTATCTCCTCAGTCTATACTGATACACACATCTGGTTTAGGCTATGTGAGCCTATACTAGCCTATCTCCTCAGTCTATACTGATACACACATCTGGTGTAGGCTATGTGAGCCTATACTAGCCTATCTCCTCAGTCTATACTGATACACACATCTGGTGTAGGCTATGTGAGCCTATACTAGCCTATCTCCCCAGTCTATACTTATATACAGATCTGGTGTAGCATATGTGAGCCTGTACTAGCCTATTTCCTCCGTTTGTGCTCATATACAGATCTGATGTACTGGTGTGGGCTATGTGAGCCTATACTAGCCTATCTCCTCAGTCTGTACTGATACACACATCTGGTGTAGGCTATGTGAGCCTATACTAGCCTATCTCCTCAGTCTGTACGGGTACACAGATCTGGTGTAGGCTATGTGAGCCTATACTATTCTATCTCCTCAGTCTGTACTGATATACAGATCTGGTGTAGGCTATGTGAGCCTATACTAGCCTATCTCCTCATTCTGTACTCATATACAGATCTGGTGCAGCGTATGTGAGCCTATACTAGCCTATCTCCTCAGTCTGTACTTATATACAGATCTGATGTAGGCTATGTGAGCCTATAGTAGCCTATCTCCTCAGTCTGTACTTATATACAGATCTGGTGTAGGCTATGTGAGCCTATACTGGCCTATCTCCTCAGTTTGTGCTTGTATACAGATCTGGTGTAGCCTATGTGAGCCTATCTCTTCAGTCTGTACTTATATACAGACCTGGTGTAGCCTATGTTAGCCTATCTCCACAGTCTGTACTTATATACAGATCTGGTATACCCTATGTGTACCTATACTAGCCTGTCTCCACAGTCTGTACTTATATACAGATCTGGTGTAGCCTATGTGAGCCTATCTCCACAGTCGGTACTTATATACAGATCTGGTGTAGCCTATGTGAGCCTATACTAACCTATCTCCTTAGTCTGTACTGATATACATGTCTGGTGTAGGCTCAGAGAGCCTATACTAACCTATCTCCTTAGTCTGTACTGATATACAGATCTGGTGTGGGCTATGCGAGCCTATACTAGCGTATCTCCTCAGTCTGTAGTGATATACAATCTGCTGTAGCCTATTTGAGACTATGACAGCCTATACTAGACCACCTCCTCAGTCTGTACTTATTAAATACGGATCTGGTGTAGACTATGTGAGCCTATACTTACCTCCTATACCTACCTCCTCAGTCTGTAGTTATATACAGGTCTGGTGTAGGCTATGTGACCCTATACTAGCCTACCTCCTCAGTCTGTACTGGTACACAGATGTGGTATAGTCTATGTGAGCCTATACTAGCCTATCTCCTCAGTCTATACTGATACACACATCTGGTGTAGGCTATGTGAGCCTATACTAGCCTATCTCCTCAGTCTGTACGGGTACACAGATCTGGTGTAGGCTATGTGACCCTATACTATTCCATCTCCTCAGTCTGTACTGATATACAGACCTGGTGTAGCCTATGTGAGCCTATACTAGCCTATCTCCTCATTCTGTACTCATATACAGATCTGGTGTAGCGTATGTGAGCCTATGCTAGCCTATCTCCTCAGTTTGTGCTTATATACACATCTGGTGTAGTATATGTGAGCCTATACTAGCATATATCCTCAGTCTGTACTCATATACAGATCTGGTATAGCCTATGTGAGCCTATACTAGCCTATTTCCTCAGTTTGTGCTCATATACAGATCTGGTGTAGCCCATGCAAGCCTATATTAGCTTATATTCTCATTCTGTACTTATATACAGATCTGGTGTAGCCTATGTGAGCCTATACGAGCATATATCCTCAGTCTATACTTACATATAGATTTGGTGTAGCCTATACTAGCCTATCTTCTCAGTCTGCACTTATATACAGATCTGGTGTAGCCTATGTGAGCCTATCTCCACAGTCTGTACTTATATACAGATCTGGTGTAGCCTATGTGTGCCTATACTAGCCTGTCTCCACAGTCTGTACTTATATACAGATCTGGTGTAGCCTATGTGAGCCTATACTAGCCTATCTCCTCAGTCTGTACTTATATACAGATCTGGTGTAGGCTATGTGAGCCTATACTGGCCTATCTCCTCAGTTTGTGGTTGTATACAGATCTGGTGTAGCCTATGTGAGCCTATCTCTTCAGTCTGTACTTATATACAGATCTGGTGTAGCCTATGTTAGCCTATCTCCACAGTCTGTACTTATATACAGATCTGGTATACCCTATGTGTACCTGTACTAGCCTGTCTCCACAGTCTGTACTTATATACAGATCTGGTGTAGCCTATGTGAGCCTATCTCCACAGTCTGTACTTATATACAGATCTGGTGTAGCCTATGTGAGCCTATCTCTTCAGTCTGTACTTATATACACATCTGGTGTAGCCTATGTGAGCCTATCTCCACAGTCGGTACTTATATACAGATCTGGTGTAGCCTGTGAGAGCCTATATCACCCTATCTCCTCAGTCTATACTTATATACAGATCTGCTGTAGCCTATGTGAGCCTATACTAGCCTATCTCCCCAGTCTGTACTTATATACAGATTTGGTGTAGGCTATGTGAGCCTATACTAGCCTATCTCCTCAGTCTGTACTTATATCCAGATCTGGTGTAGCCTATGTGAGCCTATACTAGCCTATCTCCCCAGTCTATACTTACATGCAGATCTGGTGTAGCCTATGTGAGCCTGTACAAGCCTATCTCCTCAGTCTGTACTTATATACAGATCTGGTGTAGGCTATGTGAGCCTATACAAGCCTATCTCCCCAGTCTATACTTATATACAGATCTGGTGTAGCATATGTGAGCCTGTACTAGCCTATCTCCTCAGTCTGTACTTATATACAGATCTGGTGTAGGCTATGTGAGCCTATACTGGCCTATCTCCTCAGCCTATACTTGTATACAGATCTAGTGTAGGCTATGTGAGCCTATACTAGCCTATCTCCTCAGCCTATACATATATACAGATCTAGTGTAGGCTATGTGAGCCTATACTAGCCTACCTCCTCAGCCTATACTTGTATAGAGATCTGGTGTAGCCTATGTGAGCCTATACTAGCCTACCTCCTCAGCCTCTACTTATATACAGATGTAGTGTAGCCTATGTGAGCCTATACTAGCCTATCTCCTCAGTCTATACTTATATACAGATCTGGTGTAGCCTATGTGAGCCTATACTAGCCTATCTCCCCAGTCTATACTTACCTGCAGATCTGGTGTAGCCTATGTGAGCCTGTACAAGCCTATCTCCTCAGTCTGTACTTATATACAGATCTGGTGTAGGTTATGTGAGCCTATACTAGCCTATCTCCCCAGTCTATACTTATATACAGATCAGGTGTAGCATATGTGAGCCTGTACTAGCCTATCTCCTCAGTCTGTACTTACATACAGATCTGATGTAGGCTATGTGAGCCTATAGTAGCCTATCTCCTCAGTCTGTACTTATATACACATCTGGTATAGACTATGTGAGCCTATACTACCCTATCTCCTCAGTCTCTACTTAGATACAGATCTGGTGTAGCCTATGTGAGCCTATACTGGCCTATCTCCTCAGTTTGTGCTTGTATACAGATTTGGTGTAGCCTATGTGAGCCTATACCAGCATATCTCCTCAGTCTCTACTTATATACAGATATGGTGTAGGCTATGTGAGCCTATACTAGCCTATCTCCTCAGTCTGTACTTATATACAGATCTGGTGTAGCCTATGTGAGCCTATATTAGCCTATCTCCTCTGTCTGTACTTATATACAGATCTGGTGTAGCCTACGTGTGCCTATACTATCCTATCTCCACAGTCTGTACTTATATACAGATCTGGTGTAGGCTATGTGAGCCTATAGTAGCCTATCTCCTCAGTCTGTACTTATATACACATCTGGTATAGGCTATGTGAGCCTATACCACCCTATCTCCTCAGTCTCTACTTATATAAAGATCTGGTGTAGCCTATGTGAGCCTATGTTAGCCTATCTCCACAGTCTGTACTTATATACAGATCTGGTATACCCTATGAGAGCCTATATCACCCTATCTCCTCAGTCTATACTTATATACAGATCTGGTGTAGCCTATGTGAGCCTATACTAGCCTATCTCCTCAGTCTATACTTATATACAGATCTGGTGTAGCCTATGTGAGCCTATACTAGCCTATCTCCCCAGTCTGTACTTATATACAGATCTGGTGTAGCCTATGTGTGCCTTTACTAGCCTGTCTCCACAGTCTGTACTTATATACAGATCTGGTGTAGCCTATGTCAGCCTATACTAGCCTATCTCCTCAGCCTATTCTTATATATACAGATCTGGTGTAGCCTATGTGAACCTATACTAGCATATATCCTCACTCTATACTTACATACCGATCCGGTATAGCCTATACTAGCCTATCTCCCTAGCCTATACTTATATATAGATTTGGTGTAGCATATACTAGGCTATCTTCTCAGTCTGTACTCATATACAGATCTGGTGTAGCGTATGTGAGCCTAGACTAGCCTATCTCCTCAGTTTGTGCTTGTATACAGATCTGGTGTAGCCTATGTCAGCCTATTCCAGCATATCTCCTCAGTTGTACTGATATACACATCTGGTGTAGGCTATGTGAGCCTATACTAGCCTTTTTCCTCAGTCTGTACTTATATACAGATCTGGTGTAGGCTATGTGAGCCTATACTAGCCTATCTCCCCAGTCTATACTTATATACAGATCTGGTGTAGCATATGTGAGCCTGTACTAGCCTATTTCCTCGGTCTGTACTTATATACAGATCTGGTGTAGCCTATGTGAGCCTGTACTAGCCTATCTCCTTAGTGTGTACTTATATACAGATCTGGTGTAGGCTATGTGAGCCTATACTACCCTATCTCCTCAGTCTCTACTTATATACAGATCTGGTGTTGGCTATGTGAGCCTATACTGGCCTATCTCCTCAGTCTATACTTATATACAGATCTGGTGTAGCCTATGTGAGCCTATACTAGCCTATCTCCCCAGTCTATACTTACATGCAGATCTGGTGTAGCCTATGTGAGCCTGTACAAGCCTATCTCCTCAGTCTGTACTTATATACAGATCTGGTGTAGGTTATGTGAGCCTATACTAGCCTATCTCCCCAGTCTATACTTATATACAGATCTGGTGTAGCATATGTGAGCCTGTACTAGCCTATCTCCTCAGTCTGTACTTATATACAGATCTGGTGTAGGCTATGTGAGCCTATACTGGCCTATCTCCTCAGCCTATACTTGTATACAGATCTAGTGTAGGCTATGTGAGCCTATACTAGCCTATCTCCTCAGCCTATACATATATACAGATCTAGTGTAGGCTATGTGAGCCTATACTAGCCTACCTCCTCAGCCTATACTTGTATAGAGATCTGGTGTAGCCTATGTGAGCCTATACTAGCCTACCTCCTCAGCCTCTACTTATATACAGATGTAGTGTAGCCTATGTGAGCCTATACTAGCCTATCTCCTCAGTCTATACTTATATACAGATCTGGTGTAGCCTATGTGAGCCTATACTAGCCTATCTCCCCAGTCTATACTTACATGCAGATCTGGTGTAGCCTATGTGAGCCTGTACAAGCCTATCTCCTCAGTCTGTACTTATATACAGATCTGGTGTAGGTTATGTGAGCCTATACTAGCCTATCTCCCCAGTCTATACTTATATACAGATCTGGTGTAGCATATGTGAGCCTGTACTAGCCTATCTCCTCAGTCTGTACTTACATACAGATCTGATGTAGGCTATGTGAGCCTATAGTAGCCTATCTCCTCAGTCTGTACTTATATACACATCTGGTATAGACTATGTGAGCCTATACTACCCTATCTCCTCAGTCTCTACTTATATACAGATCTGGTGTAGCCTATGTGAGCCTATACTGGCCTATCTCCTCAGTTTGTGCTTGTATACAGATTTGGTGTAGCCTATGTGAGCCTATACCAGCATATCTCCTCAGTCTCTACTTATATACAGATATGGTGTAGGCTATGTGAGCCTATACTAGCCTATCTCCTCAGTCTGTACTTATATACAGATCTGGTGTAGCCTATGTGAGCCTATATTAGCCTATCTCCTCAGTCTGTACTTATATACAGATCTGGTGTAGCCTACGTGTGCCTATACTATCCTATCTCCACAGTCTGTACTTATATACAGATCTGGTGTAGGCTATGTGAGCCTATAGTAGCCTATCTCCTCAGTCTGTACTTATATACACATCTGGTATAGGCTATGTGAGCCTATACCACCCTATCTCCTCAGTCGCTACTTATATAAAGATCTGGTGTAGCCTATGTGAGCCTATGTTAGCCTATCTCCACAGTCTGTACTTATATACAGATCTGGTATACCCTATGAGAGCCTATATCACCCTATCTCCTCAGTCTATACTTATATACAGATCTGGTGTAGCCTATGTGAGCCTATACTAGCCTATCTCCTCAGTCTATACTTATATACAGATCTGGTGTAGCCTATGTGAGCCTATACTAGCCTATCTCCCCAGTCTGTACTTATATACAGATCTGGTGTAGCCTATGTGTGCCTTTACTAGCCTGTCTCCACAGTCTGTACTTATATACAGATCTGGTGTAGCCTATGTCAGCCTACACTAGCCTATCTCCTCAGCCTATTCTTATATATACAGATCTGGTGTAGCCTATGTGAACCTATACTAGCATATATCCTCACTCTATACTTACATACCGATCCGGTATAGCCTATACTAGCCTATCTCCCTAGCCTATACTTATATATAGATTTGGTGTAGCATATACTAGGCTATCTTCTCAGTCTGTACTCATATACAGATCTGGTGTAGCGTATGTGAGCCTAGACTAGCCTATCTCCTCAGTTTGTGCTTGTATACAGATCTGGTGTAGCCTATGTCAGCCTATTCCAGCATATCTCCTCAGTTGTACTGATATACACATCTGGTGTAGGCTATGTGAGCCTATACTAGCCTTTCTCCTCAGTCTGTACTTATATACAGATCTGGTGTAGGCTATGTGAGCCTATACTAGCCTATCTCCCCAGTCTATACTTATATACAGATCTGGTGTAGCATATGTGAGCCTGTACTAGCCTATTTCCTCGGTCTGTACTTATATACAGATCTGGTGTAGCCTATGTGAGCCTGTACTAGCCTATCTCCTTAGTGTGTACTTATATACAGATCTGGTGTAGGCTATGTGAGCCTATACTACCCTATCTCCTCAGTCTCTACTTATATACAGATCTGGTGTTGGCTATGTGAGCCTATACTGGCCTATCTCCTCAGTTTGTGCTTGTATACAGATTTGGTGTAGCCTATGTGAGCCTATACCAGCATATCTCCTTAGTCTCTACTTATATACAGATCTGGTATAGGCTATGTGAGCCTATACTAGCCTATCTCCTCAGTCTGTACTTATATACAGATCTGGTGTAGCCTATGTGTGCCTATACTATCCTATCTCCACAGTCTGTAATTATATACGGATCTGGTGTAGCCTATGTGAGCCTATCTCTTCAGTCTGTACCTATATACAGATCTGGTGTAGCCTATGTGAGCCTATCTCCACAGTCTGCACTTATATACAGATCTGGTGTAGCCTATGTGAGCCTATCTCTACAGTCTGTACTTATATACAGATCTGGTGTAGCCTGTGTGTGCCTATACTAGCCTGTCTCCACAGTCTGTACTTATATACAGATCTGGTGTAGCCTATGTGAGCCTATCTCTTCAGTCTGTACTTATATACAGATCTGGTGTAGCCTATGTGAGCCTATCTCCTCAGTCTGTACTGATATACAATCTGCTGTAGCCTATGTGAGACTATGACAGCCTATACTAGACCACCTCCTCAGTCTGTACTTATTAAATACGGATCTGGTGTAGACTATGTGAGCCTATACTTACCTCCTATACCTACCTCCTCAGTCTGTAGTTATATACAGGTCTGGTGTAGGCTATGTGACCCTATACTAGCCTACCTCCTCAGTCTGTACTGGTACACAGATGTGGTGTAGGCTATGTGAGCCTATACTATTCTATCTCCTCAGTCTGTACTGATATACAGATCTGGTGTAGGCTATGTGAGCCTATACTAGCCTATCTCCTCAGTTTGTGCTTATATACAGATCTGGTGTAGCGTATGTGAGCCTATACTTGCCTATCTCCTCAGTCAGTACTCATATACAGATCTGGTATAGCTTATGTGAGCCTATACTAGCCTATCTCCTCAGCCTATACTTGTATACAGATCTAGTGTAGGCTATGTGAGCCTATACTAGCCTACCTCCTCAGTCTGTTTTGATACACACATCTGGTGTAGGCTATGTGAGCCTACACTAGCCTATCTCCTCAGTCTATACTGATACACACATCTGGTTTAGGCTATGTGAGCCTATACTAGCCTATCTCCTCAGTCTATACTGATACACACATCTGGTGTAGGCTATGTGAGCCTATACTAGCCTATCTCCTCAGTCTATACTGATACACACATCTGGTGTAGGCTATGTGAGCCTATACTAGCCTATCTCCCCAGTCTATACTTATATACAGATCTGGTGTAGCATATGTGAGCCTGTACTAGCCTATTTCCTCCGTTTGTGCTCATATACAGATCTGATGTACTGGTGTGGGCTATGTGAGCCTATACTAGCCTATCTCCTCAGTCTGTACTGATACACACATCTGGTGTAGGCTATGTGAGCCTATACTAGCCTATCTCCTCAGTCTGTACGGGTACACAGATCTGGTGTAGGCTATGTGAGCCTATACTATTCTATCTCCTCAGTCTGTACTGATATACAGATCTGGTGTAGGCTATGTGAGCCTATACTAGCCTATCTCCTCATTCTGTACTCATATACAGATCTGGTGCAGCGTATGTGAGCCTATACTAGCCTATCTCCTCAGTCTGTACTTATATACAGATCTGATGTAGGCTATGTGAGCCTATAGTAGCCTATCTCCTCAGTCTGTACTTATATACAGATCTGGTGTAGGCTATGTGAGCCTATACTGGCCTATCTCCTCAGTTTGTGCTTGTATACAGATCTGGTGTAGCCTATGTGAGCCTATCTCTTCAGTCTGTACTTATATACAGACCTGGTGTAGCCTATGTTAGCCTATCTCCACAGTCTGTACTTATATACAGATCTGGTATACCCTATGTGTACCTATACTAGCCTGTCTCCACAGTCTGTACTTATATACAGATCTGGTGTAGCCTATGTGAGCCTATCTCCACAGTCGGTACTTATATACAGATCTGGTGTAGCCTATGTGAGCCTATACTAACCTATCTCCTTAGTCTGTACTGATATACATGTCTGGTGTAGGCTCAGAGAGCCTATACTAACCTATCTCCTTAGTCTGTACTGATATACAGATCTGGTGTGGGCTATGCGAGCCTATACTAGCGTATCTCCTCAGTCTGTAGTGATATACAATCTGCTGTAGCCTATTTGAGACTATGACAGCCTATACTAGACCACCTCCTCAGTCTGTACTTATTAAATACGGATCTGGTGTAGACTATGTGAGCCTATACTTACCTCCTATACCTACCTCCTCAGTCTGTAGTTATATACAGGTCTGGTGTAGGCTATGTGACCCTATACTAGCCTACCTCCTCAGTCTGTACTGGTACACAGATGTGGTATAGTCTATGTGAGCCTATACTAGCCTATCTCCTCAGTCTATACTGATACACACATCTGGTGTAGGCTATGTGAGCCTATACTAGCCTATCTCCTCAGTCTGTACGGGTACACAGATCTGGTGTAGGCTATGTGACCCTATACTATTCCATCTCCTCAGTCTGTACTGATATACAGACCTGGTGTAGCCTATGTGAGCCTATACTAGCCTATCTCCTCATTCTGTACTCATATACAGATCTGGTGTAGCGTATGTGAGCCTATGCTAGCCTATCTCCTCAGTTTGTGCTTATATACACATCTGGTGTAGTATATGTGAGCCTATACTAGCATATATCCTCAGTCTGTACTCATATACAGATCTGGTATAGCCTATGTGAGCCTATACTAGCCTATTTCCTCAGTTTGTGCTCATATACAGATCTGGTGTAGCCCATGCAAGCCTATATTAGCTTATATTCTCATTCTGTACTTATATACAGATCTGGTGTAGCCTATGTGAGCCTATACGAGCATATATCCTCAGTCTATACTTACATATAGATTTGGTGTAGCCTATACTAGCCTATCTTCTCAGTCTGCACTTATATACAGATCTGGTGTAGCCTATGTGAGCCTATCTCCACAGTCTGTACTTATATACAGATCTGGTGTAGCCTATGTGTGCCTATACTAGCCTGTCTCCACAGTCTGTACTTATATACAGATCTGGTGTAGCCTATGTGAGCCTATACTAGCCTATCTCCTCAGTCTGTACTTATATACAGATCTGGTGTAGGCTATGTGAGCCTATACTGGCCTATCTCCTCAGTTTGTGGTTGTATACAGATCTGGTGTAGCCTATGTGAGCCTATCTCTTCAGTCTGTACTTATATACAGATCTGGTGTAGCCTATGTTAGCCTATCTCCACAGTCTGTACTTATATACAGATCTGGTATACCCTATGTGTACCTGTACTAGCCTGTCTCCACAGTCTGTACTTATATACAGATCTGGTGTAGCCTATGTGAGCCTATCTCCACAGTCTGTACTTATATACAGATCTGGTGTAGCCTATGTGAGCCTATCTCTTCAGTCTGTACTTATATACACATCTGGTGTAGCCTATGTGAGCCTATCTCCACAGTCGGTACTTATATACAGATCTGGTGTAGCCTGTGAGAGCCTATATCACCCTATCTCCTCAGTCTATACTTATATACAGATCTGCTGTAGCCTATGTGAGCCTATACTAGCCTATCTCCCCAGTCTGTACTTATATACAGATTTGGTGTAGGCTATGTGAGCCTATACTAGCCTATCTCCTCAGTCTGTACTTATATCCAGATCTGGTGTAGCCTATGTGAGCCTATACTAGCCTATCTCCCCAGTCTATACTTACATGCAGATCTGGTGTAGCCTATGTGAGCCTGTACAAGCCTATCTCCTCAGTCTGTACTTATATACAGATCTGGTGTAGGCTATGTGAGCCTATACAAGCCTATCTCCCCAGTCTATACTTATATACAGATCTGGTGTAGCATATGTGAGCCTGTACTAGCCTATCTCCTCAGTCTGTACTTATATACAGATCTGGTGTAGGCTATGTGAGCCTATACTGGCCTATCTCCTCAGCCTATACTTGTATACAGATCTAGTGTAGGCTATGTGAGCCTATACTAGCCTATCTCCTCAGCCTATACATATATACAGATCTAGTGTAGGCTATGTGAGCCTATACTAGCCTACCTCCTCAGCCTATACTTGTATAGAGATCTGGTGTAGCCTATGTGAGCCTATACTAGCCTACCTCCTCAGCCTCTACTTATATACAGATGTAGTGTAGCCTATGTGAGCCTATACTAGCCTATCTCCTCAGTCTATACTTATATACAGATCTGGTGTAGCCTATGTGAGCCTATACTAGCCTATCTCCCCAGTCTATACTTACCTGCAGATCTGGTGTAGCCTATGTGAGCCTGTACAAGCCTATCTCCTCAGTCTGTACTTATATACAGATCTGGTGTAGGTTATGTGAGCCTATACTAGCCTATCTCCCCAGTCTATACTTATATACAGATCAGGTGTAGCATATGTGAGCCTGTACTAGCCTATCTCCTCAGTCTGTACTTACATACAGATCTGATGTAGGCTATGTGAGCCTATAGTAGCCTATCTCCTTAGTCTGTACTTATATACACATCTGGTATAGACTATGTGAGCCTATACTACCCTATCTCCTCAGTCTCTACTTAGATACAGATCTGGTGTAGCCTATGTGAGCCTATACTGGCCTATCTCCTCAGTTTGTGCTTGTATACAGATTTGGTGTAGCCTATGTGAGCCTATACCAGCATATCTCCTCAGTCTCTACTTATATACAGATATGGTGTAGGCTATGTGAGCCTATACTAGCCTATCTCCTCAGTCTGTACTTATATACAGATCTGGTGTAGCCTATGTGAGCCTATATTAGCCTATCTCCTCTGTCTGTACTTATATACAGATCTGGTGTAGCCTACGTGTGCCTATACTATCCTATCTCCACAGTCTGTACTTATATACAGATCTGGTGTAGGCTATGTGAGCCTATAGTAGCCTATCTCCTCAGTCTGTACTTATATACACATCTGGTATAGGCTATGTGAGCCTATACCACCCTATCTCCTCAGTCTCTACTTATATAAAGATCTGGTGTAGCCTATGTGAGCCTATGTTAGCCTATCTCCACAGTCTGTACTTATATACAGATCTGGTATACCCTATGAGAGCCTATATCACCCTATCTCCTCAGTCTATACTTATATACAGATCTGGTGTAGCCTATGTGAGCCTATACTAGCCTATCTCCTCAGTCTATACTTATATACAGATCTGGTGTAGCCTATGTGAGCCTATACTAGCCTATCTCCCCAGTCTGTACTTATATACAGATCTGGTGTAGCCTATGTGTGCCTTTACTAGCCTGTCTCCACAGTCTGTACTTATATACAGATCTGGTGTAGCCTATGTCAGCCTATACTAGCCTATCTCCTCAGCCTATTCTTATATATACAGATCTGGTGTAGCCTATGTGAACCTATACTAGCATATATCCTCACTCTATACTTACATACCGATCCGGTATAGCCTATACTAGCCTATCTCCCTAGCCTATACTTATATATAGATTTGGTGTAGCATATACTAGGCTATCTTCTCAGTCTGTACTCATATACAGATCTGGTGTAGCGTATGTGAGCCTAGACTAGCCTATCTCCTCAGTTTGTGCTTGTATACAGATCTGGTGTAGCCTATGTCAGCCTATTCCAGCATATCTCCTCAGTTGTACTGATATACACATCTGGTGTAGGCTATGTGAGCCTATACTAGCCTTTCTCCTCAGTCTGTACTTATATACAGATCTGGTGTAGGCTATGTGAGCCTATACTAGCCTATCTCCCCAGTCTATACTTATATACAGATCTGGTGTAGCATATGTGAGCCTGTACTAGCCTATTTCCTCGGTCTGTACTTATATACAGATCTGGTGTAGCCTATGTGAGCCTGTACTAGCCTATCTCCTTAGTGTGTACTTATATACAGATCTGGTGTAGGCTATGTGAGCCTATACTACCCTATCTCCTCAGTCTCTACTTATATACAGATCTGGTGTTGGCTATGTGAGCCTATACTGGCCTATCTCCTCAGTTTGTGCTTGTATACAGATTTGGTGTAGCCTATGTGAGCCTATACCAGCATATCTCCTTAGTCTCTACTTATATACAGATCTGGTATAGGCTATGTGAGCCTATACTAGCCTATCTCCTCAGTCTGTACTTATATACAGATCTGGTGTAGCCTATGTGTGCCTATACTATCCTATCTCCACAGTCTGTAATTATATACGGATCTGGTGTAGCCTATGTGAGCCTATCTCTTCAGTCTGTACCTATATACAGATCTGGTGTAGCCTATGTGAGCCTATCTCCACAGTCTGCACTTATATACAGATCTGGTGTAGCCTATGTGAGCCTATCTCTACAGTCTGTACTTATATACAGATCTGGTGTAGCCTGTGTGTGCCTATACTAGCCTGTCTCCACAGTCTGTACTTATATACAGATCTGGTGTAGCCTATGTGAGCCTATCTCTTCAGTCTGTACTTATATACAGATCTGGTGTAGCCTATGTGAGCCTATCTCCTCAGTCTGTACTGATATACAATCTGCTGTAGCCTATGTGAGACTATGACAGCCTATACTAGACCACCTCCTCAGTCTGTACTTATTAAATACGGATCTGGTGTAGACTATGTGAGCCTATACTTACCTCCTATACCTACCTCCTCAGTCTGTAGTTATATACAGGTCTGGTGTAGGCTATGTGACCCTATACTAGCCTACCTCCTCAGTCTGTACTGGTACACAGATGTGGTGTAGGCTATGTGAGCCTATACTATTCTATCTCCTCAGTCTGTACTGATATACAGATCTGGTGTAGGCTATGTGAGCCTATACTAGCCTATCTCCTCAGTTTGTGCTTATATACAGATCTGGTGTAGCGTATGTGAGCCTATACTTGCCTATCTCCTCAGTCAGTACTCATATACAGATCTGGTATAGCTTCTGTGAGCCTATACTAGCCTATCTCCTCAGCCTATACTTGTATACAGATCTAGTGTAGGCTATGTGAGCCTATACTAGCCTACCTCCTCAGTCTGTTCTGATACACACATCTGGTGTAGGCTATGTGAGCCTACACTAGCCTATCTCCTCAGTCTATACTGATACACACATCTGGTGTAGGCTATGTGAGCCTATACTAGCCTATCTCCTCAGTCTATACTGATACACACATCTGGTGTAGGCTATGTGAGCCTATACTAGCCTATCTCCTCAGTCTATACTGATACACACATCTGGTGTAGGCTATGTGAGCCTATACTAGCCTATCTCCCCAGTCTATACTTATATACAGATCTGGTGTAGCATATGTGAGCCTGTACTAGCCTATTTCCTCCGTTTGTGCTCATATACAGATCTGATGTACTGGTGTGGGCTATGTGAGCCTATACTAGCCTATCTCCTCAGTCTGTCCTGATACACACATCTGGTGTAGGCTATGTGAGCCTATACTAGCCTATCTCCTCAGTCTGTACGGGTACACAGATCTGGTGTAGGCTATGTGAGCCTATACTATTCTATCTCCTCAGTCTGTACTGATATACGGATCTGGTGTAGGCTATGTGAGCCTATACTAGCCTATCTCCTCATTCTGTACTCATATACAGATCTGGTGCAGCGTATGTGAGCCTATACTAGCCTATCTCCTCAGTCTGTACTTATATACAGATCTGATGTAGGCTATGTGAGCCTATAGTAGCCTATCTCCTCAGTCTGTACTTATATACAGATCTGGTGTAGGCTATGTGAGCCTATACTGGCCTATCTCCTCAGTTTGTGCTTGTATACAGATCTGGTGTAGCCTATGTGAGCCTATCTCTTCAGTCTGTACTTATATACAGACCTGGTGTAGCCTATGTTAGCCTATCTCCACAGTCTGTACTTATATACAGATCTGGTATACCCTATGTGTACCTATACTAGCCTGTCTCCACAGTCTGTACTTATATACAGATCTGGTGTAGCCTATGTGAGCCTATCTCCACAGTCGGTACTTATATACAGATCTGGTGTAGCCTATGTGAGCCTATACTAACCTATCTCCTTAGTCTGTACTGATATACAGGTCTGGTGTAGGCTCAGAGAGCCTATACTAACCTATCTCCTTAGTCTGTACTGATATACAGATCTGGTGTGGGCTATGCGAGCCTATACTAGCGTATCTCCTCAGTCTGTAGTGATATACAATCTGCTGTAGCCTATTTGAGACTATGACAGCCTATACTAGACCACCTCCTCAGTCTGTACTGGTACACAGATGTGGTATAGTCTATGTGAGCCTATACTAGCCTATCTCCTCAGTCTATACATATACACACATTTGGTGTAGGCTATGTGAGCCTATACTAGCCTATCTCCTCAGTCTGTACGGGTACACAGATCTGGTGTAGCCTATGTGAGCCTATACTATTCTATCTCCTCAGTCTGTACTGATATACAGATCTGGTGTAGGCTATGTGAGCCTATACTAACCTATCTCCTCAGTTTGTGCTTATATACAGATCTGGTGTAGCATATGTGAGCCTATACTGGCCTATCTCCTCAGTTTCTGCTTGTATACAGATCTGGTGTAGCCTATGTCAGCCTATACCAGCCTATACCAGCATATCTCCTCAGTTGTACTGATATACATATCTGGTGTAGGCTATGTGAGCCTATACTAGCCTATCTCCTCAGTCTGTACTCATATACAGATCTGGTATAGCTTATGTGAGCCTATACTAGCCTATTTCCTCAGTTTGTGCTCATATACAGATCTGATGTACTGGTGCAGGCTATGTGAGCCTATACTAGCCTATCTCCTCAGTCTGTGTCTGTCTGGGTGGCTCAGTTGGTTAGATGCTGGCCTACTGATCCCAAGGTCGCGGGTTCAAACCCGGCCCAGGCCAATGGTTTTTAAGTGTAGTTAAGAACGACAGCTCCATGTCAATAAATTTACTGGCATGTAAAAGAACTCCTGCGGGACAAACTTCCGGCACACCGCCGACGCTGATGTGATCCTGGCAATTGACAGCGTCGTTAAACAACAAAATAATAAAAATCCTCAGTCTGTACCGATACACACATCTGGTGTAGGTTATGTGAGCCTATACTAGCCTACCTCCTCAGTCTATACTGATACACACATCTGGTGTAGGCTGTGTGAGCCTATACTAGGCTATCTCCTCAGTCTGTACGGGTACACAGATCTGGTGTAGGCTATGTGAGCCTATACTATTCTATCTCCTCAGTCTGTACCGATATACAGACCTGGTGTAGGCTATGTGAGCCTATACTAGCCTATCTCCTCATTCTGTAGTCATATACAGATCTGGTGTAGCGTATGTGAGCCTATACTAGCCTATCTCCTCAGTTTGTGCTTATATACAGATCTGGTGTAGCATATGTGAGCCTATACTAGCATATATCCTCAGTCTGTACTCATATACAGATCTGGTATAGCCTATGTGAGCCTATACTAGCCTATTTCCTCAGTTTGTGCTCATATACAGATCTGGTGTAGCCCATGCGAGCCTATATTAGCTTATATTCTCATTCTGTACTTATATACAGATCTGGTGTAGCCTATGTGAGCCTATACTAGCATATATCCTCAGTCTATACTTACATACCGATCCGGTATAGCCTATACTAGCCTATCTCCCTAGCCTATACTTATATATAGATTTGGTGTAGCCTATACTAGCCTATCTTCTCAGTCTGCACTTATATACAGATCTGGTGGAGCCTATGTGAGCCTATCTCCACAGTCTGTACTTATATACAGATGTGGTGTAGCCTATGTGTGCCTATACTAGCCTGTCTCCACAGTCTGTACTTATATACAGATCTGGTGTAGCCTATGTGAGCCTATACTAGCCTATCTCCTCAGTCTGTACTTATATACAGATCTGGTGTAGCCTATGTGAGCCTGTACTAGCCTATCTCCTCAGTCTCTACTTATATACAGATCTGGTGTAGGCTATGTGAGCCTATCTCTTCAGTCTGTACTTATATACAGATCTGGTGTAGCCTATGTTAGCCTATCTCCACAGTCTGTACTTATATACAGATCTGGTATACCCTATGTGTACCTATACTAGCCTGTCTCCACAGTCTGTACTTATATACAGATCTGGTGTAGCCTATGTGAGCCTATCTCCACAGTCTGTACTTATATACAGATCTGGTGTAGCCTATGTGAGCCTATCTCTTCAGTCTGTACTTATATACACATCTGGTGTAGCCTATGTGAGCCTATCTCCACAGTCGGTACTTATATACAGATCTGGTGTAGCCTATGAGAGCCTATATAACCCTATCTCCTCAGTCTATACTTATATACAGATCTGGTGTAGCCTATGTGAGCCTATCTCTTCAGTCTGTACTTATATACAGATCTGGTGTAGCCTATGTTAGCCTATCTCCACAGTCTGTACTTATATACAGATCTGGTATACCCTATGTGTACCTATACTAGCCTGTCTCCACAGTCTGTACTTATATACAGATCTGGTGTAGCCTATGTGAGCCTATCTCCACAGTCTGTACTTATATACAGATCTGGTGTAGCCTATGTGAGCCTATCTCTTCAGTCTGTACTTATATACACATCTGGTGTAGCCTATGTGAGCCTATCTCCACAGTCGGTACTTATATACAGATCTGGTGTAGCCTATGAGAGCCTATATAACCCTATCTCCTCAGTCTATACTTATATACAGATCTGGTGTAGCCTATGTGAGCCTATACTAGCCTATCTCCTCAGTCTATACTAATATACAGATCTGGTGTAGCCTATGTGAGCCTATACTAGCCTATCTCCCCAGTCTGTACTTATATACAGATTTGGTGTAGGCTATGTGAGCCTATACTAGCCTACCTCCTCAGTCTGTACTTATATCCAGATCTGGTGTAGCCTATGTGAGCCTATACTAGCCTATCTCCCCAGTCTATACTTACATGCAGATCTGGTGTAGCCTATGTGAGCCTGTACAAGCCTATCTCCTCAGTCTGTACTTATATACAGATCTGGTGTAGGCTATGTGAGCCTATACTAGCCTATCTCCCCAGTCTATACTTATATACAGATCTGGTGTAGGCTATGTGAGCCTATACTGGCCTATCTCCTCAGTTTGTGCTTGTATACAGATCTGGTGTAGCCTATGTGAGCCTATCTCTTCAGTCTGTACTTATATACAGATCTGCTGTAGCCTATGTTAGCGTATCTCCACAGTCTGTACTTATATACAGATCTGGTATACCCTATGAGAGCCTATATCACCCTATCTCCTCAGTCTATACTTATATACAGATCTGGTGTAGCCTATGTGAGCCTATACTAGCCTATCTCCTCAGTCTATACTTGTATACAGATCTGGTGTAGCCTATGTGAGCCTATACTAGCCTATCTCCCCAGTCTGTACTTATATACAGATTTGGTGTAGGCTATGTGAGCCTATACTAGCCTATCTCCTCAGCCTATACTTGTATACAGATCTAGTGTAGGCTATGTGAGCCTACACTAGCCTACCTCCTCAGCCTATACTTGTATACAGATGTAGTGTAGGCTATGTGAGCCTATACTAGCCTATCTCCTCAGCCTATACATATATACAGATCTAGTGTAGGCTATGTGAGCCTATACTAGCCTACCTCCTCAGCCTATACTTGTATAGAGATCTGGTGTAGCCTATGTGAGCCTGTACAAGCCTATCTCCTCAGTCTGTACTTATATACAGATCTGGTGTAGGCTATGTGAGCCTATACTACCCTATCTCCCCAGCCTATACATATATACAGATCTAGTGTAGGCTATGTGAGCCTATACTAGTCTATCTCGTCTGCCTATATATATATATATATACAGATCTAGTGTAGGCTATGTGAGGCTATACTAGCCTACCTCATTAGCCTATACTAGCCTATTTCCTCAGCCTGTACATATAGACAGATCTAGTGTAGGCTATGTGAGCCTATACTAGCCTGTCTCCTCAGCCTATACTTATATACAGATGTAGTGTAGGCTATATGAGCCTATACTAGCCTATCTCCTCAGCCTATACTTATATACAGATGTAGTGTAGGCTATGTGAGCCTATACTAGCCTGTCTCCTCAGCCTATACTTGTATACAGATCTAGTGTAGGCTATGTGAGGCTATAGTTATATACAGATGTAGTGTAGGCTATGTGGGCCTATACTAGCCTATCTCCTCAGTCTATACTGATACACACATTTGGTGTAGGCTATGTGAGCCTATACTAGCCTATCTCCTCAGTCTGTACGGGTACACAGATCTGGTGTAGCCTATGTGAGCCTATACTATTCTATCTCCTCAGTCTGTACTGATATACAGATCTGGTGTAGGCTATGTGAGCCTATACTAACCTATCTCCTCAGTTTGTGCTTATATACAGATCTGGTGTAGCATATGTGAGCCTATACTGGCCTATCTGCTCAGTTTCTGCTTGTATACAGATCTGGTGTAGCCTATGTCAGCCTATACCAGCCTATACCAGCATATCTCCTCAGTTGTACTGATATACATATCTGGTGTAGGCTATGTGAGCCTATACTAGCCTATCTCCTCAGTCTGTACTCATATACAGATCTGGTATAGCCTATGTGTGCCTATACTATCCTATCTCCACAGTCTGTAATTATATACGGATCTGGTGTAGCCTATGTGAGCCTATCTCTTCAGTCTGTACCTATATACAGATCTGGTGTAGCCTATGTGAGCCTATCTCCACAGTCTGCACTTATATACAGATCTGGTGTAGCCTATGTGAGCCTATCTCTACAGTCTGTACTTATATACAGATCTGGTGTAGCCTGTGTGTGCCTATACTAGCCTGTCTCCACAGTCTGTACTTATATACAGATCTGGTGTAGCCTATGTGAGCCTATCTCTTCAGTCTGTACTTATATACAGATCTGGTGTAGCCTATGTGAGCCTATCTCCTCAGTCTGTACTGATATACAATCTGCTGTAGCCTATGTGAGACTATGACAGCCTATACTAGACCACCTCCTCAGTCTGTACTTATTAAATACGGATCTGGTGTAGACTATGTGAGCCTATACTTACCTCCTATACCTACCTCCTCAGTCTGTAGTTATATACAGGTCTGGTGTAGGCTATGTGACCCTATACTAGCCTACCTCCTCAGTCTGTACTGGTACACAGATGTGGTGTAGGCTATGTGAGCCTATACTATTCTATCTCCTCAGTCTGTACTGATATACAGATCTGGTGTAGGCTATGTGAGCCTATACTAGCCTATCTCCTCAGTTTGTGCTTATATACAGATCTGGTGTAGCGTATGTGAGCCTATACTTGCCTATCTCCTCAGTCAGTACTCATATACAGATCTGGTATAGCTTATGTGAGCCTATACTAGCCTATCTCCTCAGCCTATACTTGTATACAGATCTAGTGTAGGCTATGTGAGCCTATACTAGCCTACCTCCTCAGTCTGTTCTGATACACACATCTGGTGTAGGCTATGTGAGCCTACACTAGCCTATCTCCTCAGTCTATACTGATACACACATCTGGTGTAGGCTATGTGAGCCTATACTAGCCTATCTCCTCAGTCTATACTGATACACACATCTGGTGTAGGCTATGTGAGCCTATACTAGCCTATCTCCTCAGTCTATACTGATACACACATCTGGTGTAGGCTATGTGAGCCTATACTAGCCTATCTCCCCAGTCTATACTTATATACAGATCTGGTGTAGCATATGTGAGCCTGTACTAGCCTATTTCCTCCGTTTGTGCTCATATACAGATCTGATGTACTGGTGTGGGCTATGTGAGCCTATACTAGCCTATCTCCTCAGTCTGTCCTGATACACACATCTGGTGTAGGCTATGTGAGCCTATACTAGCCTATCTCCTCAGTCTGTACGGGTACACAGATCTGGTGTAGGCTATGTGAGCCTATACTATTCTATCTCCTCAGTCTGTACTGATATACGGATCTGGTGTAGGCTATGTGAGCCTATACTAGCCTATCTCCTCATTCTGTACTCATATACAGATCTGGTGCAGCGTATGTGAGCCTATACTAGCCTATCTCCTCAGTCTGTACTTATATACAGATCTGATGTAGGCTATGTGAGCCTATAGTAGCCTATCTCCTCAGTCTGTACTTATATACAGATCTGGTGTAGGCTATGTGAGCCTATACTGGCCTATCTCCTCAGTTTGTGCTTGTATACAGATCTGGTGTAGCCTATGTGAGCCTATCTCTTCAGTCTGTACTTATATACAGACCTGGTGTAGCCTATGTTAGCCTATCTCCACAGTCTGTACTTATATACAGATCTGGTATACCCTATGTGTACCTATACTAGCCTGTCTCCACAGTCTGTACTTATATACAGATCTGGTGTAGCCTATGTGAGCCTATCTCCACAGTCGGTACTTATATACAGATCTGGTGTAGCCTATGTGAGCCTATACTAACCTATCTCCTTAGTCTGTACTGATATACAGGTCTGGTGTAGGCTCAGAGAGCCTATACTAACCTATCTCCTTAGTCTGTACTGATATACAGATCTGGTGTGGGCTATGCGAGCCTATACTAGCGTATCTCCTCAGTCTGTAGTGATATACAATCTGCTGTAGCCTATTTGAGACTATGACAGCCTATACTAGACCACCTCCTCAGTCTGTACTGGTACACAGATGTGGTATAGTCTATGTGAGCCTATACTAGCCTATCTCCTCAGTCTATACATATACACACATTTGGTGTAGGCTATGTGAGCCTATACTAGCCTATCTCCTCAGTCTGTACGGGTACACAGATCTGGTGTAGCCTATGTGAGCCTATACTATTCTATCTCCTCAGTCTGTACTGATATACAGATCTGGTGTAGGCTATGTGAGCCTATACTAACCTATCTCCTCAGTTTGTGCTTATATACAGATCTGGTGTAGCATATGTGAGCCTATACTGGCCTATCTCCTCAGTTTCTGCTTGTATACAGATCTGGTGTAGCCTATGTCAGCCTATACCAGCCTATACCAGCATATCTCCTCAGTTGTACTGATATACATATCTGGTGTAGGCTATGTGAGCCTATACTAGCCTATCTCCTCAGTCTGTACTCATATACAGATCTGGTATAGCTTATGTGAGCCTATACTAGCCTATTTCCTCAGTTTGTGCTCATATACAGATCTGATGTACTGGTGCAGGCTATGTGAGCCTATACTAGCCTATCTCCTCAGTCTGTGTCTGTCTGGGTGGCTCAGTTGGTTAGATGCTGGCCTACTGATCCCAAGGTCGCGGGTTCAAACCCGGCCCAGGCCAATGGTTTTTAAGTGTAGTTAAGAACGACAGCTCCATGTCAATAAATTTACTGGCATGTAAAAGAACTCCTGCGGGACAAACTTCCGGCACACCGCCGACGCTGATGTGATCCTGGCAATTGACAGCGTCGTTAAACAACAAAATAATAAAAATCCTCAGTCTGTACCGATACACACATCTGGTGTAGGTTATGTGAGCCTATACTAGCCTACCTCCTCAGTCTATACTGATACACACATCTGGTGTAGGCTGTGTGAGCCTATACTAGGCTATCTCCTCAGTCTGTACGGGTACACAGATCTGGTGTAGGCTATGTGAGCCTATACTATTCTATCTCCTCAGTCTGTACCGATATACAGACCTGGTGTAGGCTATGTGAGCCTATACTAGCCTATCTCCTCATTCTGTAGTCATATACAGATCTGGTGTAGCGTATGTGAGCCTATACTAGCCTATCTCCTCAGTTTGTGCTTATATACAGATCTGGTGTAGCATATGTGAGCCTATACTAGCATATATCCTCAGTCTGTACTCATATACAGATCTGGTATAGCCTATGTGAGCCTATACTAGCCTATTTCCTCAGTTTGTGCTCATATACAGATCTGGTGTAGCCCATGCGAGCCTATATTAGCTTATATTCTCATTCTGTACTTATATACAGATCTGGTGTAGCCTATGTGAGCCTATACTAGCATATATCCTCAGTCTATACTTACATACCGATCCGGTATAGCCTATACTAGCCTATCTCCCTAGCCTATACTTATATATAGATTTGGTGTAGCCTATACTAGCCTATCTTCTCAGTCTGCACTTATATACAGATCTGGTGGAGCCTATGTGAGCCTATCTCCACAGTCTGTACTTATATACAGATGTGGTGTAGCCTATGTGTGCCTATACTAGCCTGTCTCCACAGTCTGTACTTATATACAGATCTGGTGTAGCCTATGTGAGCCTATACTAGCCTATCTCCTCAGTCTGTACTTATATACAGATCTGGTGTAGCCTATGTGAGCCTGTACTAGCCTATCTCCTCAGTCTCTACTTATATACAGATCTGGTGTAGGCTATGTGAGCCTATCTCTTCAGTCTGTACTTATATACAGATCTGGTGTAGCCTATGTTAGCCTATCTCCACAGTCTGTACTTATATACAGATCTGGTATACCCTATGTGTACCTATACTAGCCTGTCTCCACAGTCTGTACTTATATACAGATCTGGTGTAGCCTATGTGAGCCTATCTCCACAGTCTGTACTTATATACAGATCTGGTGTAGCCTATGTGAGCCTATCTCTTCAGTCTGTACTTATATACACATCTGGTGTAGCCTATGTGAGCCTATCTCCACAGTCGGTACTTATATACAGATCTGGTGTAGCCTATGAGAGCCTATATAACCCTATCTCCTCAGTCTATACTTATATACAGATCTGGTGTAGCCTATGTGAGCCTATCTCTTCAGTCTGTACTTATATACAGATCTGGTGTAGCCTATGTTAGCCTATCTCCACAGTCTGTACTTATATACAGATCTGGTATACCCTATGTGTACCTATACTAGCCTGTCTCCACAGTCTGTACTTATATACAGATCTGGTGTAGCCTATGTGAGCCTATCTCCACAGTCTGTACTTATATACAGATCTGGTGTAGCCTATGTGAGCCTATCTCTTCAGTCTGTACTTATATACACATCTGGTGTAGCCTATGTGAGCCTATCTCCACAGTCGGTACTTATATACAGATCTGGTGTAGCCTATGAGAGCCTATATAACCCTATCTCCTCAGTCTATACTTATATACAGATCTGGTGTAGCCTATGTGAGCCTATACTAGCCTATCTCCTCAGTCTATACTAATATACAGATCTGGTGTAGCCTATGTGAGCCTATACTAGCCTATCTCCCCAGTCTGTACTTATATACAGATTTGGTGTAGGCTATGTGAGCCTATACTAGCCTACCTCCTCAGTCTGTACTTATATCCAGATCTGGTGTAGCCTATGTGAGCCTATACTAGCCTATCTCCCCAGTCTATACTTACATGCAGATCTGGTGTAGCCTATGTGAGCCTGTACAAGCCTATCTCCTCAGTCTGTACTTATATACAGATCTGGTGTAGGCTATGTGAGCCTATACTAGCCTATCTCCCCAGTCTATACTTATATACAGATCTGGTGTAGGCTATGTGAGCCTATACTGGCCTATCTCCTCAGTTTGTGCTTGTATACAGATCTGGTGTAGCCTATGTGAGCCTATCTCTTCAGTCTGTACTTATATACAGATCTGCTGTAGCCTATGTTAGCGTATCTCCACAGTCTGTACTTATATACAGATCTGGTATACCCTATGAGAGCCTATATCACCCTATCTCCTCAGTCTATACTTATATACAGATCTGGTGTAGCCTATGTGAGCCTATACTAGCCTATCTCCTCAGTCTATACTTGTATACAGATCTGGTGTAGCCTATGTGAGCCTATACTAGCCTATCTCCCCAGTCTGTACTTATATACAGATTTGGTGTAGGCTATGTGAGCCTATACTAGCCTATCTCCTCAGCCTATACTTGTATACAGATCTAGTGTAGGCTATGTGAGCCTACACTAGCCTACCTCCTCAGCCTATACTTGTATACAGATGTAGTGTAGGCTATGTGAGCCTATACTAGCCTATCTCCTCAGCCTATACATATATACAGATCTAGTGTAGGCTATGTGAGCCTATACTAGCCTACCTCCTCAGCCTATACTTGTATAGAGATCTGGTGTAGCCTATGTGAGCCTGTACAAGCCTATCTCCTCAGTCTGTACTTATATACAGATCTGGTGTAGGCTATGTGAGCCTATACTACCCTATCTCCCCAGCCTATACATATATACAGATCTAGTGTAGGCTATGTGAGCCTATACTAGTCTATCTCGTCTGCCTATATATATATATATATATATATATATATATATATATATATATATATATATATATATACAGATCTAGTGTAGGCTATGTGAGGCTATACTAGCCTACCTCATTAGCCTATACTAGCCTATTTCCTCAGCCTGTACATATAGACAGATCTAGTGTAGGCTATGTGAGCCTATACTAGCCTATCTCCTCAGCCTATACTTATATACAGATGTAGTGTAGGCTATGTGAGCCTATACTAGCCTGTCTCCTCAGCCTATACTTGTATACAGATCTAGTGTAGGCTATGTGAGGCTATAGTTATATACAGATGTAGTGTAGGCTATGTGAGCCTATACTAGCCTATCTCCTCAGCCTATACTTGTATACAGATCTAGTGTAGGCTATGTGTGCCTGTACTAGCCTATCTCCTCAGCCTATACTTATATACAGATATAGTGTAGGCTATGTGAGCCTATACTAGCCTATCTCCTCAGCCTATACTAGTATACAGATCTAGTGTGGGCTATGTGAGCCAATACTTACCTATCTCTTAGCCTATACTTGTATACAGATCTAGTGTAGGCTATGTGAGCCTATACTAGCCTATCTCCTCAGCCTATACTTATATACAGATGTAGTGTAGGCTATGTGAGCCTATACTAGCCTACCTCCTCAGCCTATACTTATATACAGATGTAGTGTAGGCTATGTGAGCCTATACTTATATACAGATGTAGTGTAGGCTATGTGAGCCTATACTAGCCTATCTCCTCAGCCTATACTTGTATACAGATCTAGTGTAGGCTATGTGAGCCTATACTAGCCTACCTCCTTAGCCTATACATATATACAGATCTAGTGTAGGCTATGTGAGCCTATACTAGTCTATCTCGTCAGCCTATACATATATACAGATCTAGTGTAGGCTATGTGAGGCTATACTAGCCTATCTCCTCAGCCTACACTTGTATACAGATATAGTGTAGGCTATGTGAGCCTATACTAGCCTATCTCCTCAGCCTATACTTGCATACAGATCTAGTGTAGGCTATGTGAGGCTAAACTTATATACAGATGTAGTGTAGGCTATGTGAGCCTATACTAGCCTATCTCCTCAGCCTATACTTGTATACAGATCTAGTGTAGGCTATGTGTGCCTGTACTAGCCTATCTCCTCAGCCTATACTTATATACAGATATAGTGTAGGCTATGTGAGCCTATACTAGCCTATCTCCTCAGCCTATACTTGTATACAGATCTAGTGTGGGCTATGTGAGCCTATACTAACCTATCTCTTAGCCTATACTTGTATACAGATCTAGTGTAGGCTATGTGAGCCTATACGAGCCTACCTCCTCAGCCTATACGTATATACAGATCTGGTGTAGGCTATGTGAGCTTATACTAGCCTATCTCTTAGCCTATACTTATATACAGATCTGGTGTAGGCTATGTGAGCCTATACTAGCCTACCTCCTCAGCCTATACTTATATACATATCTAGTGTAGGCTATGTGAGCCTATACTAGCCTACCTCCTCAGCTTATACTTATATACAGATCTGGTGTAGGCTATGTGACCCTATACTAGCCTATCTCTTAGCCTATACTTATATACAGATCTGGTGTAGGCTATGTGAGCCTATACTAGGCTATGTGAGCCTATACTAGCCTATCTCCTCAGCCTATACTTGTATACAGATCTAGTGTAGGCTATGTGAGCCTATAGTTATATACAGATGTAGTGTAGGCTATGTGAGCCTATACTAGCCTACCTCCTCAGCCTATACTTATATACAGATGTAGTGTAGGCTATGTGAGCCTATACTAGCCTATCTCCTCAGCCTATACTTATATACAGATGTAGTGTATGCTATGTGAGCCTATACTTGTATACAGATCTAGTGTAGGCTATGTGTGCCTGTACTAGCCTATCTCCTCAGCCTATACTTATATACAGATCTAGTGTAGGCTATGTGAGCCTACACTTGTATACAGATCTAGTGTAGGCTATGTGAGCCTATACTAGCCTATCTCCTCAGCCTATACTTGCATACAGATCTAGTGTAGGCTATGTGAGCCTATACTTATATACAGATGTAGTGTAGGCTATGTGAGCCTATACTAGCCTACCTCCTCAGCCTACACTTGTATAGAGATCTGGTGTAGGCTATGTGAGCCTATACTAGCCTACCTCCTCAGCCTATACTAGCCTATCTCCTCAGCCTATACATATATACAGATCTAGTGTAGGCTATGTGAGCCTATACTAGTCTATCTCGTCAGCCTATACATATATACAGATCTAGTGTAGGCTATGTGAGGCTATACTAGCCTACCTCATTAGCCTATACTAGCCTATTTCCTCAGCCTATACATATATACAGATCTAGTGTAGGCTATGTGAGCCTATACTAGCCTGTCTCCTCAGCCTATACTTATATACAGATGTAGTGTAGGCTATGTGAGCCTATACTAGCCTATCTCCTCAGCCTATACTTATATACAGATTTGGTGTAGGCTATGTGAGCCTATACTAGCCTATCTCCTCAGCCTATACTTGTATACAGATCTAGTGTAGGCTATGTGAGCCTACACTAGCCTACCTCCTCAGCCTATACTTGTATACAGATGTAGTGTAGGCTATGTGAGCCTATACTAGCCTATCTCCTCAGCCTATACATATATACAGATCTAGTGTAGGCTATGTGAGCCTATACTAGCCTACCTCCTCAGCCTATACTTGTATAGAGATCTGGTGTAGCCTATGTGAGCCTGTACAAGCCTATCTCCTCAGTCTATACTTATATACAGATCTGGTGTAGGCTATGTGAGCCTATACTAGCCTATCTCCCCAGTCTATACTTATATACAGATCTGGTGTAGCATATGTGAGCCTGTACTAGCCTATCTCCTCAGTCTGTACTTATATACAGATCTGAAATAGGCTATGTGAGCCTATAGTAGGCTATCTCCTCAGTCTGTACTTATATACAGATCTGGTGTAGGCTATGTGAGCCTATACTACCCTATCTCCCCAGCCTATACATATATACAGATCTAGTGTAGGCTATGTGAGCCTATACTAGTCTATCTCGTCTGCCTATATATATATATATATATACAGATCTAGTGTAGGCTATGTGAGGCTATACTAGCCTACCTCATTAGCCTATACTAGCCTATTTCCTCAGCCTGTACATATAGACAGATCTAGTGTAGGCTATGTGAGCCTATACTAGCCTGTCTCCTCAGCCTATACTTATATACAGATGTAGTGTAGGCTATATGAGCCTATACTAGCCTATCTCCTCAGCCTATACTTATATACAGATGTAGTGTAGGCTATGTGAGCCTATACTAGCCTGTCTCCTCAGCCTATACTTGTATACAGATCTAGTGTAGGCTATGTGAGGCTATAGTTATATACAGATGTAGTGTAGGCTATGTGAGCCTATACTAGCCTATCTCCTCAGCCTATACTTGTATACAGATCTAGTGTAGGCTATGTGTGCCTGTACTAGCCTATCTCCTCAGCCTATACTTATATACAGATATAGTGTAGGCTATGTGAGCCTATACTAGCCTATCTCCTCAGCCTATACTAGTATACAGATCTAGTGTGGGCTATGTGAGCCTATACTTACCTATCTCTTAGCCTATACTTGTATACAGATCTAGTGTAGGCTATGTGAGCCTATACTAGCCTATCTCCTCAGCCTATACTTATATACAGATGTAGTGTAGGCTATGTGAGCCTATACTAGCCTACCTCCTCAGCCTATACTTATATACAGATGTAGTGTAGGCTATGTGAGCCTATACTTATATACAGATGTAGTGTAGGCTATGTGAGCCTATACTAGCCTATCTCCTCAGCCTATACTTGTATACAGATCTAGTGTAGGCTATGTGAGCCTATACTAGCCTACCTCCTTAGCCTATACTAGCCTATCTCCTCAGCCTATACATATATACAGATCTAGTGTAGGCTATGTGAGCCTATACTAGTCTATCTCGTCAGCCTATACATATATACAGATCTAGTGTAGGCTATGTGAGGCTATACTAGCCTATCTCCTCAGCCTACACTTGTATACAGATCTAGTGTAGGCTATGTGAGCCTATACTAGCCTATCTCCTCAGCCTATACTTGCATACAGATCTAGTGTAGGCTATGTGAGCCTATAGTTATATACAGTTGTAGTGTAGGCTATGTGACCCTATACTAGCCTTTCTCCTCAGCCTATACTTATATACAGATGTAGTGTATGCTATGTGAGCCTATACTAGCCTATCTCCTCAGCCTATACTTGTATACAGATCTAGTGTAGGCTATGTGTGCCTGTACTAGCCTATCTCCTCAGCCTATACTTATATACAGATATAGTGTAGGCTATGTGAGCCTATACTAATCTATCTCCTCAGCCTATACTTGTATACAGATCTAGTGTGGGCTATGTGAGCCTATACTAGCCTATCTCCTCATTCTGTAGTCATATACAGATCTGGTGTAGCGTATGTGAGCCTATACTAGCCTATCTCCTCAGTTTGTGCTTATATACAGATCTGGTGTAGCATATGTGAGCCTATACTAGCATATATCCTCAGTCTGTACTCATATACAGATCTGGTATAGCCTATGTGAGCCTATACTAGCCTATTTCCTCAGTTTGTGCTCATATACAGATCTGGTGTAGCCCATGCGAGCCTATATTAGCTTATATTCTCATTCTGTACTTATATACAGATCTGGTGTAGCCTATGTGAGCCTATACTAGCATATATCCTCAGTCTATACTTACATACCGATCCGGTATAGCCTATACTAGCCTATCTCCCTAGCCTATACTTATATATAGATTTGGTGTAGCCTATACTAGCCTATCTTCTCAGTCTGCACTTATATACAGATCTGGTGGAGCCTATGTGAGCCTATCTCCACAGTCTGTACTTATATACAGATGTGGTGTAGCCTATGTGTGCCTATACTAGCCTGTCTCCACAGTCTGTACTTATATACAGATCTGGTGTAGCCTATGTGAGCCTATACTAGCCTATCTCCTCAGTCTGTACTTATATACAGATCTGGTGTAGCCTATGTGAGCCTGTACTAGCCTATCTCCTCAGTCTCTACTTATATACAGATCTGGTGTAGGCTATGTGAGCCTATCTCTTCAGTCTGTACTTATATACAGATCTGGTGTAGCCTATGTTAGCCTATCTCCACAGTCTGTACTTATATACAGATCTGGTATACCCTATGTGTACCTATACTAGCCTGTCTCCACAGTCTGTACTTATATACAGATCTGGTGTAGCCTATGTGAGCCTATCTCCACAGTCTGTACTTATATACAGATCTGGTGTAGCCTATGTGAGCCTATCTCTTCAGTCTGTACTTATATACACATCTGGTGTAGCCTATGTGAGCCTATCTCCACAGTCGGTACTTATATACAGATCTGGTGTAGCCTATGAGAGCCTATATAACCCTATCTCCTCAGTCTATACTTATATACAGATCTGGTGTAGCCTATGTGAGCCTATCTCTTCAGTCTGTACTTATATACAGATCTGGTGTAGCCTATGTTAGCCTATCTCCACAGTCTGTACTTATATACAGATCTGGTATACCCTATGTGTACCTATACTAGCCTGTCTCCACAGTCTGTACTTATATACAGATCTGGTGTAGCCTATGTGAGCCTATCTCCACAGTCTGTACTTATATACAGATCTGGTGTAGCCTATGTGAGCCTATCTCTTCAGTCTGTACTTATATACACATCTGGTGTAGCCTATGTGAGCCTATCTCCACAGTCGGTACTTATATACAGATCTGGTGTAGCCTATGAGAGCCTATATAACCCTATCTCCTCAGTCTATACTTATATACAGATCTGGTGTAGCCTATGTGAGCCTATACTAGCCTATCTCCTCAGTCTATACTAATATACAGATCTGGTGTAGCCTATGTGAGCCTATACTAGCCTATCTCCCCAGTCTGTACTTATATACAGATTTGGTGTAGGCTATGTGAGCCTATACTAGCCTACCTCCTCAGTCTGTACTTATATCCAGATCTGGTGTAGCCTATGTGAGCCTATACTAGCCTATCTCCCCAGTCTATACTTACATGCAGATCTGGTGTAGCCTATGTGAGCCTGTACAAGCCTATCTCCTCAGTCTGTACTTATATACAGATCTGGTGTAGGCTATGTGAGCCTATACTAGCCTATCTCCCCAGTCTATACTTATATACAGATCTGGTGTAGGCTATGTGAGCCTATACTGGCCTATCTCCTCAGTTTGTGCTTGTATACAGATCTGGTGTAGCCTATGTGAGCCTATCTCTTCAGTCTGTACTTATATACAGATCTGCTGTAGCCTATCTTAGCGTATCTCCACAGTCTGTACTTATATACAGATCTGGTATACCCTATGAGAGCCTATATCACCCTATCTCCTCAGTCTATACTTATATACAGATCTGGTGTAGCCTATGTGAGCCTATACTAGCCTATCTCCTCAGTCTATACTTGTATACAGATCTGGTGTAGCCTATGTGAGCCTATACTAGCCTATCTCCCCAGTCTGTACTTATATACAGATTTGGTGTAGGCTATGTGAGCCTATACTAGCCTATCTCCTCAGCCTATACTTGTTAACAGATCTAGTGTAGGCTATGTGAGCCTTCACTAGCCTACCTCCTCAGCCTATACTTGTATACAGATGTAGTGTAGGCTATGTGAGCCTATACTAGCCTATCTCCTCAGCCTATACATATATACAGATCTAGTGTAGGCTATGTGAGCCTATACTAGCCTACCTCCTCAGCCTATACTTGTATAGAGATCTGGTGTAGCCTATGTGAGCCTGTACAAGCCTATCTCCTCAGTCTGTACTTATATACAGATCTGGTGTAGGCTATGTGAGCCTATACTACCCTATCTCCCCAGCCTATACATATATACAGATCTAGTGTAGGCTATGTGAGCCTATACTAGTCTATCTCGTCTGCCTATATATATATATATATATATATATATATATATATATATATATATATATATATATATATATATACAGATCTAGTGTAGGCTATGTGAGGCTATACTAGCCTACCTCATTAGCCTATACTAGCCTATTTCCTCAGCCTGTACATATAGACAGATCTAGTGTAGGCTATGTGAGCCTATACTAGCCTGTCTCCTCAGCCTATACTTATATACAGATGTAGTGTAGGCTATATGAGCCTATACTAGCCTATCTCCTCAGCCTATACTTATATACAGATGTAGTGTAGGCTATGTGAGCCTATACTAGCCTGTCTCCTCAGCCTATACTTGTATACAGATCTAGTGTAGGCTATGTGAGGCTATAGTTATATACAGATGTAGTGTAGGCTATGTGAGCCTATACTAGCCTATCTCCTCAGCCTATACTTGTATACAGATCTAGTGTAGGCTATGTGTGCCTGTACTAGCCTATCTCCTCAGCCTATACTTATATACAGATATAGTGTAGGCTATGTGAGCCTATACTAGCCTATCTCCTCAGCCTATACTAGTATACAGATCTAGTGTGGGCTATGTGAGCCTATACTAGCCTATCTCCTCAGCCTATACTTGCATACAGATCTAGTGTAGGCTATGTGAGGCTATACTTATATACAGATGTAGTGTAGGCTATGTGAGCCTATACTAGCCTATCTCCTCAGCCTATACTTGTATACAGATCTAGTGTAGGCTATGTGTGCCTGTACTAGCCTATCTCCTCAGCCTATACTTATATACAGATATAGTGTAGGCTATGTGAGCCTATACTAGCCTATCTCCTCAGCCTATACTTGTATACAGATCTAGTGTGGGCTATGTGAGCCTATACTAACCTATCTCTTAGCCTATACTTGTATACAGATCTAGTGTAGGCTATGTGAGCCTATACGAGCCTACCTCCTCAGCCTATACGTATATACAGATCTGGTGTAGGCTATGTGAGCTTATACTAGCCTATCTCTTAGCCTATACTTATATACAGATCTGGTGTAGGCTATGTGAGCCTATACTAGCCTACCTCCTCAGCCTATACTTATATACATATCTAGTGTAGGCTATGTGAGCCTATACTAGCCTACCTCCTCAGCTTATACTTATATACAGATCTGGTGTAGGCTATGTGACCCTATACTAGCCTATCTCTTAGCCTATACTTATATACAGATCTGGTGTAGGCTATGTGAGCCTATACTAGGCTATGTGAGCCTATACTAGCCTATCTCCTCAGCCTATACTTGTATACAGATCTAGTGTAGGCTATGTGAGCCTATAGTTATATACAGATGTAGTGTAGGCTATGTGAGCCTATACTAGCCTACCTCCTCAGCCTATACTTATATACAGATGTAGTGTAGGCTATGTGAGCCTATACTAGCCTATCTCCTCAGCCTATACTTATATACAGATGTAGTGTATGCTATGTGAGCCTATACTTGTATACAGATCTAGTGTAGGCTATGTGTGCCTGTACTAGCCTATCTCCTCAGCCTATACTTATATACAGATCTAGTGTAGGCTATGTGAGCCTACACTTGTATACAGATCTAGTGTAGGCTATGTGAGCCTATACTAGCCTATCTCCTCAGCCTATACTTGCATACAGATCTAGTGTAGGCTATGTGAGCCTATACTTATATACAGATGTAGTGTAGGCTATGTGAGCCTATACTAGCCTACCTCCTCAGCCTACACTTGTATAGAGATCTGGTGTAGGCTATGTGAGCCTATACTAGCCTACCTCCTCAGCCTATACTAGCCTATCTCCTCAGCCTATACATATATACAGATCTAGTGTAGGCTATGTGAGCCTATACTAGTCTATCTCGTCAGCCTATACATATATACAGATCTAGTGTAGGCTATGTGAGGCTATACTAGCCTACCTCATTAGCCTATACTAGCCTATTTCCTCAGCCTATACATATATACAGATCTAGTGTAGGCTATGTGAGCCTATACTAGCCTGTCTCCTCAGCCTATACTTATATACAGATGTAGTGTAGGCTATGTGAGCCTATACTAGCCTATCTCCTCAGCCTATACTTATATACAGATTTGGTGTAGGCTATGTGAGCCTATACTAGCCTATCTCCTCAGCCTATACTTGTATACAGATCTAGTGTAGGCTATGTGAGCCTACACTAGCCTACCTCCTCAGCCTATACTTGTATACAGATGTAGTGTAGGCTATGTGAGCCTATACTAGCCTATCTCCTCAGCCTATACATATATACAGATCTAGTGTAGGCTATGTGAGCCTATACTAGCCTACCTCCTCAGCCTATACTTGTATAGAGATCTGGTGTAGCCTATGTGAGCCTGTACAAGCCTATCTCCTCAGTCTGTACTTATATACAGATCTGGTGTAGGCTATGTGAGCCTATACTAGCCTATCTCCCCAGTCTATACTTATATACAGATCTGGTGTAGCATATGTGAGCCTGTACTAGCCTATCTCCTCAGTCTGTACTTATATACAGATCTGAAATAGGCTATGTGAGCCTATAGTAGGCTATCTCCTCAGTCTGTACTTATATACAGATCTGGTGGAGGCTATGTGAGCCTATACTACCCTATCTCCCCAGCCTATACATATATACAGATCTAGTGTAGGCTATGTGAGCCTATACTAGTCTATCTCGTCTGCCTATATATATATATATATATATATATATATATATATATATATATATATATATATATATATATATATACAGATCTAGTGTAGGCTATGTGAGGCTATACTAGCCTACCTCATTAGCCTATACTAGCCTATTTCCTCAGCCTGTACATATAGACAGATCTAGTGTAGGCTATGTGAGCCTATACTAGCCTGTCTCCTCAGCCTATACTTATATACAGATGTAGTGTAGGCTATATGAGCCTATACTAGCCTATCTCCTCAGCCTATACTTATATACAGATGTAGTGTAGGCTATGTGAGCCTATACTAGCCTGTCTCCTCAGCCTATACTTGTATACAGATCTAGTGTAGGCTATGTGAGGCTATAGTTATATACAGATGTAGTGTAGGCTATGTGAGCCTGTACTAGCCTATCTCCTCAGCCTATACTTGTATACAGATCTAGTGTAGGCTATGTGTGCCTGTACTAGCCTATCTCCTCAGCCTATACTTATATACAGATATAGTGTAGGCTATGTGAGCCTATACTAGCCTATCTCCTCAGCCTATACTAGTATACAGATCTAGTGTGGGCTATGTGAGCCTATACTTACCTATCTCTTAGCCTATACTTGTATACAGATCTAGTGTAGGCTATGTGAGCCTATACTAGCCTATCTCCTCAGCCTATACTTATATACAGATGTAGTGTAGGCTATGTGAGCCTATACTAGCCTACCTCCTCAGCCTATACTTATATACAGATGTAGTGTAGGCTATGTGAGCCTATACTTATATACAGATGTAGTGTAGGCTATGTGAGCCTATACTAGCCTATCTCCTCAGCCTATACTTGTATACAGATCTAGTGTAGGCTATGTGAGCCTATACTAGCCTACCTCCTTAGCCTATACTAGCCTATCTCCTCAGCCTATACATATATACAGATCTAGTGTAGGCTATGTGAGCCTATACTAGTCTATCTCGTCAGCCTATACATATATACAGATCTAGTGTAGGCTATGTGAGGCTATACTAGCCTATCTCCTCAGCCTACACTTGTATACAGATCTAGTGTAGGCTATGTGAGCCTATACTAGCCTATCTCCTCAGCCTATACTTGCATACAGATCTAGTGTAGGCTATGTGAGCCTATAGTTATATACAGTTGTAGTGTAGGCTATGTGACCCTATACTAGCCTTTCTCCTCAGCCTATACTTATATACAGATGTAGTGTATGCTATGTGAGCCTATACTAGCCTATCTCCTCAGCCTATACTTGTATACAGATCTAGTGTAGGCTATGTGTGCCTGTACTAGCCTATCTCCTCAGCCTATACTTATATACAGATATAGTGTAGGCTATGTGAGCCTATACTAATCTATCTCCTCAGCCTATACTTGTATACAGATCTAGTGTGGGCTATGTGAGCCTATACTAGCCTATCTCCTCATTCTGTAGTCATATACAGATCTGGTGTAGCGTATGTGAGCCTATACTAGCCTATCTCCTCAGTTTGTGCTTATATACAGATCTGGTGTAGCATATGTGAGCCTATACTAGCATATATCCTCAGTCTGTACTCATATACAGATCTGGTATAGCCTATGTGAGCCTATACTAGCCTATTTCCTCAGTTTGTGCTCATATACAGATCTGGTGTAGCCCATGCGAGCCTATATTAGCTTATATTCTCATTCTGTACTTATATACAGATCTGGTGTAGCCTATGTGAGCCTATACTAGCATATATCCTCAGTCTATACTTACATACCGATCCGGTATAGCCTATACTAGCCTATCTCCCTAGCCTATACTTATATATAGATTTGGTGTAGCCTATACTAGCCTATCTTCTCAGTCTGCACTTATATACAGATCTGGTGGAGCCTATGTGAGCCTATCTCCACAGTCTGTACTTATATACAGATGTGGTGTAGCCTATGTGTGCCTATACTAGCCTGTCTCCACAGTCTGTACTTATATACAGATCTGGTGTAGCCTATGTGAGCCTATACTAGCCTATCTCCTCAGTCTGTACTTATATACAGATCTGGTGTAGCCTATGTGAGCCTGTACTAGCCTATCTCCTCAGTCTCTACTTATATACAGATCTGGTGTAGGCTATGTGAGCCTATCTCTTCAGTCTGTACTTATATACAGATCTGGTGTAGCCTATGTTAGCCTATCTCCACAGTCTGTACTTATATACAGATCTGGTATACCCTATGTGTACCTATACTAGCCTGTCTCCACAGTCTGTACTTATATACAGATCTGGTGTAGCCTATGTGAGCCTATCTCCACAGTCTGTACTTATATACAGATCTGGTGTAGCCTATGTGAGCCTATCTCTTCAGTCTGTACTTATATACACATCTGGTGTAGCCTATGTGAGCCTATCTCCACAGTCGGTACTTATATACAGATCTGGTGTAGCCTATGAGAGCCTATATAACCCTATCTCCTCAGTCTATACTTATATACAGATCTGGTGTAGCCTATGTGAGCCTATCTCTTCAGTCTGTACTTATATACAGATCTGGTGTAGCCTATGTTAGCCTATCTCCACAGTCTGTACTTATATACAGATCTGGTATACCCTATGTGTACCTATACTAGCCTGTCTCCACAGTCTGTACTTATATACAGATCTGGTGTAGCCTATGTGAGCCTATCTCCACAGTCTGTACTTATATACAGATCTGGTGTAGCCTATGTGAGCCTATCTCTTCAGTCTGTACTTATATACACATTTGGTGTAGCCTATGTGAGCCTATCTCCACAGTCGGTACTTATATACAGATCTGGTGTAGCCTATGAGAGCCTATATAACCCTATCTCCTCAGTCTATACTTATATACAGATCTGGTGTAGCCTATGTGAGCCTATACTAGCCTATCTCCTCAGTCTATACTAATATACAGATCTGGTGTAGCCTATGTGAGCCTATACTAGCCTATCTCCCCAGTCTGTACTTATATACAGATTTGGTGTAGGCTATGTGAGCCTATACTAGCCTACCTCCTCAGTCTGTACTTATATCCAGATCTGGTGTAGCCTATGTGAGCCTATACTAGCCTATCTCCCCAGTCTATACTTACATGCAGATCTGGTGTAGCCTATGTGAGCCTGTACAAGCCTATCTCCTCAGTCTGTACTTATATACAGATCTGGTGTAGGCTATGTGAGCCTATACTAGCCTATCTCCCCAGTCTATACTTATATACAGATCTGGTGTAGGCTATGTGAGCCTATACTGGCCTATCTCCTCAGTTTGTGCTTGTATACAGATCTGGTGTAGCCTATGTGAGCCTATCTCTTCAGTCTGTACTTATATACAGATCTGCTGTAGCCTATGTTAGCGTATCTCCACAGTCTGTACTTATATACAGATCTGGTATACCCTATGAGAGCCTATATCACCCTATCTCCTCAGTCTATACTTATATACAGATCTGGTGTAGCCTATGTGAGCCTATACTAGCCTATCTCCTCAGTCTATACTTGTATACAGATCTGGTGTAGCCTATGTGAGCCTATACTAGCCTATCTCCCCAGTCTGTACTTATATACAGATTTGGTGTAGGCTATGTGAGCCTATACTAGCCTATCTCCTCAGCCTATACTTGTATACAGATCTAGTGTAGGCTATGTGAGCCTACACTAGCCTACCTCCTCAGCCTATACTTGTATACAGATGTAGTGTAGGCTATGTGAGCCTATACTAGCCTATCTCCTCAGCCTATACATATATACAGATCTAGTGTAGGCTATGTGAGCCTATACTAGCCTACCTCCTCAGCCTATACTTGTATAGAGATCTGGTGTAGCCTATGTGAGCCTGTACAAGCCTATCTCCTCAGTCTGTACTTATATACAGATCTGGTGTAGGCTATGTGAGCCTATACTACCCTATCTCCCCAGCCTATACATATATACAGATCTAGTGTAGGCTATGTGAGCCTATACTAGTCTATCTCGTCTGCCTATATATATATATATACAGATCTAGTGTAGGCTATGTGAGGCTATACTAGCCTACCTCATTAGCCTATACTAGCCTATTTCCTCAGCCTGTACATATAGACAGATCTAGTGTAGGCTATGTGAGCCTATACTAGCCTGTCTCCTCAGCCTATACTTATATACAGATGTAGTGTAGGCTATATGAGCCTATACTAGCCTATCTCCTCAGCCTATACTTATATACAGATGTAGTGTAGGCTATGTGAGCCTATACTAGCCTGTCTCCTCAGCCTATACTTGTATACAGATCTAGTGTAGGCTATGTGAGGCTATAGTTATATACAGATGTAGTGTAGGCTATGTGAGCCTATACTAGCCTATCTCCTCAGCCTATACTTGTATACAGATCTAGTGTAGGCTATGTGTGCCTGTAATAGCCTATCTCCTCAGCCTATACTTATATACAGATATAGTGTAGGCTATGTGAGCCTATACTAGCCTATCTCCTCAGCCTATACTAGTATACAGATCTAGTGTGGGCTATGTGAGCCTATACTTACCTATCTCTTAGCCTATACTTGTATACAGATCTAGTGTAGGCTATGTGAGCCTATACTAGCCTATCTCCTCAGCCTATACTTATATACAGATGTAGTGTAGGCTATGTGAGCCTATACTAGCCTACCTCCTCAGCCTATACTTATATACAGATGTAGTGTAGGCTATGTGAGCCTATACTTATATACAGATGTAGTGTAGGCTATGTGAGCCTATACTAGCCTATCTCCTCAGCCTATACTTGTATACAGATCTAGTGTAGGCTATGTGAGCCTATACTAGCCTACCTCCTTAGCCTATACATATATACAGATCTAGTGTAGGCTATGTGAGCCTATACTAGTCTATCTCGTCAGCCTATACATATATACAGATCTAGTGTAGGCTATGTGAGGCTATACTAGCCTATCTCCTCAGCCTACACTTGTATACAGATATAGTGTAGGCTATGTGAGCCTATACTAGCCTATCTCCTCAGCCTATACTTGCATACAGATCTAGTGTAGGCTATGTGAGGCTATACTTATATACAGATGTAGTGTAGGCTATGTGAGCCTATACTAGCCTATCTCCTCAGCCTATACTTGTATACAGATCTAGTGTAGGCTATGTGAGCCTATAGTTATATACAGTTGTAGTGTAGGCTATGTGACCCTATACTAGCCTTTCTCCTCAGCCTATACTTATATACAGATGTAGTGTATGCTATGTGAGCCTATACTAGCCTATCTCCTCAGCCTATACTTGTATACAGATCTAGTGTAGGCTATGTGTGCCTGTACTAGCCTATCTCCTCAGCCTATACTTATATACAGATATAGTGTAGGCTATGTGAGCCTATACTAGCCTACCTCCTCAGCCTATACTTATATACATATCTAGTGTAGGCTATGTGAGCCTATACTAGCCTACCTCCTCAGCTTATACTTATATACAGATCTGGTGTAGGCTATGTGAGCCTATACTAGCCTATCTCTTAGCCTATACTTATATACAGATCTGGTGTAGGCTATGTGAGCCTATACTAGGCTATGTGAGCCTATACTAGCCTATCTCCTCAGCCTATACTTGTATACAGATCTAGTGTAGGCTATGTGAGCCTATAGTTATATACAGATGTAGTGTAGGCTATGTGAGCCTATACTAGCCTACCTCCTCAGCCTATACTTATATACAGATGTAGTGTATGCTATGTGAGCCTATACTTGTATACAGATCTAGTGTAGGCTATGTGTGCCTGTACTAGCCTATCTCCTCAGCCTATACTTATATACAGATCTAGTGTAGGCTATGTGAGCCTACACTTGTATACAGATCTAGTGTAGGCTATGTGAGCCTATACTAGCCTATCTCCTCAGCCTATACTTGCATACAGATCTAGTGTAGGCTATGTGAGCCTATACTTATATACAGATGTAGTGTAGGCTATGTGAGCCTATACTAGCCTACCTCCTCAGCCTACACTTGTATAGAGATCTGGTGTAGGCTATGTGAGCCTATACTAGCCTACCTCCTCAGCCTATACTAGCCTATCTCCTCAGCCTATACATATATACAGATCTAGTGTAGGCTATGTGAGCCTATACTAGTCTATCTCGTCAGCCTATACATATATACAGATCTAGTGTAGGCTATGTGAGGCTATACTAGCCTACCTCATTAGCCTATACTAGCCTATTTCCTCAGCCTATACATATATACAGATCTAGTGTAGGCTATGTGAGCCTATACTAGCCTGTCTCCTCAGCCTATACTTATATACAGATGTAGTGTAGGCTATGTGAGCCTATACTAGCCTATCTCCTCAGCCTATACTTATATACAGATGTAGTGTAGGCTATGTGAGCCTATACTAGCCTATCTCCTCAGCCTATACTTGTATACAGATCTAATGTAGGCTATGTGAGCCTATACTAGCCTATCTCCTCAGCCTATACTTGTATACAGATCTAGTGTAGGCTATGTGAGCCTATAGTTATATACAGATGTAGTGTAGGCTATGAGAGCCTATATAACCCTATCTCCTCAGTCTATACTTATATACAGATCTGGTGTAGCCTATGTGAGCCTATCTCTTCAGTCTGTACTTATATACAGATCTGGTGTAGCCTATGTTAGCCTATCTCCACAGTCTGTACTTATATACAGATCTGGTATACCCGATGTGTACCTATACTAGCCTGTCTCCACAGTCTGTACTTATATACAGATCTGGTGTAGCCTATGTGAGCCTATCTCCACAGTCTGTACTTATATACAGATCTGGTGTAGCCTATGTGAGCCTATCTCTTCAGTCTGTACTTATATACACATCTGGTGTAGCCTATGTGAGCCTATCTCCACAGTCGGTACTTATATACAGATCTGGTGTAGCCTATGAGAGCCTATATAACCCTATCTCCTCAGTCTATACTTATATACAGATCTGGTGTAGCCTATGTGAGCCTATACTAGCCTATCTCCTCAGTCTATACTAATATACAGATCTGGTGTAGCCTATGTGAGCCTATACTAGCCTATCTCCCCAGTCTGTACTTATATACAGATTTGGTGTAGGCTATGTGAGCCTATACTAGCCTACCTCCTCAGTCTGTACTTATATCCAGATCTGGTGTAGCCTATGTGAGCCTATACTAGCCTATCTCCCCAGTCTATACTTACATGCAGATCTGGTGTAGCCTATGTGAGCCTGTACAAGCCTATCTCCTCAGTCTGTACTTATATACAGATCTGGTGTAGGCTATGTGAGCCTATACTAGCCTATCTCCCCAGTCTATACTTATATACAGATCTGGTGTAGGCTATGTGAGCCTATACTGGCCTATCTCCTCAGTTTGTGCTAGTATACAGATCTGGTGTAGCCTATGTGAGCCTATCTCTTCAGTCTGTACTTATATACAGATCTGCTGTAGCCTATGTTAGCGTATCTCCACAGTCTGTACTTATATACAGATCTGGTATACCCTATGAGAGCCTATATCACCCTATCTCCTCAGTCTATACTTATATACAGATCTGGTGTAGCCTATGTGAGCCTATACTAGCCTATCTCCTCAGTCTATACTTGTATACAGATCTGGTGTAGCCTATGTGAGCCTATACTAGCCTATCTCCCCAGGCTGTACTTATATACAGATTTGGTGTAGGCTATGTGAGCCTATACTAGCCTATCTCCTCAGCCTATACTTGTATACAGATCTAGTGTAGGCTATGTGAGCCTACACTAGCCTACCTCCTCAGCCTATACTTGTATACAGATGTAGTGTAGGCTATGTGAGCCTATACTAGCCTATCTCCTCAGCCTATACATATATACAGATCTAGTGTAGGCTATGTGAGCCTATACTAGCCTACCTCCTCAGCCTATACTTGTATAGAGATCTGGTGTAGCCTATGTGAGCCTGTACAAGCCTATCTCCTCAGTCTGTACTTATATACAGATCTGGTGTAGGCTATGTGAGCCTATACTAGCCTATCTCCCCAGTCTATACTTATATACAGATCTGGTGTAGCATATGTGAGCCTGTACTAGCCTATCTCCTCAGTCTGTACTTATATACAGATCTGAAATAGGCTATGTGAGCCTATAGTAGGCTATCTCCTCAGTCTGTACTTATATACAGATCTGGTGTAGGCTATGTGAGCCTATACTACCCTATCTCCCCAGCCTATACATATATACAGATCTAGTGTAGGCTATGTGAGCCTATACTAGTCTATCTCGTCTGCCTATATATATATATACAGATCTAGTGTAGGCTATGTGAGGCTATACTAGCCTACCTCATTAGCCTATACTAGCCTATTTCCTCAGCCTGTACATATAGACAGATCTAGTGTAGGCTATGTGAGCCTATACTAGCCTGTCTCCTCAGCCTATACTTATATACAGATGTAGTGTAGGCTATATGAGCCTATACTAGCCTATCTCCTCAGCCTATACTTATATACAGATGTAGTGTAGGCTATGTGAGCCTATACTAGCCTGTCTCCTCAGCCTATACTTGTATACAGATCTAGTGTAGGCTATGTGAGGCTATAGTTATATACAGATGTAGTGTAGGCTATGTGAGCCTATACTAGCCTATCTCCTCAGCCTATACTTGTATACAGATCTAGTGTAGGCTATGTGAGCCTATACTAGCCTATCTCCTCAGCCTATACTAGTATACAGATCTAGTGTGGGCTATGTGAGCCTATACTTACCTATCTCTTAGCCTATACTTGTATACAGATCTAGTGTAGGCTATGTGAGCCTATACTAGCCTATCTCCTCAGCCTATACTTATATACAGATGTAGTGTAGGCTATGTGAGCCTATACTAGCCTACCTCCTCAGCCTATACTTATATACAGATGTAGTGTAGGCTATGTGAGCCTATACTTATATACAGATGTAGTGTAGGCTATGTGAGCCTATACTAGCCTATCTCCTCAGCCTATACTTGTATACAGATCTAGTGTAGGCTATGTGAGCCTATACTAGCCTACCTCCTTAGCCTATACATATATACAGATCTAGTGTAGGCTATGTGAGCCTATACTAGTCTATCTCGTCAGCCTATACATATATACAGATCTAGTGTAGGCTATGTGAGGCTATACTAGCCTATCTCCTCAGCCTACACTTGTATACAGATATAGTGTAGGCTATGTGAGCCTATACTAGCCTATCTCCTCAGCCTATACTTGCATACAGATCTAGTGTAGGCTATGTGAGGCTATACTTATATACAGATGTAGTGTAGGCTATGTGAGCCTATACTAGCCTATCTCCTCAGCCTATACTTGTATACAGATCTAGTGTAGGCTATGTGAGCCTATAGTTATATACAGTTGTAGTGTAGGCTATGTGACCCTATACTAGCCTTTCTCCTCAGCCTATACTTATATACAGATGTAGTGTATGCTATGTGAGCCTATACTAGCCTATCTCCTCAGCCTATACTTGTATACAGATCTAGTGTAGGCTATGTGTGCCTGTACTAGCCTATCTCCTCAGCCTATACTTATATACAGATATAGTGTAGGCTATGTGAGCCGATACTAGCCTATCTCCTCAGCCTATACTTGTATACAGATCTAGTGTGGGCTATGTGAGCCTATACTAACCTATCTCTTAGCCTATACTTGTATACAGATCTAGTGTAGGCTATGTGAGCCTATACGAGCCTACCTCCTCAGCCTATACGTATATACAGATCTGGTGTAGGCTATGTGAGCTTATACTAGCCTATCTCTTAGCCTATACTTATATACAGATCTGGTGTAGGCTATGTGAGCCTATACTAGCCTACCTCCTCAGCCTATACTTATATACATATCTAGTGTAGGCTATGTGAGCCTATACTAGCCTACCTCCTCAGCTTATACTTATATACAGATCTGGTGTAGGCTATGTGAGCCTATACTAGCCTATCTCTTAGCCTATACTTATATACAGATCTGGTGTAGGCTATGTGAGCCTATACTAGGCTATGTGAGCCTATACTAGCCTATCTCCTCAGCCTATACTTGTATACAGATCTAGTGTAGGCTATGTGAGCCTATAGTTATATACAGATGTAGTGTAGGCTATGTGAGCCTATACTAGCCTACCTCCTCAGCCTATACTTATATACAGATGTAGTGTATGCTATGTGAGCCTATACTTGTATACAGATCTAGTGTAGGCTATGTGTGCCTGTACTAGCCTATCTCCTCAGCCTATACTTATATACAGATCTAGTGTAGGCTATGTGAGCCTACACTTGTATACAGATCTAGTGTAGGCTATGTGAGCCTATACTAGCCTATCTCCTCAGCCTATACTTGCATACAGATCTAGTGTAGGCTATGTGAGCCTATACTTATATACAGATGTAGTGTAGGCTATGTGAGCCTATACTAGCCTACCTCCTCAGCCTACACTTGTATAGAGATCTGGTGTAGGCTATGTGAGCCTATACTAGCCTACCTCCTCAGCCTATACTAGCCTATCTCCTCAGCCTATACATATATACAGATCTAGTGTAGGCTATGTGAGCCTATACTAGTCTATCTCGTCAGCCTATACATATATACAGATCTAGTGTAGGCTATGTGAGGCTATACTAGCCTACCTCATTAGCCTATACTAGCCTATTTCCTCAGCCTATACATATATACAGATCTAGTGTAGGCTATGTGAGCCTATACTAGCCTGTCTCCTCAGCCTATACTTATATACAGATGTAGTGTAGGCTATGTGAGCCTATACTAGCCTATCTCCTCAGCCTATACTTATATACAGATGTAGTGTAGGCTATGTGAGCCTATACTAGCCTATCTCCTCAGCCTATACTTGTATACAGATCTAATGTAGGCTATGTGAGCCTATACTAGCCTATCTCCTCAGCCTATACTTGTATACAGATCTAGTGTAGGCTATGTGAGCCTATAGTTATATACAGATGTAGTGTAGGCTATGAGAGCCTATATAACCCTATCTCCTCAGTCTATACTTATATACAGATCTGGTGTAGCCTATGTGAGCCTATCTCTTCAGTCTGTACTTATATACAGATCTGGTGTAGCCTATGTTAGCCTATCTCCACAGTCTGTACTTATATACAGATCTGGTATACCCGATGTGTACCTATACTAGCCTGTCTCCACAGTCTGTACTTATATACAGATCTGGTGTAGCCTATGTGAGCCTATCTCCACAGTCTGTACTTATATACAGATCTGGTGTAGCCTATGTGAGCCTATCTCTTCAGTCTGTACTTATATACACATCTGGTGTAGCCTATGTGAGCCTATCTCCACAGTCGGTACTTATATACAGATCTGGTGTAGCCTATGAGAGCCTATATAACCCTATCTCCTCAGTCTATACTTATATACAGATCTGGTGTAGCCTATGTGAGCCTATACTAGCCTATCTCCTCAGTCTATACTAATATACAGATCTGGTGTAGCCTATGTGAGCCTATACTAGCCTATCTCCCCAGTCTGTACTTATATACAGATTTGGTGTAGGCTATGTGAGCCTATACTAGCCTACCTCCTCAGTCTGTACTTATATCCAGATCTGGTGTAGCCTATGTGAGCCTATACTAGCCTATCTCCCCAGTCTATACTTACATGCAGATCTGGTGTAGCCTATGTGAGCCTGTACAAGCCTATCTCCTCAGTCTGTACTTATATACAGATCTGGTGTAGGCTATGTGAGCCTATACTAGCCTATCTCCCCAGTCTATACTTATATACAGATCTGGTGTAGGCTATGTGAGCCTATACTGGCCTATCTCCTCAGTTTGTGCTAGTATACAGATCTGGTGTAGCCTATGTGAGCCTATCTCTTCAGTCTGTACTTATATACAGATCTGCTGTAGCCTATGTTAGCGTATCTCCACAGTCTGTACTTATATACAGATCTGGTATACCCTATGAGAGCCTATATCACCCTATCTCCTCAGTCTATACTTATATACAGATCTGGTGTAGCCTATGTGAGCCTATACTAGCCTATCTCCTCAGTCTATACTTGTATACAGATCTGGTGTAGCCTATGTGAGCCTATACTAGCCTATCTCCCCAGTCTGTACTTATATACAGATTTGGTGTAGGCTATGTGAGCCTATACTAGCCTATCTCCTCAGCCTATACTTGCATACAGATCTAGTGTAGGCTATGTGAGCCTATACTTATATACAGATGTAGTGTAGGCTATGTGAGCCTATACTAGCCTACCTCCTCAGCCTACACTTGTATAGAGATCTGGTGTAGGCTATGTGAGCCTATACTAGCCTACCTCCTCAGCCTATACTAGCCTATCTCCTCAGCCTATACATATATACAGATCTAGTGTAGGCTATGTGAGCCTATACTAGTCTATCTCGTCAGCCTATACATATATACAGATCTAGTGTAGGCTATGTGAGGCTATACTAGCCTACCTCATTAGCCTATACTAGCCTATTTCCTCAGCCTATACATATATACAGATCTAGTGTAGGCTATGTGAGCCTATACTAGCCTGTCTCCTCAGCCTATACTTATATACAGATGTAGTGTAGGCTATGTGAGCCTATACTAGCCTATCTCCTCAGCCTATACTTATATACAGATGTAGTGTAGGCTATGTGAGCCTATACTAGCCTATCTCCTCAGCCTATACTTGTATACAGATCTAATGTAGGCTATGTGAGCCTATACTAGCCTATCTCCTCAGCCTATACTTGTATACAGATCTAGTGTAGGCTATGTGAGCCTATAGTTATATACAGATGTAGTGTAGGCTATGAGAGCCTATATAACCCTATCTCCTCAGTCTATACTTATATACAGATCTGGTGTAGCCTATGTGAGCCTATCTCTTCAGTCTGTACTTATATACAGATCTGGTGTAGCCTATGTTAGCCTATCTCCACAGTCTGTACTTATATACAGATCTGGTATACCCGATGTGTACCTATACTAGCCTGTCTCCACAGTCTGTACTTATATACAGATCTGGTGTAGCCTATGTGAGCCTATCTCCACAGTCTGTACTTATATACAGATCTGGTGTAGCCTATGTGAGCCTATCTCTTCAGTCTGTACTTATATACACATCTGGTGTAGCCTATGTGAGCCTATCTCCACAGTCGGTACTTATATACAGATCTGGTGTAGCCTATGAGAGCCTATATAACCCTATCTCCTCAGTCTATACTTATATACAGATCTGGTGTAGCCTATGTGAGCCTATACTAGCCTATCTCCTCAGTCTATACTAATATACAGATCTGGTGTAGCCTATGTGAGCCTATACTAGCCTATCTCCCCAGTCTGTACTTATATACAGATTTGGTGTAGGCTATGTGAGCCTATACTAGCCTACCTCCTCAGTCTGTACTTATATCCAGATCTGGTGTAGCCTATGTGAGCCTATACTAGCCTATCTCCCCAGTCTATACTTACATGCAGATCTGGTGTAGCCTATGTGAGCCTGTACAAGCCTATCTCCTCAGTCTGTACTTATATACAGATCTGGTGTAGGCTATGTGAGCCTATACTAGCCTATCTCCCCAGTCTATACTTATATACAGATCTGGTGTAGGCTATGTGAGCCTATACTGGCCTATCTCCTCAGTTTGTGCTAGTATACAGATCTGGTGTAGCCTATGTGAGCCTATCTCTTCAGTCTGTACTTATATACAGATCTGCTGTAGCCTATGTTAGCGTATCTCCACAGTCTGTACTTATATACAGATCTGGTATACCCTATGAGAGCCTATATCACCCTATCTCCTCAGTCTATACTTATATACAGATCTGGTGTAGCCTATGTGAGCCTATACTAGCCTATCTCCTCAGTCTATACTTGTATACAGATCTGGTGTAGCCTATGTGAGCCTATACTAGCCTATCTCCCCAGGCTGTACTTATATACAGATTTGGTGTAGGCTATGTGAGCCTATACTAGCCTATCTCCTCAGCCTATACTTGTATACAGATCTAGTGTAGGCTATGTGAGCCTACACTAGCCTACCTCCTCAGCCTATACTTGTATACAGATGTAGTGTAGGCTATGTGAGCCTATACTAGCCTATCTCCTCAGCCTATACATATATACAGATCTAGTGTAGGCTATGTGAGCCTATACTAGCCTACCTCCTCAGCCTATACTTGTATAGAGATCTGGTGTAGCCTATGTGAGCCTGTACAAGCCTATCTCCTCAGTCTGTACTTATATACAGATCTGGTGTAGGCTATGTGAGCCTATACTAGCCTATCTCCCCAGTCTATACTTATATACAGATCTGGTGTAGCATATGTGAGCCTGTACTAGCCTATCTCCTCAGTCTGTACTTATATACAGATCTGAAATAGGCTATGTGAGCCTATAGTAGGCTATCTCCTCAGTCTGTACTTATATACAGATCTGGTGTAGGCTATGTGAGCCTATACTACCCTATCTCCCCAGCCTATACATATATACAGATCTAGTGTAGGCTATGTGAGCCTATACTAGTCTATCTCGTCTGCCTATATATATATATACAGATCTAGTGTAGGCTATGTGAGGCTATACTAGCCTACCTCATTAGCCTATACTAGCCTATTTCCTCAGCCTGTACATATAGACAGATCTAGTGTAGGCTATGTGAGCCTATACTAGCCTGTCTCCTCAGCCTATACTTATATACAGATGTAGTGTAGGCTATATGAGCCTATACTAGCCTATCTCCTCAGCCTATACTTATATACAGATGTAGTGTAGGCTATGTGAGCCTATACTAGCCTGTCTCCTCAGCCTATACTTGTATACAGATCTAGTGTAGGCTATGTGAGGCTATAGTTATATACAGATGTAGTGTAGGCTATGTGAGCCTATACTAGCCTATCTCCTCAGCCTATACTTGTATACAGATCTAGTGTAGGCTATGTGAGCCTATACTAGCCTATCTCCTCAGCCTATACTAGTATACAGATCTAGTGTGGGCTATGTGAGCCTATACTTACCTATCTCTTAGCCTATACTTGTATACAGATCTAGTGTAGGCTATGTGAGCCTATACTAGCCTATCTCCTCAGCCTATACTTATATACAGATGTAGTGTAGGCTATGTGAGCCTATACTAGCCTACCTCCTCAGCCTATACTTATATACAGATGTAGTGTAGGCTATGTGAGCCTATACTTATATACAGATGTAGTGTAGGCTATGTGAGCCTATACTAGCCTATCTCCTCAGCCTATACTTGTATACAGATCTAGTGTAGGCTATGTGAGCCTATACTAGCCTACCTCCTTAGCCTATACATATATACAGATCTAGTGTAGGCTATGTGAGCCTATACTAGTCTATCTCGTCAGCCTATACATATATACAGATCTAGTGTAGGCTATGTGAGGCTATACTAGCCTATCTCCTCAGCCTACACTTGTATACAGATATAGTGTAGGCTATGTGAGCCTATACTAGCCTATCTCCTCAGCCTATACTTGCATACAGATCTAGTGTAGGCTATGTGAGGCTATACTTATATACAGATGTAGTGTAGGCTATGTGAGCCTATACTAGCCTATCTCCTCAGCCTATACTTGTATACAGATCTAGTGTAGGCTATGTGAGCCTATAGTTATATACAGTTGTAGTGTAGGCTATGTGACCCTATACTAGCCTTTCTCCTCAGCCTATACTTATATACAGATGTAGTGTATGCTATGTGAGCCTATACTAGCCTATCTCCTCAGCCTATACTTGTATACAGATCTAGTGTAGGCTATGTGTGCCTGTACTAGCCTATCTCCTCAGCCTATACTTATATACAGATATAGTGTAGGCTATGTGAGCCGATACTAGCCTATCTCCTCAGCCTATACTTGTATACAGATCTAGTGTGGGCTATGTGAGCCTATACTAACCTATCTCTTAGCCTATACTTGTATACAGATCTAGTGTAGGCTATGTGAGCCTATACGAGCCTACCTCCTCAGCCTATACGTATATACAGATCTGGTGTAGGCTATGTGAGCTTATACTAGCCTATCTCTTAGCCTATACTTATATACAGATCTGGTGTAGGCTATGTGAGCCTATACTAGCCTACCTCCTCAGCCTATACTTATATACATATCTAGTGTAGGCTATGTGAGCCTATACTAGCCTACCTCCTCAGCTTATACTTATATACAGATCTGGTGTAGGCTATGTGAGCCTATACTAGCCTATCTCTTAGCCTATACTTATATACAGATCTGGTGTAGGCTATGTGAGCCTATACTAGGCTATGTGAGCCTATACTAGCCTATCTCCTCAGCCTATACTTGTATACAGATCTAGTGTAGGCTATGTGAGCCTATAGTTATATACAGATGTAGTGTAGGCTATGTGAGCCTATACTAGCCTACCTCCTCAGCCTATACTTATATACAGATGTAGTGTATGCTATGTGAGCCTATACTTGTATACAGATCTAGTGTAGGCTATGTGTGCCTGTACTAGCCTATCTCCTCAGCCTATACTTATATACAGATCTAGTGTAGGCTATGTGAGCCTACACTTGTATACAGATCTAGTGTAGGCTATGTGAGCCTATACTAGCCTATCTCCTCAGCCTATACTTGCATACAGATCTAGTGTAGGCTATGTGAGCCTATACTAGCCTACCTCCTCAGCCTATACTTGTATAGAGATCTGGTGTAGCCTATGTGAGCCTGTACAAGCCTATCTCCTCAGTCTGTACTTATATACAGATCTGGTGTAGGCTATGTGAGCCTATACTACCCTATCTCCCCAGCCTATACATATATACAGATCTAGTGTAGGCTATGTGAGCCTATACTAGTCTATCTCGTCTGCCTATATATATATATATATATATATATATATATACAGATCTAGTGTAGGCTATGTGAGGCTATACTAGCCTACCTCATTAGCCTATACTAGCCTATTTCCTCAGCCTGTACATATAGACAGATCTAGTGTAGGCTATGTGAGCCTATACTAGCCTGTCTCCTCAGCCTATACTTATATACAGATGTAGTGTAGGCTATATGAGCCTATACTAGCCTATCTCCTCAGCCTATACTTATATACAGATGTAGTGTAGGCTATGTGAGCCTATACTAGCCTGTCTCCTCAGCCTATACTTGTATACAGATCTAGTGTAGGCTATGTGAGGCTATAGTTATATACAGATGTAGTGTAGGCTATGTGAGCCTATACTAGCCTATCTCCTCAGCCTATACTTGTATACAGATCTAGTGTAGGCTATGTGTGCCTGTACTAGCCTATCTCCTCAGCCTATACTTATATACAGATATAGTGTAGGCTATGTGAGCCTATACTAGCCTATCTCCTCAGCCTATACTAGTATACAGATCTAGTGTGGGCTATGTGAGCCTATACTAGCCTATCTCCTCAGCCTATACTTGCATACAGATCTAGTGTAGGCTATGTGAGGCTATACTTATATACAGATGTAGTGTAGGCTATGTGAGCCTATACTAGCCTATCTCCTCAGCCTATACTTGTATACAGATCTAGTGTAGGCTATGTGTGCCTGTACTAGCCTATCTCCTCAGCCTATACTTATATACAGATATAGTGTAGGCTATGTGAGCCTATACTAGCCTATCTCCTCAGCCTATACTTGTATACAGATCTAGTGTGGGCTATGTGAGCCTATACTAACCTATCTCTTAGCCTATACTTGTATACAGATCTAGTGTAGGCTATGTGAGCCTATACGAGCCTACCTCCTCAGCCTATACGTATATACAGATCTGGTGTAGGCTATGTGAGCTTATACTAGCCTATCTCTTAGCCTATACTTATATACAGATCTGGTGTAGGCTATGTGAGCCTATACTAGCCTACCTCCTCAGCCTATACTTATATACATATCTAGTGTAGGCTATGTGAGCCTATACTAGCCTACCTCCTCAGCTTATACTTATATACAGATCTGGTGTAGGCTATGTGACCCTATACTAGCCTATCTCTTAGCCTATACTTATATACAGATCTGGTGTAGGCTATGTGAGCCTATACTAGGCTATGTGAGCCTATACTAGCCTATCTCCTCAGCCTATACTTGTATACAGATCTAGTGTAGGCTATGTGAGCCTATAGTTATATACAGATGTAGTGTAGGCTATGTGAGCCTATACTAGCCTACCTCCTCAGCCTATACTTATATACAGATGTAGTGTAGGCTATGTGAGCCTATACTAGCCTATCTCCTCAGCCTATACTTATATACAGATGTAGTGTATGCTATGTGAGCCTATACTTGTATACAGATCTAGTGTAGGCTATGTGTGCCTGTACTAGCCTATCTCCTCAGCCTATACTTATATACAGATCTAGTGTAGGCTATGTGAGCCTACACTTGTATACAGATCTAGTGTAGGCTATGTGAGCCTATACTAGCCTATCTCCTCAGCCTATACTTGCATACAGATCTAGTGTAGGCTATGTGAGCCTATACTTATATACAGATGTAGTGTAGGCTATGTGAGCCTATACTAGCCTACCTCCTCAGCCTACACTTGTATAGAGATCTGGTGTAGGCTATGTGAGCCTATACTAGCCTACCTCCTCAGCCTATACTAGCCTATCTCCTCAGCCTATACATATATACAGATCTAGTGTAGGCTATGTGAGCCTATACTAGTCTATCTCGTCAGCCTATACATATATACAGATCTAGTGTAGGCTATGTGAGGCTATACTAGCCTACCTCATTAGCCTATACTAGCCTATTTCCTCAGCCTATACATATATACAGATCTAGTGTAGGCTATGTGAGCCTATACTAGCCTGTCTCCTCAGCCTATACTTATATACAGATGTAGTGTAGGCTATGTGAGCCTATACTAGCCTATCTCCTCAGCCTATACTTATATACAGATTTGGTGTAGGCTATGTGAGCCTATACTAGCCTATCTCCTCAGCCTATACTTGTATACAGATCTAGTGTAGGCTATGTGAGCCTACACTAGCCTACCTCCTCAGCCTATACTTGTATACAGATGTAGTGTAGGCTATGTGAGCCTATACTAGCCTATCTCCTCAGCCTATACATATATACAGATCTAGTGTAGGCTATGTGAGCCTATACTAGCCTACCTCCTCAGCCTATACTTGTATAGAGATCTGGTGTAGCCTATGTGAGCCTGTACAAGCCTATCTCCTCAGTCTGTACTTATATACAGATCTGGTGTAGGCTATGTGAGCCTATACTAGCCTATCTCCCCAGTCTATACTTATATACAGATCTGGTGTAGCATATGTGAGCCTGTACTAGCCTATCTCCTCAGTCTGTACTTATATACAGATCTGAAATAGGCTATGTGAGCCTATAGTAGGCTATCTCCTCAGTCTGTACTTATATACAGATCTGGTGTAGGCTATGTGAGCCTATACTACCCTATCTCCCCAGCCTATACATATATACAGATCTAGTGTAGGCTATGTGAGCCTATACTAGTCTATCTCGTCTGCCTATATATATATATATATATATATATATATATATATATACAGATCTAGTGTAGGCTATGTGAGGCTATACTAGCCTACCTCATTAGCCTATACTAGCCTATTTCCTCAGCCTGTACATATAGACAGATCTAGTGTAGGCTATGTGAGCCTATACTAGCCTGTCTCCTCAGCCTATACTTATATACAGATGTAGTGTAGGCTATATGAGCCTATACTAGCCTATCTCCTCAGCCTATACTTATATACAGATGTAGTGTAGGCTATGTGAGCCTATACTAGCCTGTCTCCTCAGCCTATACTTGTATACAGATCTAGTGTAGGCTATGTGAGGCTATAGTTATATACAGATGTAGTGTAGGCTATGTGAGCCTGTACTAGCCTATCTCCTCAGCCTATACTTGTATACAGATCTAGTGTAGGCTATGTGTGCCTGTACTAGCCTATCTCCTCAGCCTATACTTATATACAGATATAGTGTAGGCTATGTGAGCCTATACTAGCCTATCTCCTCAGCCTATACTAGTATACAGATCTAGTGTGGGCTATGTGAGCCTATACTTACCTATCTCTTAGCCTATACTTGTATACAGATCTAGTGTAGGCTATGTGAGCCTATACTAGCCTATCTCCTCAGCCTATACTTATATACAGATGTAGTGTAGGCTATGTGAGCCTATACTAGCCTACCTCCTCAGCCTATACTTATATACAGATGTAGTGTAGGCTATGTGAGCCTATACTTATATACAGATGTAGTGTAGGCTATGTGAGCCTATACTAGCCTATCTCCTCAGCCTATACTTGTATACAGATCTAGTGTAGGCTATGTGAGCCTATACTAGCCTACCTCCTTAGCCTATACTAGCCTATCTCCTCAGCCTATACATATATACAGATCTAGTGTAGGCTATGTGAGCCTATACTAGTCTATCTCGTCAGCCTATACATATATACAGATCTAGTGTAGGCTATGTGAGGCTATACTAGCCTATCTCCTCAGCCTACACTTGTATACAGATCTAGTGTAGGCTATGTGAGCCTATACTAGCCTATCTCCTCAGCCTATACTTGCATACAGATCTAGTGTAGGCTATGTGAGCCTATAGTTATATACAGTTGTAGTGTAGGCTATGTGACCCTATACTAGCCTTTCTCCTCAGCCTATACTTATATACAGATGTAGTGTATGCTATGTGAGCCTATACTAGCCTATCTCCTCAGCCTATACTTGTATACAGATCTAGTGTAGGCTATGTGTGCCTGTACTAGCCTATCTCCTCAGCCTATACTTATATACAGATATAGTGTAGGCTATGTGAGCCTATACTAATCTATCTCCTCAGCCTATACTTGTATACAGATCTAGTGTGGGCTATGTGAGCCTATACTAGCCTATCTCCTCATTCTGTAGTCATATACAGATCTGGTGTAGCGTATGTGAGCCTATACTAGCCTATCTCCTCAGTTTGTGCTTATATACAGATCTGGTGTAGCATATGTGAGCCTATACTAGCATATATCCTCAGTCTGTACTCATATACAGATCTGGTATAGCCTATGTGAGCCTATACTAGCCTATTTCCTCAGTTTGTGCTCATATACAGATCTGGTGTAGCCCATGCGAGCCTATATTAGCTTATATTCTCATTCTGTACTTATATACAGATCTGGTGTAGCCTATGTGAGCCTATACTAGCATATATCCTCAGTCTATACTTACATACCGATCCGGTATAGCCTATACTAGCCTATCTCCCTAGCCTATACTTATATATAGATTTGGTGTAGCCTATACTAGCCTATCTTCTCAGTCTGCACTTATATACAGATCTGGTGGAGCCTATGTGAGCCTATCTCCACAGTCTGTACTTATATACAGATGTGGTGTAGCCTATGTGTGCCTATACTAGCCTGTCTCCACAGTCTGTACTTATATACAGATCTGGTGTAGCCTATGTGAGCCTATACTAGCCTATCTCCTCAGTCTGTACTTATATACAGATCTGGTGTAGCCTATGTGAGCCTGTACTAGCCTATCTCCTCAGTCTCTACTTATATACAGATCTGGTGTAGGCTATGTGAGCCTATCTCTTCAGTCTGTACTTATATACAGATCTGGTGTAGCCTATGTTAGCCTATCTCCACAGTCTGTACTTATATACAGATCTGGTATACCCTATGTGTACCTATACTAGCCTGTCTCCACAGTCTGTACTTATATACAGATCTGGTGTAGCCTATGTGAGCCTATCTCCACAGTCTGTACTTATATACAGATCTGGTGTAGCCTATGTGAGCCTATCTCTTCAGTCTGTACTTATATACACATCTGGTGTAGCCTATGTGAGCCTATCTCCACAGTCGGTACTTATATACAGATCTGGTGTAGCCTATGAGAGCCTATATAACCCTATCTCCTCAGTCTATACTTATATACAGATCTGGTGTAGCCTATGTGAGCCTATCTCTTCAGTCTGTACTTATATACAGATCTGGTGTAGCCTATGTTAGCCTATCTCCACAGTCTGTACTTATATACAGATCTGGTATACCCTATGTGTACCTATACTAGCCTGTCTCCACAGTCTGTACTTATATACAGATCTGGTGTAGCCTATGTGAGCCTATCTCCACAGTCTGTACTTATATACAGATCTGGTGTAGCCTATGTGAGCCTATCTCTTCAGTCTGTACTTATATACACATTTGGTGTAGCCTATGTGAGCCTATCTCCACAGTCGGTACTTATATACAGATCTGGTGTAGCCTATGAGAGCCTATATAACCCTATCTCCTCAGTCTATACTTATATACAGATCTGGTGTAGCCTATGTGAGCCTATACTAGCCTATCTCCTCAGTCTATACTAATATACAGATCTGGTGTAGCCTATGTGAGCCTATACTAGCCTATCTCCCCAGTCTGTACTTATATACAGATTTGGTGTAGGCTATGTGAGCCTATACTAGCCTACCTCCTCAGTCTGTACTTATATCCAGATCTGGTGTAGCCTATGTGAGCCTATACTAGCCTATCTCCCCAGTCTATACTTACATGCAGATCTGGTGTAGCCTATGTGAGCCTGTACAAGCCTATCTCCTCAGTCTGTACTTATATACAGATCTGGTGTAGGCTATGTGAGCCTATACTAGCCTATCTCCCCAGTCTATACTTATATACAGATCTGGTGTAGGCTATGTGAGCCTATACTGGCCTATCTCCTCAGTTTGTGCTTGTATACAGATCTGGTGTAGCCTATGTGAGCCTATCTCTTCAGTCTGTACTTATATACAGATCTGCTGTAGCCTATGTTAGCGTATCTCCACAGTCTGTACTTATATACAGATCTGGTATACCCTATGAGAGCCTATATCACCCTATCTCCTCAGTCTATACTTATATACAGATCTGGTGTAGCCTATGTGAGCCTATACTAGCCTATCTCCTCAGTCTATACTTGTATACAGATCTGGTGTAGCCTATGTGAGCCTATACTAGCCTATCTCCCCAGTCTGTACTTATATACAGATTTGGTGTAGGCTATGTGAGCCTATACTAGCCTATCTCCTCAGCCTATACTTGTATACAGATCTAGTGTAGGCTATGTGAGCCTACACTAGCCTACCTCCTCAGCCTATACTTGTATACAGATGTAGTGTAGGCTATGTGAGCCTATACTAGCCTATCTCCTCAGCCTATACATATATACAGATCTAGTGTAGGCTATGTGAGCCTATACTAGCCTACCTCCTCAGCCTATACTTGTATAGAGATCTGGTGTAGCCTATGTGAGCCTGTACAAGCCTATCTCCTCAGTCTGTACTTATATACAGATCTGGTGTAGGCTATGTGAGCCTATACTACCCTATCTCCCCAGCCTATACATATATACAGATCTAGTGTAGGCTATGTGAGCCTATACTAGTCTATCTCGTCTGCCTATATATATATATATACAGATCTAGTGTAGGCTATGTGAGGCTATACTAGCCTACCTCATTAGCCTATACTAGCCTATTTCCTCAGCCTGTACATATAGACAGATCTAGTGTAGGCTATGTGAGCCTATACTAGCCTGTCTCCTCAGCCTATACTTATATACAGATGTAGTGTAGGCTATATGAGCCTATACTAGCCTATCTCCTCAGCCTATACTTATATACAGATGTAGTGTAGGCTATGTGAGCCTATACTAGCCTGTCTCCTCAGCCTATACTTGTATACAGATCTAGTGTAGGCTATGTGAGGCTATAGTTATATACAGATGTAGTGTAGGCTATGTGAGCCTATACTAGCCTATCTCCTCAGCCTATACTTGTATACAGATCTAGTGTAGGCTATGTGTGCCTGTAATAGCCTATCTCCTCAGCCTATACTTATATACAGATATAGTGTAGGCTATGTGAGCCTATACTAGCCTATCTCCTCAGCCTATACTAGTATACAGATCTAGTGTGGGCTATGTGAGCCTATACTTACCTATCTCTTAGCCTATACTTGTATACAGATCTAGTGTAGGCTATGTGAGCCTATACTAGCCTATCTCCTCAGCCTATACTTATATACAGATGTAGTGTAGGCTATGTGAGCCTATACTAGCCTACCTCCTCAGCCTATACTTATATACAGATGTAGTGTAGGCTATGTGAGCCTATACTTATATACAGATGTAGTGTAGGCTATGTGAGCCTATACTAGCCTATCTCCTCAGCCTATACTTGTATACAGATCTAGTGTAGGCTATGTGAGCCTATACTAGCCTACCTCCTTAGCCTATACATATATACAGATCTAGTGTAGGCTATGTGAGCCTATACTAGTCTATCTCGTCAGCCTATACATATATACAGATCTAGTGTAGGCTATGTGAGGCTATACTAGCCTATCTCCTCAGCCTACACTTGTATACAGATATAGTGTAGGCTATGTGAGCCTATACTAGCCTATCTCCTCAGCCTATACTTGCATACAGATCTAGTGTAGGCTATGTGAGGCTATACTTATATACAGATGTAGTGTAGGCTATGTGAGCCTATACTAGCCTATCTCCTCAGCCTATACTTGTATACAGATCTAGTGTAGGCTATGTGAGCCTATAGTTATATACAGTTGTAGTGTAGGCTATGTGACCCTATACTAGCCTTTCTCCTCAGCCTATACTTATATACAGATGTAGTGTATGCTATGTGAGCCTATACTAGCCTATCTCCTCAGCCTATACTTGTATACAGATCTAGTGTAGGCTATGTGTGCCTGTACTAGCCTATCTCCTCAGCCTATACTTATATACAGATATAGTGTAGGCTATGTGAGCCTATACTAGCCTACCTCCTCAGCCTATACTTATATACATATCTAGTGTAGGCTATGTGAGCCTATACTAGCCTACCTCCTCAGCTTATACTTATATACAGATCTGGTGTAGGCTATGTGAGCCTATACTAGCCTATCTCTTAGCCTATACTTATATACAGATCTGGTGTAGGCTATGTGAGCCTATACTAGGCTATGTGAGCCTATACTAGCCTATCTCCTCAGCCTATACTTGTATACAGATCTAGTGTAGGCTATGTGAGCCTATAGTTATATACAGATGTAGTGTAGGCTATGTGAGCCTATACTAGCCTACCTCCTCAGCCTATACTTATATACAGATGTAGTGTATGCTATGTGAGCCTATACTTGTATACAGATCTAGTGTAGGCTATGTGTGCCTGTACTAGCCTATCTCCTCAGCCTATACTTATATACAGATCTAGTGTAGGCTATGTGAGCCTACACTTGTATACAGATCTAGTGTAGGCTATGTGAGCCTATACTAGCCTATCTCCTCAGCCTATACTTGCATACAGATCTAGTGTAGGCTATGTGAGCCTATACTTATATACAGATGTAGTGTAGGCTATGTGAGCCTATACTAGCCTACCTCCTCAGCCTACACTTGTATAGAGATCTGGTGTAGGCTATGTGAGCCTATACTAGCCTACCTCCTCAGCCTATACTAGCCTATCTCCTCAGCCTATACATATATACAGATCTAGTGTAGGCTATGTGAGCCTATACTAGTCTATCTCGTCAGCCTATACATATATACAGATCTAGTGTAGGCTATGTGAGGCTATACTAGCCTACCTCATTAGCCTATACTAGCCTATTTCCTCAGCCTATACATATATACAGATCTAGTGTAGGCTATGTGAGCCTATACTAGCCTGTCTCCTCAGCCTATACTTATATACAGATGTAGTGTAGGCTATGTGAGCCTATACTAGCCTATCTCCTCAGCCTATACTTATATACAGATGTAGTGTAGGCTATGTGAGCCTATACTAGCCTATCTCCTCAGCCTATACTTGTATACAGATCTAATGTAGGCTATGTGAGCCTATACTAGCCTATCTCCTCAGCCTATACTTGTATACAGATCTAGTGTAGGCTATGTGAGCCTATAGTTATATACAGATGTAGTGTAGGCTATGAGAGCCTATATAACCCTATCTCCTCAGTCTATACTTATATACAGATCTGGTGTAGCCTATGTGAGCCTATCTCTTCAGTCTGTACTTATATACAGATCTGGTGTAGCCTATGTTAGCCTATCTCCACAGTCTGTACTTATATACAGATCTGGTATACCCGATGTGTACCTATACTAGCCTGTCTCCACAGTCTGTACTTATATACAGATCTGGTGTAGCCTATGTGAGCCTATCTCCACAGTCTGTACTTATATACAGATCTGGTGTAGCCTATGTGAGCCTATCTCTTCAGTCTGTACTTATATACACATCTGGTGTAGCCTATGTGAGCCTATCTCCACAGTCGGTACTTATATACAGATCTGGTGTAGCCTATGAGAGCCTATATAACCCTATCTCCTCAGTCTATACTTATATACAGATCTGGTGTAGCCTATGTGAGCCTATACTAGCCTATCTCCTCAGTCTATACTAATATACAGATCTGGTGTAGCCTATGTGAGCCTATACTAGCCTATCTCCCCAGTCTGTACTTATATACAGATTTGGTGTAGGCTATGTGAGCCTATACTAGCCTACCTCCTCAGTCTGTACTTATATCCAGATCTGGTGTAGCCTATGTGAGCCTATACTAGCCTATCTCCCCAGTCTATACTTACATGCAGATCTGGTGTAGCCTATGTGAGCCTGTACAAGCCTATCTCCTCAGTCTGTACTTATATACAGATCTGGTGTAGGCTATGTGAGCCTATACTAGCCTATCTCCCCAGTCTATACTTATATACAGATCTGGTGTAGGCTATGTGAGCCTATACTGGCCTATCTCCTCAGTTTGTGCTAGTATACAGATCTGGTGTAGCCTATGTGAGCCTATCTCTTCAGTCTGTACTTATATACAGATCTGCTGTAGCCTATGTTAGCGTATCTCCACAGTCTGTACTTATATACAGATCTGGTATACCCTATGAGAGCCTATATCACCCTATCTCCTCAGTCTATACTTATATACAGATCTGGTGTAGCCTATGTGAGCCTATACTAGCCTATCTCCTCAGTCTATACTTGTATACAGATCTGGTGTAGCCTATGTGAGCCTATACTAGCCTATCTCCCCAGGCTGTACTTATATACAGATTTGGTGTAGGCTATGTGAGCCTATACTAGCCTATCTCCTCAGCCTATACTTGTATACAGATCTAGTGTAGGCTATGTGAGCCTACACTAGCCTACCTCCTCAGCCTATACTTGTATACAGATGTAGTGTAGGCTATGTGAGCCTATACTAGCCTATCTCCTCAGCCTATACATATATACAGATCTAGTGTAGGCTATGTGAGCCTATACTAGCCTACCTCCTCAGCCTATACTTGTATAGAGATCTGGTGTAGCCTATGTGAGCCTGTACAAGCCTATCTCCTCAGTCTGTACTTATATACAGATCTGGTGTAGGCTATGTGAGCCTATACTAGCCTATCTCCCCAGTCTATACTTATATACAGATCTGGTGTAGCATATGTGAGCCTGTACTAGCCTATCTCCTCAGTCTGTACTTATATACAGATCTGAAATAGGCTATGTGAGCCTATAGTAGGCTATCTCCTCAGTCTGTACTTATATACAGATCTGGTGTAGGCTATGTGAGCCTATACTACCCTATCTCCCCAGCCTATACATATATACAGATCTAGTGTAGGCTATGTGAGCCTATACTAGTCTATCTCGTCTGCCTATATATATATATACAGATCTAGTGTAGGCTATGTGAGGCTATACTAGCCTACCTCATTAGCCTATACTAGCCTATTTCCTCAGCCTGTACATATAGACAGATCTAGTGTAGGCTATGTGAGCCTATACTAGCCTGTCTCCTCAGCCTATACTTATATACAGATGTAGTGTAGGCTATATGAGCCTATACTAGCCTATCTCCTCAGCCTATACTTATATACAGATGTAGTGTAGGCTATGTGAGCCTATACTAGCCTGTCTCCTCAGCCTATACTTGTATACAGATCTAGTGTAGGCTATGTGAGGCTATAGTTATATACAGATGTAGTGTAGGCTATGTGAGCCTATACTAGCCTATCTCCTCAGCCTATACTTGTATACAGATCTAGTGTAGGCTATGTGAGCCTATACTAGCCTATCTCCTCAGCCTATACTAGTATACAGATCTAGTGTGGGCTATGTGAGCCTATACTTACCTATCTCTTAGCCTATACTTGTATACAGATCTAGTGTAGGCTATGTGAGCCTATACTAGCCTATCTCCTCAGCCTATACTTATATACAGATGTAGTGTAGGCTATGTGAGCCTATACTAGCCTACCTCCTCAGCCTATACTTATATACAGATGTAGTGTAGGCTATGTGAGCCTATACTTATATACAGATGTAGTGTAGGCTATGTGAGCCTATACTAGCCTATCTCCTCAGCCTATACTTGTATACAGATCTAGTGTAGGCTATGTGAGCCTATACTAGCCTACCTCCTTAGCCTATACATATATACAGATCTAGTGTAGGCTATGTGAGCCTATACTAGTCTATCTCGTCAGCCTATACATATATACAGATCTAGTGTAGGCTATGTGAGGCTATACTAGCCTATCTCCTCAGCCTACACTTGTATACAGATATAGTGTAGGCTATGTGAGCCTATACTAGCCTATCTCCTCAGCCTATACTTGCATACAGATCTAGTGTAGGCTATGTGAGGCTATACTTATATACAGATGTAGTGTAGGCTATGTGAGCCTATACTAGCCTATCTCCTCAGCCTATACTTGTATACAGATCTAGTGTAGGCTATGTGAGCCTATAGTTATATACAGTTGTAGTGTAGGCTATGTGACCCTATACTAGCCTTTCTCCTCAGCCTATACTTATATACAGATGTAGTGTATGCTATGTGAGCCTATACTAGCCTATCTCCTCAGCCTATACTTGTATACAGATCTAGTGTAGGCTATGTGTGCCTGTACTAGCCTATCTCCTCAGCCTATACTTATATACAGATATAGTGTAGGCTATGTGAGCCGATACTAGCCTATCTCCTCAGCCTATACTTGTATACAGATCTAGTGTGGGCTATGTGAGCCTATACTAACCTATCTCTTAGCCTATACTTGTATACAGATCTAGTGTAGGCTATGTGAGCCTATACGAGCCTACCTCCTCAGCCTATACGTATATACAGATCTGGTGTAGGCTATGTGAGCTTATACTAGCCTATCTCTTAGCCTATACTTATATACAGATCTGGTGTAGGCTATGTGAGCCTATACTAGCCTACCTCCTCAGCCTATACTTATATACATATCTAGTGTAGGCTATGTGAGCCTATACTAGCCTACCTCCTCAGCTTATACTTATATACAGATCTGGTGTAGGCTATGTGAGCCTATACTAGCCTATCTCTTAGCCTATACTTATATACAGATCTGGTGTAGGCTATGTGAGCCTATACTAGGCTATGTGAGCCTATACTAGCCTATCTCCTCAGCCTATACTTGTATACAGATCTAGTGTAGGCTATGTGAGCCTATAGTTATATACAGATGTAGTGTAGGCTATGTGAGCCTATACTAGCCTACCTCCTCAGCCTATACTTATATACAGATGTAGTGTATGCTATGTGAGCCTATACTTGTATACAGATCTAGTGTAGGCTATGTGTGCCTGTACTAGCCTATCTCCTCAGCCTATACTTATATACAGATCTAGTGTAGGCTATGTGAGCCTACACTTGTATACAGATCTAGTGTAGGCTATGTGAGCCTATACTAGCCTATCTCCTCAGCCTATACTTGCATACAGATCTAGTGTAGGCTATGTGAGCCTATACTTATATACAGATGTAGTGTAGGCTATGTGAGCCTATACTAGCCTACCTCCTCAGCCTACACTTGTATAGAGATCTGGTGTAGGCTATGTGAGCCTATACTAGCCTACCTCCTCAGCCTATACTAGCCTATCTCCTCAGCCTATACATATATACAGATCTAGTGTAGGCTATGTGAGCCTATACTAGTCTATCTCGTCAGCCTATACATATATACAGATCTAGTGTAGGCTATGTGAGGCTATACTAGCCTACCTCATTAGCCTATACTAGCCTATTTCCTCAGCCTATACATATATACAGATCTAGTGTAGGCTATGTGAGCCTATACTAGCCTGTCTCCTCAGCCTATACTTATATACAGATGTAGTGTAGGCTATGTGAGCCTATACTAGCCTATCTCCTCAGCCTATACTTATATACAGATGTAGTGTAGGCTATGTGAGCCTATACTAGCCTATCTCCTCAGCCTATACTTGTATACAGATCTAATGTAGGCTATGTGAGCCTATACTAGCCTATCTCCTCAGCCTATACTTGTATACAGATCTAGTGTAGGCTATGTGAGCCTATAGTTATATACAGATGTAGTGTAGGCTATGAGAGCCTATATAACCCTATCTCCTCAGTCTATACTTATATACAGATCTGGTGTAGCCTATGTGAGCCTATCTCTTCAGTCTGTACTTATATACAGATCTGGTGTAGCCTATGTTAGCCTATCTCCACAGTCTGAACTTATATACAGATCTGGTATACCCGATGTGTACCTATACTAGCCTGTCTCCACAGTCTGTACTTATATACAGATCTGGTGTAGCCTATGTGAGCCTATCTCCACAGTCTGTACTTATATACAGATCTGGTGTAGCCTATGTGAGCCTATCTCTTCAGTCTGTACTTATATACACATCTGGTGTAGCCTATGTGAGCCTATCTCCACAGTCGGTACTTATATACAGATCTGGTGTAGCCTATGAGAGCCTATATAACCCTATCTCCTCAGTCTATACTTATATACAGATCTGGTGTAGCCTATGTGAGCCTATACTAGCCTATCTCCTCAGTCTATACTAATATACAGATCTGGTGTAGCCTATGTGAGCCTATACTAGCCTATCTCCCCAGTCTGTACTTATATACAGATTTGGTGTAGGCTATGTGAGCCTATACTAGCCTACCTCCTCAGTCTGTACTTATATCCAGATCTGGTGTAGCCTATGTGAGCCTATACTAGCCTATCTCCCCAGTCTATACTTACATGCAGATCTGGTGTAGCCTATGTGAGCCTGTACAAGCCTATCTCCTCAGTCTGTACTTATATACAGATCTGGTGTAGGCTATGTGAGCCTATACTAGCCTATCTCCCCAGTCTATACTTATATACAGATCTGGTGTAGGCTATGTGAGCCTATACTGGCCTATCTCCTCAGTTTGTGCTAGTATACAGATCTGGTGTAGCCTATGTGAGCCTATCTCTTCAGTCTGTACTTATATACAGATCTGCTGTAGCCTATGTTAGCGTATCTCCACAGTCTGTACTTATATACAGATCTGGTATACCCTATGAGAGCCTATATCACCCTATCTCCTCAGTCTATACTTATATACAGATCTGGTGTAGCCTATGTGAGCCTATACTAGCCTATCTCCTCAGTCTATACTTGTATACAGATCTGGTGTAGCCTATGTGAGCCTATACTAGCCTATCTCCCCAGTCTGTACTTATATACAGATTTGGTGTAGGCTATGTGAGCCTATACTAGCCTATCTCCTCAGCCTATACTTGCATACAGATCTAGTGTAGGCTATGTGAGCCTATACTTATATACAGATGTAGTGTAGGCTATGTGAGCCTATACTAGCCTACCTCCTCAGCCTACACTTGTATAGAGATCTGGTGTAGGCTATGTGAGCCTATACTAGCCTACCTCCTCAGCCTATACTAGCCTATCTCCTCAGCCTATACATATATACAGATCTAGTGTAGGCTATGTGAGCCTATACTAGTCTATCTCGTCAGCCTATACATATATACAGATCTAGTGTAGGCTATGTGAGGCTATACTAGCCTACCTCATTAGCCTATACTAGCCTATTTCCTCAGCCTATACATATATACAGATCTAGTGTAGGCTATGTGAGCCTATACTAGCCTGTCTCCTCAGCCTATACTTATATACAGATGTAGTGTAGGCTATGTGAGCCTATACTAGCCTATCTCCTCAGCCTATACTTATATACAGATGTAGTGTAGGCTATGTGAGCCTATACTAGCCTATCTCCTCAGCCTATACTTGTATACAGATCTAATGTAGGCTATGTGAGCCTATACTAGCCTATCTCCTCAGCCTATACTTGTATACAGATCTAGTGTAGGCTATGTGAGCCTATAGTTATATACAGATGTAGTGTAGGCTATGAGAGCCTATATAACCCTATCTCCTCAGTCTATACTTATATACAGATCTGGTGTAGCCTATGTGAGCCTATCTCTTCAGTCTGTACTTATATACAGATCTGGTGTAGCCTATGTTAGCCTATCTCCACAGTCTGTACTTATATACAGATCTGGTATACCCGATGTGTACCTATACTAGCCTGTCTCCACAGTCTGTACTTATATACAGATCTGGTGTAGCCTATGTGAGCCTATCTCCACAGTCTGTACTTATATACAGATCTGGTGTAGCCTATGTGAGCCTATCTCTTCAGTCTGTACTTATATACACATCTGGTGTAGCCTATGTGAGCCTATCTCCACAGTCGGTACTTATATACAGATCTGGTGTAGCCTATGAGAGCCTATATAACCCTATCTCCTCAGTCTATACTTATATACAGATCTGGTGTAGCCTATGTGAGCCTATACTAGCCTATCTCCTCAGTCTATACTAATATACAGATCTGGTGTAGCCTATGTGAGCCTATACTAGCCTATCTCCCCAGTCTGTACTTATATACAGATTTGGTGTAGGCTATGTGAGCCTATACTAGCCTACCTCCTCAGTCTGTACTTATATCCAGATCTGGTGTAGCCTATGTGAGCCTATACTAGCCTATCTCCCCAGTCTATACTTACATGCAGATCTGGTGTAGCCTATGTGAGCCTGTACAAGCCTATCTCCTCAGTCTGTACTTATATACAGATCTGGTGTAGGCTATGTGAGCCTATACTAGCCTATCTCCCCAGTCTATACTTATATACAGATCTGGTGTAGGCTATGTGAGCCTATACTGGCCTATCTCCTCAGTTTGTGCTAGTATACAGATCTGGTGTAGCCTATGTGAGCCTATCTCTTCAGTCTGTACTTATATACAGATCTGCTGTAGCCTATGTTAGCGTATCTCCACAGTCTGTACTTATATACAGATCTGGTATACCCTATGAGAGCCTATATCACCCTATCTCCTCAGTCTATACTTATATACAGATCTGGTGTAGCCTATGTGAGCCTATACTAGCCTATCTCCTCAGTCTATACTTGTATACAGATCTGGTGTAGCCTATGTGAGCCTATACTAGCCTATCTCCCCAGGCTGTACTTATATACAGATTTGGTGTAGGCTATGTGAGCCTATACTAGCCTATCTCCTCAGCCTATACTTGTATACAGATCTAGTGTAGGCTATGTGAGCCTACACTAGCCTACCTCCTCAGCCTATACTTGTATACAGATGTAGTGTAGGCTATGTGAGCCTATACTAGCCTATCTCCTCAGCCTATACATATATACAGATCTAGTGTAGGCTATGTGAGCCTATACTAGCCTACCTCCTCAGCCTATACTTGTATAGAGATCTGGTGTAGCCTATGTGAGCCTGTACAAGCCTATCTCCTCAGTCTGTACTTATATACAGATCTGGTGTAGGCTATGTGAGCCTATACTAGCCTATCTCCCCAGTCTATACTTATATACAGATCTGGTGTAGCATATGTGAGCCTGTACTAGCCTATCTCCTCAGTCTGTACTTATATACAGATCTGAAATAGGCTATGTGAGCCTATAGTAGGCTATCTCCTCAGTCTGTACTTATATACAGATCTGGTGTAGGCTATGTGAGCCTATACTACCCTATCTCCCCAGCCTATACATATATACAGATCTAGTGTAGGCTATGTGAGCCTATACTAGTCTATCTCGTCTGCCTATATATATATATACAGATCTAGTGTAGGCTATGTGAGGCTATACTAGCCTACCTCATTAGCCTATACTAGCCTATTTCCTCAGCCTGTACATATAGACAGATCTAGTGTAGGCTATGTGAGCCTATACTAGCCTGTCTCCTCAGCCTATACTTATATACAGATGTAGTGTAGGCTATATGAGCCTATACTAGCCTATCTCCTCAGCCTATACTTATATACAGATGTAGTGTAGGCTATGTGAGCCTATACTAGCCTGTCTCCTCAGCCTATACTTGTATACAGATCTAGTGTAGGCTATGTGAGGCTATAGTTATATACAGATGTAGTGTAGGCTATGTGAGCCTATACTAGCCTATCTCCTCAGCCTATACTTGTATACAGATCTAGTGTAGGCTATGTGAGCCTATACTAGCCTATCTCCTCAGCCTATACTAGTATACAGATCTAGTGTGGGCTATGTGAGCCTATACTTACCTATCTCTTAGCCTATACTTGTATACAGATCTAGTGTAGGCTATGTGAGCCTATACTAGCCTATCTCCTCAGCCTATACTTATATACAGATGTAGTGTAGGCTATGTGAGCCTATACTAGCCTACCTCCTCAGCCTATACTTATATACAGATGTAGTGTAGGCTATGTGAGCCTATACTTATATACAGATGTAGTGTAGGCTATGTGAGCCTATACTAGCCTATCTCCTCAGCCTATACTTGTATACAGATCTAGTGTAGGCTATGTGAGCCTATACTAGCCTACCTCCTTAGCCTATACATATATACAGATCTAGTGTAGGCTATGTGAGCCTATACTAGTCTATCTCGTCAGCCTATACATATATACAGATCTAGTGTAGGCTATGTGAGGCTATACTAGCCTATCTCCTCAGCCTACACTTGTATACAGATATAGTGTAGGCTATGTGAGCCTATACTAGCCTATCTCCTCAGCCTATACTTGCATACAGATCTAGTGTAGGCTATGTGAGGCTATACTTATATACAGATGTAGTGTAGGCTATGTGAGCCTATACTAGCCTATCTCCTCAGCCTATACTTGTATACAGATCTAGTGTAGGCTATGTGAGCCTATAGTTATATACAGTTGTAGTGTAGGCTATGTGACCCTATACTAGCCTTTCTCCTCAGCCTATACTTATATACAGATGTAGTGTATGCTATGTGAGCCTATACTAGCCTATCTCCTCAGCCTATACTTGTATACAGATCTAGTGTAGGCTATGTGTGCCTGTACTAGCCTATCTCCTCAGCCTATACTTATATACAGATATAGTGTAGGCTATGTGAGCCGATACTAGCCTATCTCCTCAGCCTATACTTGTATACAGATCTAGTGTGGGCTATGTGAGCCTATACTAACCTATCTCTTAGCCTATACTTGTATACAGATCTAGTGTAGGCTATGTGAGCCTATACGAGCCTACCTCCTCAGCCTATACGTATATACAGATCTGGTGTAGGCTATGTGAGCTTATACTAGCCTATCTCTTAGCCTATACTTATATACAGATCTGGTGTAGGCTATGTGAGCCTATACTAGCCTACCTCCTCAGCCTATACTTATATACATATCTAGTGTAGGCTATGTGAGCCTATACTAGCCTACCTCCTCAGCTTATACTTATATACAGATCTGGTGTAGGCTATGTGAGCCTATACTAGCCTATCTCTTAGCCTATACTTATATACAGATCTGGTGTAGGCTATGTGAGCCTATACTAGGCTATGTGAGCCTATACTAGCCTATCTCCTCAGCCTATACTTGTATACAGATCTAGTGTAGGCTATGTGAGCCTATAGTTATATACAGATGTAGTGTAGGCTATGTGAGCCTATACTAGCCTACCTCCTCAGCCTATACTTATATACAGATGTAGTGTATGCTATGTGAGCCTATACTTGTATACAGATCTAGTGTAGGCTATGTGTGCCTGTACTAGCCTATCTCCTCAGCCTATACTTATATACAGATCTAGTGTAGGCTATGTGAGCCTACACTTGTATACAGATCTAGTGTAGGCTATGTGAGCCTATACTAGCCTATCTCCTCAGCCTATACTTGCATACAGATCTAGTGTAGGCTATGTGAGCCTATACTTATATACAGATGTAGTGTAGGCTATGTGAGCCTATACTAGCCTACCTCCTCAGCCTACACTTGTATAGAGATCTGGTGTAGGCTATGTGAGCCTATACTAGCCTACCTCCTCAGCCTATACTAGCCTATCTCCTCAGCCTATACATATATACAGATCTAGTGTAGGCTATGTGAGCCTATACTAGTCTATCTCGTCAGCCTATACATATATACAGATCTAGTGTAGGCTATGTGAGGCTATACTAGCCTACCTCATTAGCCTATACTAGCCTATTTCCTCAGCCTATACATATATACAGATCTAGTGTAGGCTATGTGAGCCTATACTAGCCTGTCTCCTCAGCCTATACTTATATACAGATGTAGTGTAGGCTATGTGAGCCTATACTAGCCTATCTCCTCAGCCTATACTTATATACAGATGTAGTGTAGGCTATGTGAGCCTATACTAGCCTATCTCCTCAGCCTATACTTGTATACAGATCTAATGTAGGCTATGTGAGCCTATACTAGCCTATCTCCTCAGCCTATACTTGTATACAGATCTAGTGTAGGCTATGTGAGCCTATAGTTATATACAGATGTAGTGTAGGCTATGAGAGCCTATATAACCCTATCTCCTCAGTCTATACTTATATACAGATCTGGTGTAGCCTATGTGAGCCTATCTCTTCAGTCTGTACTTATATACAGATCTGGTGTAGCCTATGTTAGCCTATCTCCACAGTCTGTACTTATATACAGATCTGGTATACCCGATGTGTACCTATACTAGCCTGTCTCCACAGTCTGTACTTATATACAGATCTGGTGTAGCCTATGTGAGCCTATCTCCACAGTCTGTACTTATATACAGATCTGGTGTAGCCTATGTGAGCCTATCTCTTCAGTCTGTACTTATATACACATCTGGTGTAGCCTATGTGAGCCTATCTCCACAGTCGGTACTTATATACAGATCTGGTGTAGCCTATGAGAGCCTATATAACCCTATCTCCTCAGTCTATACTTATATACAGATCTGGTGTAGCCTATGTGAGCCTATACTAGCCTATCTCCTCAGTCTATACTAATATACAGATCTGGTGTAGCCTATGTGAGCCTATACTAGCCTATCTCCCCAGTCTGTACTTATATACAGATTTGGTGTAGGCTATGTGAGCCTATACTAGCCTACCTCCTCAGTCTGTACTTATATCCAGATCTGGTGTAGCCTATGTGAGCCTATACTAGCCTATCTCCCCAGTCTATACTTACATGCAGATCTGGTGTAGCCTATGTGAGCCTGTACAAGCCTATCTCCTCAGTCTGTACTTATATACAGATCTGGTGTAGGCTATGTGAGCCTATACTAGCCTATCTCCCCAGTCTATACTTATATACAGATCTGGTGTAGGCTATGTGAGCCTATACTGGCCTATCTCCTCAGTTTGTGCTAGTATACAGATCTGGTGTAGCCTATGTGAGCCTATCTCTTCAGTCTGTACTTATATACAGATCTGCTGTAGCCTATGTTAGCGTATCTCCACAGTCTGTACTTATATACAGATCTGGTATACCCTATGAGAGCCTATATCACCCTATCTCCTCAGTCTATACTTATATACAGATCTGGTGTAGCCTATGTGAGCCTATACTAGCCTATCTCCTCAGTCTATACTTGTATACAGATCTGGTGTAGCCTATGTGAGCCTATACTAGCCTATCTCCCCAGTCTGTACTTATATACAGATTTGGTGTAGGCTATGTGAGCCTATACTAGCCTATCTCCTCAGCCTATACTTGTATACAGATCTAGTGTAGGCTATGTGAGCCTACACTAGCCTACCTCCTCAGCCTATACTTGTATACAGATGTAGTGTAGGCTATGTGAGCCTATACTAGCCTATCTCCTCAGCCTATACATATATACAGATCTAGTGTAGGCTATGTGAGCCTATACTAGCCTACCTCCTCAGCCTATACTTGTATAGAGATCTGGTGTAGCCTATGTGAGCCTGTACAAGCCTATCTCCTCAGTCTGTACTTATATACAGATCTGGTGTAGGCTATGTGAGCCTATACTAGCCTATCTCCCCAGTCTATACTTATATACAGATCTGGTGTAGCATATGTGAGCCTGTACTAGCCTATCTCCTCAGTCTGTACTTATATACAGATCTGAAATAGGCTATGTGAGCCTATAGTAGGCTATCTCCTCAGTCTGTACTTATATACAGATCTGGTGTAGGCTATGTGAGCCTATACTACCCTATCTCCCCAGCCTATACATATATACAGATCTAGTGTAGGCTATGTGAGCCTATACTAGTCTATCTCGTCTGCCTATATATATATATACAGATCTAGTGTAGGCTATGTGAGGCTATACTAGCCTACCTCATTAGCCTATACTAGCCTATTTCCTCAGCCTGTACATATAGACAGATCTAGTGTAGGCTATGTGAGCCTATACTAGCCTGTCTCCTCAGCCTATACTTATATACAGATGTAGTGTAGGCTATATGAGCCTATACTAGCCTATCTCCTCAGCCTATACTTATATACAGATGTAGTGTAGGCTATGTGAGCCTATACTAGCCTGTCTCCTCAGCCTATACTTGTATACAGATCTAGTGTAGGCTATGTGAGGCTATAGTTATATACAGATGTAGTGTAGGCTATGTGAGCCTATACTAGCCTATCTCCTCAGCCTATACTTGTATACAGATCTAGTGTAGGCTATGTGAGCCTATACTAGCCTACCTCCTTAGCCTATACTAGCCTATCTCCTCAGCCTATACATACATACAGATCTAGTGTAGGCTATGTGAGCCTATACTAGTCTATCTCGTCAGCCTATACATATATACAGATCTAGTGTAGGCTATGTGAGGCTATACTAGCCTATCTCCTCAGCCTACACTTGTATACAGATCTAGTGTAGGCTATGTGAGCCTATACTAGCCTATCTCCTCAGCCTATACTTGCATACAGATCTAGTGTAGGCTATGTGAGCCTATACTTATATACAGATGTAGTGTAGGCTATGTGAGCCTATACTAGCCTACCTCCTCAGCCTACACTTGTATAGAGATCTGGTGTAGGCTATGTGAGCCTATACTAGCCTACCTCCTCAGCCTATACTAGCCTATCTCCTCAGCCTATACATATATACAGATCTAGTGTAGGCTATGTGAGCCTATACTAGTCTATCTCGTCAGCCTATACATATATACAGATCTAGTGTAGGCTATGTGAGGCTATACTAGCCTACCTCATTAGCCTATACTAGCCTATTTCCTCAGCCTATACATATATACAGATCTAGTGTAGGCTATGTGAGCCTATACTAGCCTGTCTCCTCAGCCTATACTTATATACAGATGTAGTGTAGGCTATGTGAGCCTATACTAGCCTATCTCCTCAGCCTATACTTATATACAGATGTAGTGTAGGCTATGTGAGCCTATACTAGCCTATCTCCTCAGCCTATACTTGTATACAGATCTAATGTAGGCTATGTGAGCCTATACTAGCCTATCTCCTCAGCCTATACTTGTATACAGATCTAGTGTAGGCTATGTGAGCCTATAGTTATATACAGATGTAGTGTAGGCTATGTGAGCCTATACTAGCCTATCTCCTCAGCCTATACTTATATACAGATGTAGTGTATGCTATGTGAGCCTATACTTGTATACAGATCTAGTGTAGGCTATGTGAGCCTATAGTTATATACAGATGTAGTGTAGGGTATGTGTGCCTGTACTAGCCTATCTCCTCAGCCTCTACTTATATACAGATATAGTGTAGGCTATGTGAGCCTATACTAGCCTTTCTCCTCAGCCTATACTTGTATACAGATCTAGTGTGGGCTATGTGAGCCTATACTAACCTATCTCTTAGCCTATACTTGTATAGAGATCTAGTGTAGGCTATGTGAGCCTATACGAGCCTACCTCCTCAGCCTATACGTATATACAGATCTGGTGTAGGCTATGTGAACCTATACTAGCCTATCTCTTAGGCTATACTTATATACAGATCTGGTGTAGGCTATGTGAGCCTATACTAGCCTATCTCTTAGCCTATACTTATATAGAGATCTGGTGTAGGCTATATGAGCCTATACTAGCCTACCTCCTCAGCTTATACTTGTATAGAGATCTGGTGTAGCCTATGTGAGCCTATACTAGCCTATACTAGCCTATCTCCTCAGCCTATACATATATACAGATCTAGTGTAGGCTATGTGAGGCTATACTAGCCTACCTCATTAGCCTATACTAGCCTATTTCCTCAGCCTATACATATATACAGATCTAGTGTAGGCTATGTGAGCCTATACTAGCCTGTCTCCTCAGCCTATACTTATATACAGATGTAGTGTAGGCTATGTGAGCCTATAGTTATATACAGATGTAGTGTAGGCTATGTGAGCCTATACTAGCCTATCTCCTCAGCCTATACTTGTATACAGATCTAGTGTAGGCTATGTGAGCCTATAGTTATATACAGATGTAGTGTAGGCTATGTGAGCCTATACTAGCCTATCTACTCAGCCTATAGTTATATACAGATGTAGTGTATGCTATGTGAGCCTATACTAGCCTATCTCCTCAGCCTATACTTGTATACAGATCTAGTGTAGGCTATGTGTGCCTGTACTAGCCTATCTCCTCAGCCTATACTTATATACTGATATAGTGTAGGCTATGTGAGCCTATACTAGCCTATCTCCTCAGCCTATACTTGTATACAGATCTAGTGTGGGCTGTGTGAGCCTATACTTGTATACAGATCTAGTGTAGGCTATGTGAGCCTATACTAGCCTATCTCTTAGCCTATACTTATATACAGATCTGGTGTAGGCTATGTGAGCTTATACTAGCCTATCTCTTAGCCTATACTTATATACAGATCTGGTGTAGGCTATGTGAGCCTATACTAGCCTACCTCCTCAGCCTATACTTATATACATATCTAGTGTAGGCTATGTGAGCCTATACTAGCCTACCTCCTCAGCCTATACTTATATACAGATCTGGTGTAGGCTATGTGAGCCTATACTAGCCTATGTCTTAGCCTATACTTATATACAGATCTGGTGTAGGCTATGTGAGCCTATACTAGCCTATCTCTTAGCCTATACTTATATACAGATCTAGTGTAGGCTAAGTGAGCCTATACTAGCCTACCTCCTCAGCCTATCTCCTCAGTCTATACATATATACAGATCTAGTGTAGGCTATGTGAGCCTATACTAGTCTACCTCGTCAGCCTATACATATATACAGATCTAGTGTAGGCTATGTGAGGCTATACTAGCCTACCTCATTAGCCTATACTAGCCTATTTCCTCAGCCTATACATATATACAGATCTAGTGTAGGCTATGTGAGCCTATACTAGCCTGTCTCCTCAGCCTATACTTATATACAGATGTAGTGTAGGCTATGTGAGCCTATACTAGCCTGTCTCCTCAGCCTATACTTATATACAGATGTAGTGTAGGCTATGTGTGCCTATAGTTATATACAGATGTAGTGTAGGCTATGTGAGCCTATACTAGCCTTTCTCCTCAGCCTATACTTATATACAGATGTAGTGTAGGCTATGTGAGCCTATAGTTATATACAGATGTAGTGTAGGCTATGTGAGCCTATACTAGCCTATCTCCTCAGCCTATACTTGCATACAGATCTAGTGTAGGCTATGTGAGGCTATACTTATATACAGATGTAGTGTATGCTATGTGAGCCTATACTAGCCTATCTCCTCAGCCTATACTTGCATACAGATCTAGTGTAGGCTATGTGAGGCTATACTTATATACAGATGTAGTGTAGGCTATGTGAGCCTATACTAGCCTATCTCCTCAGCCTATACTTGTATACAGATCTAGTGTAGGCTATGTGAGCCTATAGTTATATACAGATGTAGTGTAGGCTATGTGAGCCTATACTAGCCTATCTCCTCAGCCTATACTTATATACAGATGTAGTGTATGCTATGTGAGCCTATACTAGCCTATCTCCTCAGCCTATACTTGTATACAGATCTAGTGTAGGCTATGTGTGCCTGTACTAGCCTATCTCCTCAGCCTATACTTATATACAGATATAGTGTAGGCTATGTGAGCCTATACTAGCCTATCTCCTCAGCCTATACTTGTATACAGATCTAGTGTGGGCTATGTGAGCCTATACTTGTATACAGATCTAGTGTAGGCTATGTGAGCCTATACGAGCCTACCTCCTCAGCCTATACGTATATACAGATCTAGTGTAGGCTATGTGAGCCTATACTAGCCTACCTCCTCAGCCTATACGTATATACAGATCTGGTGTAGGCTATGTGAGCCTATACTAGCCTATCTCTTAGCCTATACTTATATACAGATCTGGTGTAGGCTATGTGAGCTTATACTAGCCTATCTCTTAGCCTATACTTATATACATATCTAGTGTAGGCTATGTGAGCCTATACTAGCCTACCTCCTCAGCTTATACTTATATACAGATCTGGTGTAGGCTATGTGAGCCTATACTAGCCTATCTCTTAGCCTATACTTATATACAGATCTGGTGTAGGCTATGTGAGCCTATACTAGGCTATGTGAGCCTATACTAGCCTATCTCCTCAGCCTATACTTGTATACAGATCTAGTGTAGGCTATGTGAGCCTATAGTTATATACAGATGTAGTGTAGGCTATGTGAGCCTATACTAGCCTATCTCCTCAGCCTATACTTATATACAGATGTAGTGTAGGCTATGTGAGCCTATACTAGCCTATCTCCTCAGCCTATACTTATATACAGATGTAGTGTAGGCTATGTGAGCCTATACTAGCCTACCTCCTCAGCCTATACTTATATACAGATGTAGTGTAGGCTATGTGAGCCTATACTAGCCTATCTCCTCAGCCTATACTTATATACAGATGTAGTGTATGCTATGTGAGCCTATACTTATATACAGATCTAGTGTAGGCTATGTGAGCCTACACTTGTATACAGATCTAGTGTAGGCTATGTGAGCCTATACTAGCCTATCTCCTCAGCCTATACTTGCATACAGATCTAGTGTAGGCTATGTGAGCCTATACTTATATACAGATGTAGTGTAGGCTATGTGAGCCTATACTAGCCTACCTCCTCAGCCTACACTTGTATAGAGATCTGGTGTAGGCTATGTGAGCCTATACTAGCCTACCTCCTCAGCCTATACTAGCCTATCTCCTCAGCCTATACATATATACAGATCTAGTGTAGGCTATGTGAGCCTATACTAGTCTATCTCGTCAGCCTATACATATATACAGATCTAGTGTAGGCTATGTGAGGCTATACTAGCCTACCTCATTAGCCTATACTAGCCTATTTCCTCAGCCTGTACATATAGACAGATCTAGTGTAGGCTATGTGAGCCTATACTAGCCTGTCTCCTCAGCCTATACTTATATACAGATGTAGTGTAGGCTATATGAGCCTATACTAGCCTATCTCCTCAGCCTATACTTATATACAGATGTAGTGTAGGCTATGTGAGCCTATACTAGCCTGTCTCCTCAGCCTATACTTGTATACAGATCTAGTGTAGGCTATGTGAGGCTATAGTTATATACAGATGTAGTGTAGGCTATGTGAGCCTATACTAGCCTATCTCCTCAGCCTATACTTGTATACAGATCTAGTGTAGGCTATGTGTGCCTGTACTAGCCTATCTCCTCAGCCTATACTTATATACAGATATAGTGTAGGCTATGTGAGCCTATACTAGCCTATCTCCTCAGCCTATACTAGTATACAGATCTAGTGTGGGCTATGTGAGCCTATACTTACCTATCTCTTAGCCTATACTTGTATACAGATCTAGTGTAGGCTATGTGAGCCTATACTAGCCTATCTCCTCAGCCTATACTTATATACAGATGTAGTGTAGGCTATGTGAGCCTATACTAGCCTACCTCCTCAGCCTATACTTATATACAGATGTAGTGTAGGCTATGTGAGCCTATACTTATATACAGATGTAGTGTAGGCTATGTGAGCCTATACTAGCCTATCTCCTCAGCCTATACTTGTATACAGATCTAGTGTAGGCTATGTGAGCCTATACTAGCCTACCTCCTTAGCCTATACTAGCCTATCTCCTCAGCCTATACATACATACAGATCTAGTGTAGGCTATGTGAGCCTATACTAGTCTATCTCGTCAGCCTATACATATATACAGATCTAGTGTAGGCTATGTGAGGCTATACTAGCCTATCTCCTCAGCCTACACTTGTATACAGATCTAGTGTAGGCTATGTGAGCCTATACTAGCCTATCTCCTCAGCCTATACTTGCATACAGATCTAGTGTAGGCTATGTGAGCCTATAGTTATATACAGTTGTAGTGTAGGCTATGTGACCCTATACTAGCCTTTCTCCTCAGCCTATACTTATATACAGATGTAGTGTATGCTATGTGAGCCTATACTAGCCTATCTCCTCAGCCTATACTTGTATACAGATCTAGTGTAGGCTATGTGTGCCTGTACTAGCCTATCTCCTCAGCCTATACTTATATACAGATATAGTGTAGGCTATGTGAGCCTATACTAATCTATCTCCTCAGCCTATACTTGTATACAGATCTAGTGTGGGCTATGTGAGCCTATACTAACCTATCTCTTAGCCTATACTTGTATACAGATCTAGTGTAGGCTATGTGAGCCTATACGAGCCTACCTCCTCAGCCTATACGTATATACAGATCTGGTGTAGGCTATGTGAGCTTATACTAGCCTATCTCTTAGCCTATACTTATATACAGATCTGGTGTAGGCTATGTGAGCCTATACTAGCCTACCTCCTCAGCCTATACTTATATACATATCTAGTGTAGGCTATGTGAGCCTATACTAGCCTACCTCCTCAGCTTATACTTATATACAGATCTGGTGTAGGCTATGTGAGCCTATACTAGCCTATCTCTTAGCCTATACTTATATACAGATCTGGTGTAGGCTATGTGAGCCTATACTAGGCTATGTGAGCCTATACTAGCCTATCTCCTCAGCCTATACTTGTATACAGATCTAGTGTAGGCTATACTTATATACAGATGTAGTGGAGGCTATGTGAGCCTATACTAGCCTATCTCCTCAGCCTATACTTGTATACAGATCTAGTGTAGGCTATGTGAGCCTATAGTTATATACAGTTGTAGTGTAGGCTATGTGACCCTATACTAGCCTTTCTCCTCAGCCTATACTTATATACAGATGTAGTGTATGCTATGTGAGCCTATACTAGCCTATCTCCTCAGCCTATACTTGTATACAGATCTAGTGTAGGCTATGTGTGCCTGTACTAGCCTATCTCCTCAGCCTATACTTATATACAGATATAGTGTAGGCTATGTGAGCCTATACTAGCCTATCTCCTCAGCCTATACTTGTATACAGATCTAGTGTGGGCTATGTGAGCCTATACTAACCTATCTCTTAGCCTATACTTGTATACAGATCTAGTGTAGGCTATGTGAGCCTATACGTATATACAGATCTGGTGTAGGCTATGTGAGCTTATACTAGCCTATCTCTTAGCCTATACTTATATACAGATCTGGTGTAGGCTATGTGAGCCTATACTAGCCTACCTCCTCAGCCTATACTTATATACATATCTAGTGTAGGCTATGTGAGCCTATACTAGCCTACCTCCTCAGCTTATACTTATATACAGATCTGGTGTAGGCTATGTGAGCCTATACTAGCCTATCTCTTAGCCTATACTTATATACAGATCTGGTGTAGGCTATGTGAGCCTATACTAGGCTATGTGAGCCTATACTAGCCTATCTCCTCAGCCTATACTTGTATACAGATCTAGTGTAGGCTATGTGAGCCTATAGTTATATACAGATGTAGTGTAGGCTATGTGAGCCTATACTAGCCTATCTCCTCAGCCTATACTTATATACAGATGTAGTGTAGGCTATGTGAGCCTATACTAGCCTATCTCCTCAGCCTATACTTATATACAGATGTAGTGTAGGCTATGTGAGCCTATACTAGCCTACCTCCTCAGCCTATACTTATATACAGATGTAGTGTAGGCTATGTGAGCCTATACTAGCCTATCTCCTCAGCCTATACTTATATACAGATGTAGTGTATGCTATGTGAGCCTATACTTATATACAGATCTAGTGTAGGCTATGTGAGCCTACACTTGTATACAGATCTAGTGTAGGCTATGTGAGCCTATACTAGCCTATCTCCTCAGCCTATACTTGCATACAGATCTAGTGTAGGCTATGTGAGCCTATACTTATATACAGATGTAGTGTAGGCTATGTGAGCCTATACTAGCCTACCTCCTCAGCCTACACTTGTATAGAGATCTGGTGTAGGCTATGTGAGCCTATACTAGCCTACCTCCTCAGCCTATACTAGCCTATCTCCTCAGCCTATACATATATACAGATCTAGTGTAGGCTATGTGAGCCTATACTAGTCTATCTCGTCAGCCTATACATATATACAGATCTAGTGTAGGCTATGTGAGGCTATACTAGCCTACCTCATTAGCCTATACTAGCCTATTTCCTCAGCCTATACATATATACAGATCTAGTGTAGGCTATGTGAGCCTATACTAGCCTGTCTCCTCAGCCTATACTTATATACAGATGTAGTGTAGGCTATGTGAGCCTATACTAGCCTATCTCCTCAGCCTATACTTATATACAGATGTAGTGTAGGCTATGTGAGCCTATACTAGCCTATCTCCTCAGCCTATACTTGTATACAGATCTAATGTAGGCTATGTGAGCCTATACTAGCCTATCTCCTCAGCCTATACTTGTATACAGATCTAGTGTAGGCTATGTGAGCCTATAGTTATATACAGATGTAGTGTAGGCTATGTGAGCCTATACTAGCCTATCTCCTCAGCCTATACTTATATACAGATGTAGTGTATGCTATGTGAGCCTATACTTGTATACAGATCTAGTGTAGGCTATGTGAGCCTATAGTTATATACAGATGTAGTGTAGGGTATGTGTGCCTGTACTAGCCTATCTCCTCAGCCTCTACTTATATACAGATATAGTGTAGGCTATGTGAGCCTATACTAGCCTTTCTCCTCAGCCTATACTTGTATACAGATCTAGTGTGGGCTATGTGAGCCTATACTAACCTATCTCTTAGCCTATACTTGTATAGAGATCTAGTGTAGGCTATGTGAGCCTATACGAGCCTACCTCCTCAGCCTATACGTATATACAGATCTGGTGTAGGCTATGTGAACCTATACTAGCCTATCTCTTAGGCTATACTTATATACAGATCTGGTGTAGGCTATGTGAGCCTATACTAGCCTATCTCTTAGCCTATACTTATATACAGATCTGGTGTAGGCTATATGAGCCTATACTAGCCTACCTCCTCAGCTTATACTTGTATAGAGATCTGGTGTAGCCTATGTGAGCCTATACTAGCCTATACTAGCCTATCTCCTCAGCCTATACATATATACAGATCTAGTGTAGGCTATGTGAGGCTATACTAGCCTACCTCATTAGCCTATACTAGCCTATTTCCTCAGCCTATACATATATACAGATCTAGTGTAGGCTATGTGAGCCTATACTAGCCTGTCTCCTCAGCCTATACTTATATACAGATGTAGTGTAGGCTATGTGAGCCTATAGTTATATACAGATGTAGTGTAGGCTATGTGAGCCTATACTAGCCTATCTCCTCAGCCTATACTTGTATACAGATCTAGTGTAGGCTATGTGAGCCTATAGTTATATACAGATGTAGTGTAGGCTATGTGAGCCTATACTAGCCTATCTACTCAGCCTATAGTTATATACAGATGTAGTGTATGCTATGTGAGCCTATACTAGCCTATCTCCTCAGCCTATACTTGTATACAGATCTAGTGTAGGCTATGTGTGCCTGTACTAGCCTATCTCCTCAGCCTATACTTATATACTGATATAGTGTAGGCTATGTGAGCCTATACTAGCCTATCTCCTCAGCCTATACTTGTATACAGATCTAGTGTGGGCTGTGTGAGCCTATACTTGTATACAGATCTAGTGTAGGCTATGTGAGCCTATACTAGCCTATCTCTTAGCCTATACTTATATACAGATCTGGTGTAGGCTATGTGAGCTTATACTAGCCTATCTCTTAGCCTATACTTATATACAGATCTGGTGTAGGCTATGTGAGCCTATACTAGCCTACCTCCTCAGCCTATACTTATATACATATCTAGTGTAGGCTATGTGAGCCTATACTAGCCTACCTCCTCAGCCTATACTTATATACAGATCTGGTGTAGGCTATGTGAGCCTATACTAGCCTATGTCTTAGCCTATACTTATATACAGATCTGGTGTAGGCTATGTGAGCCTATACTAGCCTATCTCTTAGCCTATACTTATATACAGATCTAGTGTAGGCTAAGTGAGCCTATACTAGCCTACCTCCTCAGCCTATCTCCTCAGTCTATACATATATACAGATCTAGTGTAGGCTATGTGAGCCTATACTAGTCTACCTCGTCAGCCTATACATATATACAGATCTAGTGTAGGCTATGTGAGGCTATACTAGCCTACCTCATTAGCCTATACTAGCCTATTTCCTCAGCCTATACATATATACAGATCTAGTGTAGGCTATGTGAGCCTATACTAGCCTGTCTCCTCAGCCTATACTTATATACAGATGTAGTGTAGGCTATGTGTGCCTATAGTTATATACAGATGTAGTGTAGGCTATGTGAGCCTATACTAGCCTTTCTCCTCAGCCTATACTTATATACAGATGTAGTGTAGGCTATGTGAGCCTATAGTTATATACAGATGTAGTGTAGGCTATGTGAGCCTATACTAGCCTATCTCCTCAGCCTATACTTGCATACAGATCTAGTGTAGGCTATGTGAGGCTATACTTATATACAGATGTAGTGTATGCTATGTGAGCCTATACTAGCCTATCTCCTCAGCCTATACTTGCATACAGATCTAGTGTAGGCTATGTGAGGCTATACTTATATACAGATGTAGTGTAGGCTATGTGAGCCTATACTAGCCTATCTCCTCAGCCTATACTTGTATACAGATCTAGTGTAGGCTATGTGAGCCTATAGTTATATACAGATGTAGTGTAGGCTATGTGAGCCTATACTAGCCTATCTCCTCAGCCTATACTTATATACAGATGTAGTGTATGCTATGTGAGCCTATACTAGCCTATCTCCTCAGCCTATACTTGTATACAGATCTAGTGTAGGCTATGTGTGCCTGTACTAGCCTATCTCCTCAGCCTATACTTATATACAGATATAGTGTAGGCTATGTGAGCCTATACTAGCCTATCTCCTCAGCCTATACTTGTATACAGATCTAGTGTGGGCTATGTGAGCCTATACTTGTATACAGATCTAGTGTAGGCTATGTGAGCCTATACGAGCCTACCTCCTCAGCCTATACGTATATACAGATCTAGTGTAGGCTATGTGAGCCTATACTAGCCTACCTCCTCAGCCTATACGTATATACAGATCTGGTGTAGGCTATGTGAGCCTATACTAGCCTATCTCTTAGCCTATACTTATATACAGATCTGGTGTAGGCTATGTGAGCTTATACTAGCCTATCTCTTAGCCTATACTTATATACAGATCTGGTGTAGGCTATGTGAGCCTATACTAGCCTACCTCCTCAGCCTATACTTATATACATATCTAGTGTAGGCTATGTGAGCCTATACTAGCTTACCTCCTCAGCCTATACTTATATACAGATCTGGTGTAGGCTATGTGAGCCTATACTAGCCTATCTCTTAGCCTATACTTATATACAGATCTGGTGTAGGCTATGTGAGCCTATACTAGCCTATCTCTTAGCCTATACTTATATACAGATCTGGTGTAGGCTATGTGAGCCTATACTAACCTATCTCTTAGCCTATACTTATATACAGATCTGGTGTAGGCTATATGAGCCTATACTAGCCTACCTCCTCAGCCTATACTTATATACATATCTAGTGTAGGCTATGTGAGCCTATACTAGCCTACCTCCTCAGCCTATACTTATATACAGATCTGGTGTAGGCTATGTGAGCCTATACTAGCCTATCTCTTAGCCTATACTTATATACAGATCTGGTGTAGGCTATGTGAGCCTATACTAGCCTATCTCTTAGCCTATACTTATATACAGATCTGGTGTAGGCTATGTGAGCCTATACTAGCCTATACTTATATACAGATCTGGTGTAGGCTATGTGAGCCTATACTAGCCTATCTCTTAGCCTATACTAGCCTACCTCCTCAGCCTATACTTATATACAGATGTAGTGTAGGCTATGTGAGCCTATTCTAGCCTACCTCCTCAGCCTATACTTATATACAGATGTAGTGTAGGCTATGTGAGCCTATACTTATATACAGATCTAGTGTAGGCTATGTGAGCCTACCTCCTCAGCCTATACTTATATACAGATGTAGTGTAGGCTATGTGAGCCTATACTAGCCTACCTCCTCAGCCTATACTTATATACAGATGTAGTGTAGGCTATGTGAGCCTATACTAGCCTATCTCCCCAGTCTATACTTATATACAGATCTGGTGTAGCATATATGAGCCTGTACTAGCCTATCTCCTCAGTCTGTACTTATATACAGATCTGAAATAGGCTATGTGAGCCTATACTACCCTATCTCCCCAGTCTTTACTTATGTACAGATCTGGTGTAGGCCATGTGAGGCTATACTAGCCTATCTCCTCAGTCTTTACTTATGTACAGATCTCGTGTAGCCTATGTGAGCCTATAGTAACCTTAGATCTTGCTAAAAGACAGAATTCATGTGTAAATAAATCTCCATGTAGAGTGAACCATTTCAGAGACATTCCTTGTTATTTGGATCAGTGTCAGAAAAGTCAACAGTTCCGTGAAATGGAACATTTTTTTATAGGTTAGTAGATCTTGCTAAAACACACAATATGTCTCAATAAATTTTTGCTTGAAATGATGAGTGGTGGTGAGTGAAATGGAGCATCGGTCACTTTTGTCATATGTTAAGTGTGCAAAGAGAACAGAATCTCAAAGCTTTAAAACATTTTACTATTCCTGAAAGCCTACTGTATTCCCATATTCCCCTTGTACCTAAAAGAATATAAGCAATAAGATAATTTGTACAAATGTTTATCTCAACTAACACAAAGAAGATATAGGAATAAGAATTTGTAAGAATGGTTAGTACAAGAGTAGAGAGAGTCATGTGAGTGCAACACATCAGATTTTTCCTAGTACATATCTGGTTACCCTGACCAGGTGACAGAACAGGCAGATGTGTAGAATCTTATAACATGTCTCTAAGGAAAGCAATTGTTTGTGTCACGGATAGAATAAGTAAACAGTGTTTTACACAGTTACGAGTTTTTTAAAGAAAGTGGAGTGACAAAAAAAAAAAAAGGTGCAAACATGTTTAACTGCTGCAGTGTGTGGAATATATTAATGTACTGTTTCTTGGATCTGCTTAGAGGCAAGCAAACGTGAGTCATAATTCATATATTTTCAGCTAGAAAACACGTTAACACAGTGAAAAGAATGACACACTTAAATGATTTTGAAAATTGCAGAGAGAAATATTGATACACTGCTCTCATGCTACTATGTCTATCTCTCTCACACAATGACTACCTTGTAGCACACTGCTATTGGCTACTGCCATATGTAGGAGATTTGACTTGGATATCTTGAGTATCAAGACCCCATCCCTAATTTCTATTAACATTTATCTCAATAAAGACAAAGATATTTTAGATTTTTTATATTGTTCTCCTACTGTAGATTTGTGATATTTCTTTTGCAGGCCTCTGCACAAGGAAATGCTTCAGTGGTAGAGCAGTTACTTAAGATGGGTGCAGATCCAAAGGTAAAAAATTTAGCAGGAGAGACAGCTGCAGATCTGGCAGAAAAAATGGGACATGAGGAAATAGTCAAACTTCTGAAAACAGTGGCCTGTTTATGTTAATTAAGCTTGTTCTGTGAACAACATAGAAGGTATGTATATACCATAACTTGTTATGCATTCTTTCAGGGGGAAGTTTTTGAAGATAAGTCACATATCAAAATACTTCATCCAACTGTAACATCATGTACTGTGAATTGTTAACAGTTAACCTGAGCAGTATAAATAAAGTGAAACCAGCTCAAACAGTCTTATATCAATTATTTTGTATTTCTTCGCCCCCCCCCCCCCCCCTCCTCAATAAGAACCTCCGCTTACTAGGCAGGTGCTCTAACCATTAAGCTACTGTGACAACCTGCCAGAATGGCATTGAATTCTCAAGCCAGTTCGTATTTCTCCTGGTAAACCACAAAGGCAGTCTCACATCACAATTACCCCAATGGTGACTTACTATTGCAAGTACTTTATATCCCAGGATTAAATAACCTTCACATGGTAATTATTATTTATTTATGCCAACAAACTTACTGTTGGTGGTTTTAAACACACGTCGTGTGTGGGCAAAGTTTGAGAGGTACAACTGGTCCTCCATTGGGGGGGAGGGGGTCGCTTCGTGTGATACCACCCCAGACTCGTGGTCACATGGCAACTGCTGTTCTCGGCACTAGGTGGCGTCTGGTGGCCCTTGTCCTCCATTGAGGGGGGGGGGGGGGGGCGCTTCGTGTGATACCACCCCAGACTCGTGGTCACATGGTAACTGCTGTTCTTGGCACTAGGTGGCGTCTGGTGGCCCTTGTCCTCCATTGGGAGGCGGGGCACTTCGTGTGATACCACCCCAGACTCGTGGTCACATGGTAACTGCTGTTCTCGGTGCTAGGTGGCGTCTGGTGGCCCTTGTCCTCCATTGGGGAGGGTGGAGCGCTTCGTGTGATACCACCCCAGACTTGTGGTCACATGATAACTGCTGTTCTCGGCGCTAGGTGGCGTCTGGTGGCCGTTGTCCTCCATGGGGGGGGGGGGCACTTCGTGTGATACCACCCCAGACTCCTGGTCACATGGTAACTGCTGTTCTCGGCTCTAGGTGGCGTCTGGTGGCCCTGGTCCTCCATTGGGGGGGCGGGGGCGCTTCGTGTGATACCACCCCAGACTCCTGGTCACATGGTAACTGCTGTTCTCGGCTCTAGGTGGCGTCTGGTGGCCCTTGTCCTCCATTGGGGGGGGGGGGGGGGGCACTTCGTGTGATACCACCCCAGACTCCTAGTTATTTTAAAGAATATATTCAGTATGCCAATGCAATTGATCTGACAAAAAATAATTGAACTGTATAAATCTATGTAATTATTAATGTTAAATTTATAATAAGCAAACCCAACATGTAGTATTACATATTGTAATGGAACATGTAGAACAATAAAGAATCTTAAATAAAAAAAAAAAAATAAATAAAAATAAAAACAGACTCGTGGTCGCATGGTAACTGCTGTTCTCGGCACTAGGTGGCGTCTGGTTGCCCTTGTCCTCCATTGGGTGGGATGGGGCACTTCGTGTGATACCACCCCAGACTCAGGGTGTGATGCTGGGTGCTTGGCAGGGCCTTGTGCCGGGATGAAGACATATCAGCACTGGTTAGGGACTTCCGCGCACCTAGGTGCGAGTCTGATAGCAGCCCTTCGATTCCCTCATTCTATCCCTGCCTCCTGGGGGTGGTAGCCTAGGTCGACATGAGCAAGGTGTCCCCCTTTGTACCGCTACCCTTTACCTGATGTTGAATCAGATTTCTAAACAGCTGAATGATGGAGAGGATCCTTTCCGAAACTAATCTTGTTTTAAATATTATTACAAATAAGTTGGAGCAGAATGTGGTTTTTAAATGTTGACATAGGTTTCAATTTACTAGCTCAAGTAATTGTTGCGTGCCTTCACCAACCCTGTTTCTTGTTGTGTCACACTAGGTGGCATCACTTTTATTACCATTCTATGAAGGTGGATGAGAACAAAAATAAAAATTTGTATGAAATACTTTAAATTTTATATTTCATCACATTACAACACTTGGACATCATTTGATGCCATCAAATAAAATATTTTAAACCAAGCAACATTCCTACATTAAGTACAAAATTACATTCTTGCTTATTAATCTGAGCTTTGCCAACACAGATATTAATAAAAGATAGCAACAATTTTTACACTAAGAGAAAAAACTTGAAAGTAATTAAATCAGTCTTCCACATATCCTTCATCTCCATTCACAATTTGCTTGTTGTGAAGTTTACTTTCATTAGCATACATTACTACCCAATAAAATTAACATATTAAACTATATCAAGTACTGTACTGAATAATAAAAATACTTAAAGTTGCGGTCAGACTTGTAGTTAGTTTGTTACTGTTGTATTTTATTTGCATTCAATTATTATTTGCTGCAGCAATATTCTAAAAGCCTTCTACATAACTTCTTTCGGAGAAAGATTCTTAAAAATTGAATACTTCTAATCTTAACAACAAGTAACATTCTCATAAATGATTTGCGGCCTTTGGTCACCTCAAACAGTTTATTACTGCTTTAAAATATTTTCTTAAATTAAACTTGTACTATATTATGTCTTATTACTCAGTCCATGTTTCACCCATGTGTAAGAAATGTACATGTGGTGGTAAGATATTAATTGCTATGCCTCTAGAATCACAAATGGCATTAGACACCACTTTTGAAATTTCATTTAAAAATGAATAAATGGAAAAATAATAGAGCTAACACAATATTTTGATGTTTGGCTGAATGTTTTGTATAGCCTCACAAAACACCCTTACTTGCCTTGTTTCAGTTTTTCCTCCATATAATCCTTTGATATAATTGCTTCTTTTTTAAATTCTAAAACATCTAAATTGTTATAGACTTAAATTTTGAGTTAGAAAGTAGTTTTTACTTACAAGTTCTTCCTTTCCTTTTCTGCTTTGAACACTGATTTTAGAATCAGTTATCCACTTTGCTTCTCATACACAAATAAGCAACAAACTTGATCAAAACAATTTTTAAAAAAATGTACACAAACCAACTTCAACTTTTGTGTGCTTATAAAAATAAGATTTCTCCTTTCAACGGCATATCTGTCATTTCCTGCTTAATAAAAGGAGCTTAAAGGAACATTTACAAATTATTTGAGTTGCTTTTTGTCCCCAATTTCACTCACTCAGCCATGTTCTAAGAGTTATCTGGTCAACTGATGTTGGTAGCATCAGTAGGACTGGAGTCTCATTTCAGAATTCAATGTCTGTACTTGGTGACAAAGGCTTCCTACCAAGCAGCTGGCATATTTTCCATTGAAGTCCCACAAGAACATAAGTTTGACAAGGAGAAGTATGGGGGAGAGAGCAAAGGGGGAGGTTTTCCATCTATTAGCAGGGGAGTGTCAGAAAGAAAAAGAGGGTAGAGTGGGGATATATATGATAAGTGTTTAATAGATTAACAGACAAAATGAAAATTGATAGGCAGGAGAAAGAAGGAGGGGAGGTAACAAAATGTTGATAACAGAGGAAAATAATAATGCTTGTTTGTAAGGAATAACAGCAAAGGGCTGTCCAATTGAAAATAATGGCCAAGAGCAGCCCTTGCCTATGCTTATCTTAGTGCTCATTCACTCTATTTCAGCTAAGGATGAGAGTGATAACTCTTGAAAGTGTAAGTGAAGTGTGACAAAAATAGTCTCAAATAATTTCTAAATTATTAAGCTTCACTGTTACTAACTTCTTTCAATTTGAAATTAAGGGAGTATGTTTGTAAATGCAGTAGAACCCTGATTATCCGACCCAAATCTACATTACTTGTATTCAAGGTTTTGCCATAAAGAACAAATTCCCATTACATTTATAGTGTTATCGCTGATATGCACTTTGGAACATACCTGAAGCATCGCGACTCTCCACAAGTGAGAACTGCTGGCTGTCAGGTATGTACACATCTAATCACCACAAGCCCCACACACCTGTTATTGGATTTATGGAATGTATAAACGTACATACACACAGATTTCAATTCTACAATGAGCGTGAAAAGAAAATGGGTTAAATGGGTTGTAGTACATTTACAAGCAAACAGTGGCTTACATTTGCTAACACACAAGTTTGTACACCCTTGCAGCTATCTGTAGGTATTACCTGAGTTTTCATTAATCTCAGATGACGCTGGTCCACATTACCTTGGATAACCAGCGTTCTACTGTAATGTCATTTAAATAAGATTTTGTAATGAGAGATACAATTTTGCTAATTCTGGCAGTACAAAGCCACCCAACATTAGGTACGTATATAAAACAATATTGCACGTCATATTATACATAGTATATTATATGTTCCTTTGATAAAAAAGTTAAGCATATTTATGACACAGTATGTACCAGCGAGCACATACAAGTAGAAGCTATGCTAACATTACTGGAACTCTTGCTATATATCACGACGTTACTACACGTGCATGGGGCATTTAAAAAAAAGTCTTGTCTAAGCAATTTTAGTTTTTTCATTTAGCATGGCGAGGTGTTGTGTGCAAATGTTCACCTTTCTAACTTAATTCTTATTGAAGAGAACTTTGGATATGTTTAAAAGATGCATGTATTTAATTCCCTATCAGAAACCAATGCAACTTGATTGTGTGTAACATAACAAAATAGAACACTACACTATAGAAGCAATCTGCTCTATAAAACGTAAAAACTGAAGCTATCGGCAGTGAAGCAATACAAACTTAACCAATATTTGTAACAAAACTTCACTTATGTAGCGGTGGAATTATAAGTTCCCGACAACTAGTTTAGCAATCCTCAGCTTATTGGTTTGTGTTGTGAAAGACTAAACGTCATTTGGAAACCAGAATAAAAGAACATTTTGGAAATATTAAATATAAACAGACTGTAAGTCAGTTCTGCCAGATCATTTTGGCAATTTAACTATGAAATAAGTTCAGGGGTTAAATTATTTAAGCATTTAAATGGACCTATTGATTTAAAGGTATGGGAAAAAATTATTTATTTTGGAGAATAAAGATTGCATAATGAACTTGAAAATACAGCTAACTGATTCTGTTAACAAATTTGTTTTACTTCCAGCACGGACAGGTTGTATGTGGGGTAGCAAAGTGAAATTATAACCTAACAAAATGCCAATATATATAAATACAAACTTTTCATGGCATCCCACAGTGGACAATGCGGGCAAAGGTTAGTACCAGGCGACTAGTGTGGCCCCATACTGGGGATTGTGTGTGGATGAAATGGTCACCAAAATATCAAAACATGGTGTCCACTAAAATTTATTACTAACTGCTATTACTATAAATTTTTCTATAAATTGATAAAAAGGATTGTATTTTTGCTCAAATTTGTTTTTTATAAGAATAGAGCCTAATGAAAATAGTCAATTGAAGAAACTTATAGAAGACTGCCTTAATTGCCGATTTACCATGCAAAATGGTTTTATGCTGTTGTTTTTGGGCTAATTATTGCTTGGGTAACATCTTCATAAGATTACAATAGTGACATTGTGCTCTGGCAACAGTAGAACTTCTAAACACTGGAAGAGTGACTTTATTGTTAACTCCTGTGCATTAGGCACACAGCAATAAAAGAACCATCCGTCACCTTGCGGCAGTAACCATAACAACAAAACAGATGATCAATAAGCTCAGGATGCAATTGCAAAATACTCCCAAGAAATTTATAATAGTTTTGTCACAAATATTTATTATAATTGTTAAATTTGCTCTCTATTTAATAGTTTCTCTTGTTTCAGAGGTTCAGTTAAACCATCCGATAAACAATCCAAAGTGAACATCACAGGCATTTATTTGTATTTGCTATATGATTATTGATTGCTATGTTTCTGCATTTTCTAAGAACACCAAAAGACCATACAAAGAAAAGGAAGAAGATACAACAAGACAGAGGAAAAAACATCTCTTTAATTTAGCTTCCCCTTGTTTCAAAATAACATTTTCAATGTTGTTAGCATCAACTACATTTATCTTAAACTTCCACTCCGACCTAATACAACACAGACATTTAAATCCGGAAAGCTTGAAAGATATTTATGTCTGTTTAGTGACCAAAGCTTCAAGAAGGCGCAATTTCGCCTTTGCCTGCTTATAAGCAATGTAAGTTGCACTCATGGGCAGGCGATCCTCTCGCTGCAACTTCTTGCCAGTTCGGCGCTGAAACTCGTCTTCAAATTCTCGCAAAGACCTTCTTAAGCGTTTCTTTTCTTCCCGTGTAACCCTCTGCTGATTGAGAAGTTCAGACCTGCACAACATTAACAACTTAAACTATTATGTCCACTCACTCACTCACTCACTCCAACACATGCAGATATACCTCGTTATTCTTTGGACATCATCAAACTGGCTTTTCAACTCAACTGTTTACAACAAAACTTGTCAAATATTCAAGTGGACAAGGCAAGACTTGGACAAGACTGGGCAAGACTTGACAAAAGCTGGCAAGATTCCACAATGTGATAAATGTGAACTGTCTGACCACTGGCAGGAATGTGCTATGTTTATCATCCCCATCACATAGCAGTGTTGGCAATTACGAGTACTGTTAGCCAAAAGTCACCAAATCTTAAATTAAAAGATGCTTAAAGTTGCTAAATCAAAATCAATACTATAATTAAAAGGTATTTGAATAATATTTAATAATTTTAAAAGACCCAGGGTTCAACCTGACCCAGACCAATGGTTTTAAAGTGTGCTTAAAAGCAACAGCCCCATGTCAGTAATCAAGAATTCTTTTCTGAACAAACTTACAGAAACTGTTTCAATCAGCCTTACAAACTCTGTCTCCTCAGTCACATTTTTAAGTTTTGAATTTCCAGTTTTAATGTATCCATTTGTTTCCCCTATCGTATATCATCTGCTCTTGTCTGAATCTCTCTGCCAGTCCTTTATCTCATACTAAAACTGTTTCGTTTATCTGCTCTTTAACTGCCATGTCTCTTAACTCCTTTTTCCCCTCGGCTGCAGAAGTTTCTTTCACTGTACGCATCCCAGTCACCTCCTATGCTAAATCCCTACTCGCCTTAAGTAAATAACTAAATAAATGTTTTGTTTGTTAACGTTGTCAATTTCCAGGATCATATCAGTGCTGCCAGTGTGCTGACATGGTCTGGGCCAGGTTTCCAGCACTGCATGCACATATACACAAACTTGATATACTTACAGTGATAGGGAGTGCAGATTTTCCCAAAGGGTGTGTGAAGTGTCTGCAACTTCAATACTGTCAGGAGCAGTTGGAGATTCTGGAGATTCCTCTTGTGCCGAGAGTGATGGAGGCGAACTGGTGAAGTCCATTGTCTCATGTTCTAGGATTGTTGCCAGTTCAGACATGCTGTCTTTTAATTTTGACTGCAAATAATAATACACTTTGCATTAAAATTTAATATTTTTTTATTATTGGCATTCTACTTATAAACTAAACCAAACTATCATTTTATTACTTTCTTTCTTCCCTTAGCTGAAGAAAAATACCCTATCAAAAATCTTATTCAAGAAGTTTTATCACGTGTAATTCAAGTTTAACTTTTATCAAATGGTTATTTTGTAACCCAGTCATACGTTATTATTAAAGCTGTTTTGTTTTTTTATCAATTGTAGCAGTTTTTGCTGTTCTTTGTAGTTTTAGAGGCAATAGATATAAACAAACTCCCAGGTGCACACTAGTCACGACAGGAAGTACATATACTGGCCCTACAAACCCCCCCCCCCCCCCTTGCCTTTCGGTATCCTGAACAAGGGAGATATGCATGCTGCTCTAATTTATTCACCTAAATGGAAGTCCAAGAGGAAAGCTTCGGCTCATATTTCAATTTAGAGATGACACTTTCACTCAAAGAACCAACACTTAATGAATCCGAGAGAGTCAAGATCCGAGGTCAGGATGCACATATGCTACAATTTCTTGCTGTTATGTTTTCCCAACTTGCAACTAGCAGTCTTTTCACATCACAGCAGCCTTCAATAATTTCCACTCTAGAGTATCAAATATGCACAATATTAAACTAATATGCCATGCCCAGGAAAGACAACATCAAAAATCTGATGTGTTGCACTCACATGACTTTTTCTACTCTTGTACTAATCATTCTTACAAACTCTTATTCCTATATCTTCTCCGTGTTTGTTGAAATAAACGTTTGTACAAATTGTCTTATTGTTTATTTCCTTCTAGGTACAAGAGGAATATTAGTTAAGCCATTCCTGGAATACGTGTTTTAAACCACAAATGTAAGTTATTTTATACAAAAAGTTCTCACGATGGAATGTTCACAATTTTTAAACAATACTACATGTTTATTTTCCTTATTGAGCTGTAAAATAGGTTTTCTAAGAAATAGTTTTAACACAATTGGGTTTTGAAAAAGTAAATTAGTTCAACTGTGGGTTTAACTTTGTAAAAAAATGTACATATACGAAACTTTGATGAGCATGTTGTTGTAATACTCTTGCCTTACATTAATAACTGTATAGAAAGTTACTTGGCACATATTGGGGAAACTATTTCCATAGTTTCACTTTTACTTTATGTGTAAAATACACAACCGAGAAAGTCACACTGGAAAAATAATTGTAAAAACCGGCCAGAAATTGTGCTTAGGCATTTGCTAATAAATAATGTACATTTTTACTTAGAATACATAATTTTAAAACTGATTAACATATGTGCAGAAATTTTGCATAACACTCTTAGAAAAATGAGAAATTTCAGAAATGGCTCAAATGCACAACCACGCCCTCCACTTAAATTTATTTAAATCCCACGCAACTCTTTTATTGTCACTCTGATAAGAAAAATATTTACACGAAAACATTCCTAGAAAATTGGATATAATAAAAAAATTAATCATTTAGGCCCAGCTTCCATCATGAAGTATGTAAACTACCTTGACTCAATTGTTATAGATTGCAAATGAAAATTGGCTATTTAAACGAGGAATTTATATTTGAAGCATATTATAGGATTACATAGCTGTCATCTTGTTTTAAGGAGAGAGAAATTGTTATGACTGATTTTATTTGGCACCTTACAATCCTTCACCGCCTTTGCTACTGTCTCATGTGCATATCTCCCCTCTCTTTCTTTCGCATAGTGATATGTTCCAGCAACGCACCGTAGCTGATTAGTGATTGGAGATACTCATGCGCCTTCTTATTTCGTGCGCCCTTTGGAGAAAGCAAAACTTGACCAAGTACTCTTTCCCATTTCAGGACGCAAAAATGCTTCCTGTGTGTGAACACCAACATTACAATATATGTATTGTAACAGAATAACAAAAATCAGTTCAGTTACTTTTCTATCACTTTGTTGTTGTTGTTGTTTTCTAGTGCCTTGCATCTGGCAATGAAGCCATTAGCATTCGTGCTTTCCAATACTTTTGAACTGTAGTTTCTTCTGATCTTAATGCTTCACAGGCCTTCAAGTGGTCTTCGTTCATTTCTGCTGGATCGTTACACAGGACACATATTGGTGAGGCTGAGATACCTATTCTGTAGAGATGACTTGCCAAGCAGTCATGATTTGTCAATAGTCGGAAGGCTGCAACCGCTGTTTTCCTTGGTCTCTGGGGGATTATATCTGGATTGGAAAGTAGTGTAATCCATTTTTTATCTTTGGCATTTGTTTCTATTTCTTGTAGGTATGAATGACAAAAATTTTTAATGATTCTATCACTTTGTCCTCTAAAATTTTCCCACAAATACACGGTTTTCTTGTCGTTGTGAACAGTCTACAGTCAAGACAGCCTGACCCTGAACATCTGCTCGGCATGTAGCACAAGACACGCTGACCCTGAACATCTGTTCGGCATGTAGCACAAGACAGGCTGACCCTGAACATCTGCTCCGTATGCAGCACAAGACAGGCTGACCCTGAACATCTGCTCAGAATGCACCACAAGACAGCCGGACCCTGAACATCTGCTCGGCATGCACCACAAGACAGCCTGACCCTGAACATCTGCTCGGCATGCAGCACAAGACAGCCTGACCCTTAACATCTGCTCGGCATGCAGCACAAGACAGGCTGACCCTGAACATCTGCTCGGCATGCAGCACAAGACAGGCTGACCCTGAACATCTGCTCCGTATGCAGCACAAGACAGGCTGACCCTGAACATCTGCTCCGTATGCAGCACAAGACAGGCTGACCCTGAACATCTGCTCAGAATGCACCACAAGACAGCCGGACCCTGAACATCTGCTCAGCATGCACCACAAGACAGCCTGACCCTGAACATCTGCTCGGCATGCAGCACAAGACAGCCTGACCCTGAACATCTGCTCGGCATGCAGCACAAGACAGGCTGACCCTGAACATCTGCTCCGTATGCAGCACAAGACAGGCTGACCCTGAACATCTGCTCCGTATGCAGCACAAGACAGGCTGACCCTGAACATCTGCTCCGTATGCAGCACAAGACAGGCTGACCCTGAACATCTGCTCAGCATGCACCACAAGACAGCCTGACCCTGAACATCTGCTCAGCATGCACCACAAGACAGCCTGACCCTGAACATCTGCTCGGCATGCAGCACAAGACAGGCTGACCCTGAACATCTGCTCGGCATGCAGCACAAGACAGGCTGACCCTGAACATCTGCTCGGCATGCAGCACAAGACAGGCTGACCCTGATCATCTGCTCCGTATGCAGCACAAGACAGGCTGACCCTGAACATCTGCTCCGTATGCAGCACAAGACAGGCTGACCCTGAACATCTGCTCCGTATGCAGCACAAGACAGGCTGACCCTGAACATCTGCTCGGCATGCAGCACAAGACAGGCTGACCCTGAACATCTGCTCCGTATGCAGCACAAGACAGGCTGACCCTGAACATCTGCTCCGTATGCAGCACAAGACAGGCTGACCCTGAACATCTGCTCAGCATGCACCACAAGACAGCCTGACCCTGAACATCTGCTCAGCATGTACCACGAGACAGGCTGACCCTGAACATCTGCTCGGCATGTACCACGAGACAGGCTGACCCTGAACATCTGCTCGGCATGCAGCACGAGACAGGCTGACCCTGAACATCTGCTTGGCATGCACCACAAAACAGGCTGACCCTGAACATCTGCTCAGCATGCACCACAAGACAGGCTGACCCTGAACATCTGCTCAGCATGCAGCACAAGACAGTCTGACCCTGAACATCTGCTCAGCATGCAGCACAAGACAGTCTGACCCTGAACATCTGCTCAGCATGTAGCACAAGACAGGCTGACCCTGAACATCTGCTCGGCATGTAGCACAAGACAAGCTGACCCTGAACATCTGCTCCGTATGCAGCACAAGACTGGCTGACTCTGAACATCTGCTCGGCATGCAGCACAAGACAGGCTGACCCTGAACATCTGCTCGGCATGCAGCACAAAACAGCCTAGCCCTGACATTACAGTAATTTAACATTCACATTCTCTTCTAGTTACTGTTTTTGGTTATTGTGATATCTTCCCTCTCCCTTTGAACCAAATGCAAAATTTAACTTAAGTAACTCTAGCCTGAATTTCTAACTAATTAACTTAAATGATGTAAGATGGAACACTCACCGATCCAGAACGAATAACCAGACGTTTTAGTGCCCTGTATCTGTCATAGAGTGGGTGCATAAGTTCACGTTCTCCTTTCGTCACTGGTCGTCCAAATAAACCCTCTAGATACAAGAGGGCTTTCTGAACAGCTATCTTTTCATCCAGAATTTGCTCCTTTGATAATTCTTCCAAATTTTCCGGTCGACCTGCAAGGGTTCGCTTTTCTTCCAGATGCTGCAAGAGAAAATCAACAGTACATCACATACAAAGAAGCTATCAGCTTACAAGATGCCACAAATAACGCAACTTAGGTGTAAACACAGCAGCTTTGATAACATTGTTTGATAGGTTCTGTAAACTAAACGAACTGTGCAATGAGAAAAGCCCACTATATGCTGGAATAGAAGTATACAATAAATTGCCCAGCAATATCAGAGCAACTAAAGACACAAAATATTTTAGCAAAACACTAAAAAGTGTTAACTGACAAGGCCTACTACTCGGTAGAGGAATATATGAACGAGGAGCTAGGGCCTTAGTTCCCTTAATAACGATAAGTGTACCTACAAGTCTAACAATTAGGTATGGTCTGTAATCCCAAAGAATAAGAACGGCTGATTATGAACAAAGCGACATAGCTGTTTACATATGGTTCGTACTTATGCATGAGAACAAACTTGAACATGTCTTACATAGTATACAGATCACTTCTATTATATTGCCAACGTTAATGTTTTAACTACCAATTTACTTTGACAGTGAGTTGCAAACTCTGTTTCCTTTCATATCCATTCCTAATATGCATATTAAAATAAAAAAATCCTAGCGCTACAGCGCAGGAAGGCCCCTGGCTTGCCACCCTGCCACTTCATCCCCCACCTCTACCACTACAGACGTTGCTGGTGGGGTGCAGTACTGGAGGGTGGGACGTGGTCAGCACCCCAAACCCTCCCAGCCAGTTATGCAGCCTTTGCGACCTGGAGCAGCTACTTCTCCATCAAGAAGCTCTTCAATTGCCCCCCCCCCCTGGACCTAACGAGATTGAGTGCACCCCGTGCCAGACCTCCCAGCGTGGAAAAACCCCATGCTGGTACCGGAGATCAAACCTGGGTCCTCTGCACCAGAGGCAAAAATATACATATTACTTTTTTGAAAAATAGTAACAGGTTTATTATATTTAAAAGTTGCAATTTTGTCCTTTTTAAGATACAAATATTGAATAACTGGTTTAACAAAATGTCAGTAAAATCAAATGAATTTCAAAGCACTAAAAATTGATCAAATGACATTTGACGGTGGTTTGCTGCAGGAGTCCAAGTTCTATAGGAATTTTCATGTCATAAAGGCACAACGGGCTCTTATGGACCATGCTATTCTTATGGAAGAATCAACTGCGCCGTTGCCAAATTTGCCTTTTCTCAAATGTGACTAAGATAAAGTATGACCATGCAGTTCAGTGTGAAATGTGTCAAAGATTACTATGGTATGCACGATAAACCTTTTGTATAATTATATCTTTTTTAAAATAATAAAGCCTAAAATTTTGTTGAAAGCAGATTTTTTAAGATCTTTCTCGCTCCAAATGTCAAAACATGGTTTTAAACTGAAATAATAGCAATGAAAAAAAATCTGGATTATCACTTTCTTTTATAGGTCACGTTGGTGTTTAGATTATATTAATGTGTCTCAACATATTTTTTTAAAAAAATAAAGTAAGATTCTTCATTTATACAGTGGAAAATGTCGTCACTGGCTAATTCTGGCTCAATAAGTCCACGTGAAAACTTCCAGCAGCAAGGTTGTCAAGGAAATAACGAAATTATTTTTTCTACACACATAGAACGTCTCCAGTACCAAAGTATCCATGAATCACCATTGGAAGGGAAATGTTTGCGGCGCACAAAGCACACCACGGACAAAACCCGGTCTCTTGTGTTGGAGATGATGAAAACCAGATGTGGTATGACAGCTTGAAGGGCCAATAAGGCATTGTACTTCAGCGCAGGTTTTCTATAGGTTTTGAGAATCTGAGGTGTGAGCGAGTTTTACAAGTTCTCTGGTAATCATGTGCAATGCAGTTAAGTGATCAGTGTGGAATGGATCACAGAAAAAAAGGGCAAAATTACTATAAGTGGCAAGCGAAAAATAATTCTTAGAGTGTATGATTATTGAAAGAAAAAGAACCCCGGACACAGTGACTCGTTTGTTGTTAGTGAGCTTCATAAGGCGACTGGTGTGAGTAGGCCTACACTTTTTATATTAAGGAAAGAATGTAAAGAGGGTCCCATCACTACACAGAGGCATACATACAAAACCAGCAGGAAGATAAAATATGATTTTGAACGCAAACATGGCACAAATTTCATTAATTTCTATTTAAAAGTATTCCCCCTACAATTCTAATCGTGTTGAGAAAAGTCAATGAGGATGAGGACTTGCCAAATTTTAAATATTCAACCTTTTATAGCTTAGGGAGGAAATGGGATTTCATTTTGAAAAGAGAGGAAATAAGTCTTTTATGATTGAGACAAATGATATTATGTGGCGACATTCGTATTTACAGAAAATAAAACAATTCAGCAAAGAGGGAAGGAAAATTGTGTACCTTGATGAAAGTTGGGTAAATGAAGGGCACACTGTATCAAAAGTTTGGAAGGATAGGACTATAAAAACTCCTAAAGAAGCGCTTTTGGCCGGGTTATCCACTGGTCTTAAAGCACCTACTGCTCGCGGACCACAATTTGTAATATTGCATGCCGATGCTAAAATTTGTATAGGGTGCAAAACTTGTTTTCTTGGCAAAAAAAGGTTCTGCTGAACTTGTGCTGCCAACTGGTGCACACAATGCAACACAAGTAATACTTACAATAATATACAATTAATCATTTATCAATAGGGGGCCTCTATATTTAGTTTCACATAAAGAAGCTCGATGTAACTAGTGTAATAGAAAAGTATAAATTAATATTAAAATTAAAGTATTAGTGAGTACAAAAACATACACATACTTTTTCTACTTCTTGCAATTTTTCTTCCAGATTTGCTGATTTTTTTTCTCTGTGTCGAGCACTTGATTTCTCAGTTACAACAGATTCTGAGCGTGGCAATACTGGAGCAAGAGGGTCTTCCTTAAGTTCTAGAAACAAAACAAAACTCAATCAATAATGCATTAACACAAAATGAATCTCTAAAGTTAACATTACAAAAACTAACTATATGGGTCAATGGCAATAGCTTTACATTACACAATGAAGACAAAATATCCAAAGGAAGAAAGTTTCCAATTATGAGGGTAATCACAAAAGTAAGGTCTCCAAAGCGCTGGAGTCGCAGGGAATTTGTTTGTGTGGATGTTGGTCATACTGCACATCCACCAGAGCCCTCAGTCTTGGCTTGGCAGCCAGTTGTAATGGATATCCTGTTAGCCACTACCGCCAGGTGCGAATGTCGCGCAGTTGTTCGGTTTTTTAGTGGAGAAGGGGTTAAACCAATCGAAATTTGATGTAAATGGATGGAAATGTATGGAGAGTCTTTTATGGATGTCAAAAATGTCCACAAGTGGTGTAGAGAGTTTGCATGACGAGGAAAGAAGGGTCAGACTGTCAATTCCCGACGAGAAAATCGCAAGGTTGAACAAATCATGCTTCACAATTGGAGAGTCATTCTCAAAGACCTCTGCATTGTTGTTGCAGACATTTCTCAATGCACCATTCACTGGACTTCGATTGCAGAGTTGAAATTTCGAAAGGTGTGCACAAGATGCATCCCAACAATGCTGACACAAGACCACAAAAGGCAACACGCTGAAACTTCCCATCAATTTCTTCAACGCTTTGCAGATGAAAGGGACAGCCTTTTGGATTCAATGGTCACAGGCGATGAAACCAGGGCTCTCCACTTCACAACCATCACATGAGTGCAGCATACCAATTCACCCAAGCCGCAAAAATTCAAAAGAACACACACAGTCTGTTGGTAAAAGTCATGGCAACTTTGTTTCGGGATCGAAAGGGGATATTGTTGGTTGACGGCCAATTCAGGAATGTTGAGCTTCTGCCACACTGCCCCTCAAACCATGGATCTTCTGCACCAGTTTCGATGGGACATTCCACCCAGCACCCGGTGACTACCACTTGTTTCCCAAGCTTGAACACACTTCAGTGATGACAAAGTGAAAGATGAGGTCAAACACTTCAATAGCATGGCGATGGCCTGGTATGACATTGCCATATGAAAACTAACTGCCACTGTATTTACAAAACTGCATCAATCGAAATGGCAATTATGTGGAAAAATAGAAAAATGTTTAAGCTTCAAAACTATGTACCATTTGTTGCAAATAAAAGTTTCTTTATATTTTTTAAAAAATTGGGGACCTTACTTTTGGGATCACCTCGTATTTAACAAATATACAGTATTATCCAGCTATCCAACGCTGCATGGGTAGCATTTGAAATGCTAATCATTTAAACAATTGTCTTGTTCTTTATGAAACATTTTAATACTTGTAATTTTGTTCAGCTCTGACCATTTCTAATCCCCTGTTATATAAAAGAATGTGAAACCTTCCCTGGAAATACTACACAGCCCTTGGTTGGAACGGTGGAGGAATTTTTTAATATTATTATATAACATGAGATTTTAAACTTTTGAGTATATAGTAATATTTAAAAACTTTGTACTTAATGTTTGTCCCATAGTTCTTTAATAATATAAAAGTTACTCAGTTTTCACAGCTGACTCCCACTGTAATAATTCTGCTCTTCCTTCTTTTGATGGGAATCTCAGTAAATTAATGAAGGGGACACCGTTTGAAACATACTCTGTATAAACACCCAAGCAGTCAAGTGACATTTCAATTTATTAATAAAAGAATATATTTGAAGATACTAAGAATGGAACAAATTAGGTCCAACTACTTTGTTGGAAGATTTTGCTCACAGTGATTAATTTCTATATATTAAAGTGAATCAAATTATTGAGAGGTAGGATTGGAACTGAAAAATTCAATGTCACAGCTGGACCAGGCGGGTGCTGAATTTTTCAGTTGCAATTGTACCTCTCAAATATTGTCCACACACGGCTCCTGGGTTTGAAAGCACCAACAGTAAGTTTGTTGGCATAAGTAAATAATAATTTGAATCAAATTTATTGACGCTGTATCACTTATTAAAATGGGACACGTTTTAAGCACTCATTTGTTTCCCTCCTCAAAACATGTCACATTTTTAATAAGTCATTTAGTATAATTCACTTTACTATCTAGAAATTAGGACATTTTTATTAAAATGAGGGAGATTCAGGAAATTTACACAAAATAAGAACTGTTATTCAAAACCAAAAATCTAGTTTTGGTTATAAGCGAGCTTTGTCCTTCAACATAAGTGTTAGTTCAATTATGCTCAATATGCATTTGTTTATAAAAAGCTTTCACTTACGTTTCAACTCCTTGCGTAGTTTGCTGAGATCTGCACAAATCTTCTTCACTTCTTTATTGCCCATTTTGTCTGCATGAGAAGGACGGAATCCAAATTCATGCTCAAAGTCCTCTTCATACCGTTTCAGTTTCTTCTTCAAACTGCAAGCAATACAATAAACATACAGGAATCAAACACAAAACCATAGCAGCATTATAGAGAGGAATAAGAGTTTTAGGAGAACTATAAATGTGAATGTGACCTGAGACATAGGTAGGTACCTGTTGATCTGTTTGGAGAGTTGCTTCACTCTCGTGTCTTCTTCTACTGGAGCAGAGATTCCATTATGATCACGATGAATTAACGCCAGTGAACTACGAGGAGACATCATCATCTGACGACTCACAACTGCCTCCTCCTGTAACACAATATGCACAACCAGCTCGGTAAACAGCAATTCTGCAAACCTTGGCTTACAATGCTACTTAAGTGTAGTTCACAAACTGTGAGGAGAGTCAATTTCTGCAACGAGTGTTAATATTCCTCTAGTGACTCCTACACCACAGTTTGTTACTGCTAGTTGTCGTCATGGGCAACTTTCAAGCATCATCAAAATGTTTACAACTCATCCAACCTACAATATTCTTAGTTCATTTGCCTTTTTATTTACACATCCTCTATATTAGTTATTTTGTTATACTTAAGACTTATCTTAAAACTACCACCTCTGTAGCGCAGTTGGAGGCGCACCCGCCTCTGGTGCAGAGGACCCAGGTTTGATCCCCGGTACCAGCACAGGGATTTTTTCCCCACTGGGAGGTCTGGTATGGGATGCACTCAGCCTCGTTAGGTCCCAGGGGGACCAATTGAGGAGCGACTTGATGGAGAAGTAGTGACCCCAGGCCAAGAAGGCTGTATAACTGATCAGCTGGGCTTGGTGCGCTAGCCACGTCTCACCCTCCAGTACTGCACCCCACCAATGACACCTGTAATGGTCAGAGGTGGGGGACGCAGCGGCTGGGCGGCAAGCCTTGGCCCTTCATGGGCTGATACGCTGGGGTTTAGTTTTAAACATCTTAAACGTTGATAGAATCAGGACTGAAAAATTCAATGCCATAGCCAGGATTTGAACCATGGATCTTCCACTTCACGCATGGCTGCTGTAACCACTGAGCTATCATGGCAACTTGCCAGTATGACATTAAATTCCCCAACCAACTTGTATTTTCCCTGTAGATTACTAGGGAATCTCACATTTCAGATAAGTTCCCAAAGGCAACTTACAATTGTCCCAGATTTAATTAAAGTTTTACGATTATAAGTTGCCCTTGGGCTACTTGTCTGAAATGTGAGTCCCCTTGGGTCATTTCAGGAAGTTAGAGCAGCCATGGGAGGTTCAAATACCAGCTATGGCACTGGTTCTACCTCTCAAACATTGCATGCACACAACTTGGTTGGCATAAAATAGCAATAACTATCTTAATCTAAAATAAGAACAAATTAGAAACTAAAAGCTTCACTTATCTTAGTAGTATTGCAAGATCTCCACAGCTGACATGTTTCAAGCTGTATCCAACTTATTTTCAAAGCTATACAAAGTTACCATGGTTACAGACGATCAATTTAAATGTCGCCAACCTCTGAAAACAAAATCCTATCAATACAATCCATTGCTGGTGCTTCAAAATTCATAACGTGTTTCTTGTTTTTTAAAAGAAATATCTTTTCCCAAACCATTAAATCTATAGGTCCATTTAACTGTTTTAATAATTTAACCTCTGGATTAATTTCATGATTAAATGACCAAAAATGATCCACCACAGCTGATTTATCAAGTTGTTTACATTTCATATTTCTAAAAGGTAAAAAAATGTAAGCATCAAATGGTTGTTAAAGGTTTCTACCCTCAAAAAAGTAAAAGATAATTGTATTTTTAAAAAGTTTATTTACCATCCGCAGGCCAATAAAAAATGTACAAATTTTTTTTAAAGAATATTGAATAAATTTGCTCCCTCAAAGTAAATTTAACACACAACATTTACTATATTTTTCTAAAAAGGATAAAATTGCAAATTATAAAAAATCTGGCATTTATTAATTTAGCTGTTTGGATTGTGATAGGGTTTGTATTGGTAAAACTAAACGACCATTTAGAAACCAAAATAAAAGACCATTTTAGAAATATTAAATATAAACAAATTGATAAATCAGCTGTGGCAGATCATTTTTGGTCATTTAATCATGAAATTAATCCAAAGGTTAAATTATTAAAACAATTAAATGGACCTATAGATTTAATGCTTTGGGAAAAGATATTTATTTTAAAAATCAAGAAACTCATTATGAATTTTTAAATACCAGCAATGGAATGTATTGATAGGTTTTTGTTTTCAGAGGTTGGCGACAGATTTTTTAAACTGAGATTGGTAACTATGGTAACTTGTTTGAATAGCTTTGAAAATAAGTTGGAGACAACTTGAAACACGTCAGCTCTGGAACATCTTGCAATATTAATAGCTTCCATGTTGTACATTTCTCGTGTAAGATTAGTCAGTGCCCTGTAGCAGTACTTACAGGCTGGCGATGTGCAAAGCTCCAGTTGCTGAAGCTCGTCAGAGGCTCCGTGCAATCCACCTGCTGATGTAAAGTGCTCAAATCCAGTGGTGGCGTGCAAGGGCTGGGAGCAGGCGACGGTGATCGCTCTCTTTCCTGCAAGTTAAATCTTCATTACAACTACAATTCATCACAAAGTCAATAAGCTATTCTACCATTTCTTCTTTATAGAATTTTATTTAACAGCACGAGTTGACCATCTAGAGCCACAACATGGTTGTATAGTTCATTTTCGTGCTCATCCGTGAATGTCCTGTGGAACATTCCTTTGTTTCAGGTGTATAATTTTCGTGGAACATCTTTTCCAGTTCCAAGACCTTTAATTTGATCCCCTAAAGTGCTTATGGGAACTCAGAATTTCTCACTGGCCTCTCAAATGGATATATTTCTATTTTTGACACTCTATTGCAAATATCATGTTTCTTTCTTTCCAAAGGCCCTGTATCTTACCTAAAATAAAAAAATATTAGAAAAATTGTTAATCCTAAAATGAACTGTCCATACTGCCTGCCAGTTTGGTGTCCGATACCAGTCAAGCAATGCCTAAATGTATAAGAAAGATTGACGTTACTTTTAAAAACAAATGCATCTTAAGTTAATAGTTTATAAACCTAAAAATAATGAATTTATTAAAATACTTAAAATGAAATTTTACTTATATTTGTTGAGTGTGTTCTGAGTAAAACTTAAGTCGGTGTCACTGAAATATGAAGGAAGGACAAACTGGCGCTACTCTCGCTGGAAATGCTGACTTTCAACTGATGCTGGTAAACACTGTGCGAGGTACCTTAGTTGGCAGCTCGGTTCTGCCATCTATTCCTAAGGTTAGAAACTACCCTTTTCTGATACTTCCTGCTGTCCGATATCGCCCGACCTTCCCCTACTCAAATGACAAATATGTACTGTCAAACATTTCACCAGCAATATCCAGTAACTGAAAGATACCTCACTGTCATTGTCACTATTATCCTATAGAAATTGTCTCAATTTCATGTTCCAATAATCATCAGCAATTCTTTTAGTCTTCTCACTAGCAAAACTCCATGACATCATCTCTCATGCATATTGATGAATTCACGAATGAATTGATGAATGAACTATTGCATCTGCACTGGGTGTATTTCTACTGATATAATTTAAACATTGCTGTTAAGCATAATTTCCAGTGCACCTCAATGCTTTGCCGAGTTAATATAGTTTGATACATTTTTTTTTTTTTTTAGTTAACGTCCTCCAACGTAATGTCATATCAGAAAGTGAATGAATGAAATGGGTGAAATGACACTCAAATGAGCCTGAGGTCCATGGAGCTTTAAGTTACCCGACATTCATCTTCTCAGGATATGGGAAAACCTAGGGGAAAAAAAAAAACCTTAGCCAGATAACTTAACCTAAGCGAGGTTCAAACTTGTGACCTCTTGAACATGAGGCAGACATGCTAACCATCACGCTACTGAGACCTCCAGAACATTCTGGAAAATTCCAGCTGCTATATAAGCCAGTGTGTTTGCAAGTGGCATACTTAGGGAGCAGTGCATTGGTAAACCTATTTCTAGTGCAGCAAAAAGTGCCATAATGGTCTTGTGTTCAACTCCCCAGTGAGTGAACTATCTGCAAGATGGGGCGACATCAGGTGTACTTCATTATGCTATTAGGTCTTAAAACAAAGTGGATGACGATTTCATTTACCTGCCCCGTTCTATATGAAATAATTATATCATGACTTATACGACTGATGTAGGTAACATCCCTTCATCGTTTATAATCTTAATTTCACATAGATCTGTCTATTTTTAATAACAGATGAAAAATACCTCTATAGTCTTGCAAAAGGATAAAAAACATTGGCTTCAAATACCTTTAGCTTCCCCCTCGACAGTCTTCCAAGGTTTGGAAATGTTGCCTCGCCTATACACACTCTTTGGCAGTGAAACAACGTTCAGAATGGTTGAAAGACTTTTTACATAATGAGTATATAATGCGTTAAAACTCTGTACCTTCACTTTCCTTCCATAATTATTTAATAACTTAAAAGCTATATTGTTTTCACATATGTACAGCCTGTACAATGAAATAGCGGTGAGGCTAAAGAACACAAAGATTTTCCACTCCCAGGCCACCAATGAGAAAAATAAAATTATGAGTTATTAATTCGAAAACATTGGTCAGGTGATTTTTAATGTTAACTTGCTTTATCTAAGAACAAGTGTTTAACATTTCTGCTAACAATGTTGATTATAATATGCAAAAGAAATACAGGATTATTAAAATATGTTGGCATTGGTATCACTGCGTATTGTACAGACATGTTCATAGCCATATCGGTAAGGCTAGGTCGACCTGCTACTCATAGCGTCTACAGGGGTGAAGGGCATAGTGTCCAAACAAAATATCATTCCAACAGTTTCAGTCACTTTAAAACAATTTAAGTGAAGGTGAGTGTAAAAAAGTGACTCAAAATGAACACTTCACTGTCAATAATGCTTCTATTTCTAATATTCATCCCAACAGTTCTGTTACACTTCGTCGTAAGAAAGTAATCTCGGGGTAAAGAAAACAACATTAACATCATAAATCCAGAACGAACTTGCAGCAAACATGGACACTACATATTGGGCATTAGAGGTATCCTATTACTCTATACTGAAATTAAATTTAAAACATTTTTAAACAATTTTAAATTAAATGCCATTAACGTTACCACAAAAGGCAATATTGCTTAAATATGTGCAGAAAAGAATACTGATTTCTTTTGTTTGGATAGAATAAAATTGAGTATTTAACTTCCTCGTTTGCTCACTGCACGAAAACTGCCTGGCCCTGGAACACCAGGCGCAACTAATTCAACTGGCTGTACTGTTAAAAGTAAATTTCATTTTCTTTTGTTTGCTATGCCTTAGTTATGTTTGTATTCAAGTAGAACAGTTTTGTAAACCCCTTTTAACCTTGGAGTAATTTAAGAAATGAAATTAGATCCTTTCTAGACTACATCCATGAGAAAGAATTGAATGCAACATTGGTATACCTGTGTGTGTAACTGCAGGAACGAGTGTGTTGAACTTGAGTTGGAACTGGCGTCCTGGCTCGAGTCCTCATCAGACGTGCTACTTGCAAGAGAGACTGCCTGGTGGCTAAGCCTTGAACTTGCTACTAGTCCATCCTGATCTTCATTTTCCTGCAAACAATTTAGTAGATATAACCTTCAGGAGAGCTACCACCGTTATTACAATAATACACCCTGAGTTTGTTTTAAATAAGACAACACTCACCTGTCTTTGTATAATGGATTTTACACAAGTTTGATATCATTGTATGATCTATGGACAACAATAAACATTATTAGTTTACTGGAAGCTACTCACTTTAAAATATTTTAATGGGTCTGTATCTGCACTTTGTTTATCAGCCGGAGTAGAACCTCACTTATATATTTTCCAAAGGACAAAGTTAAGAGAGATAATGCATAAATCAAAAAGCACAAAAGTGAATTTTCTTATGGAACTGAAATTTTCTATTAGATTATTTAACATGGAATTAATTGAACACTAGACGTTGTGAGAGGCAAGTCTGCTCATAAAAGAAGGCAGGGAATACTGTCATATAACAACAGAACGGGTAGGTCAAGAGAGTAACTCTGAATGTGGACAAATCCATTTCAACGCTTGTAAAGTTGTCCAGGTCGACTGACAATTGTGAAGTAAGAACCACAGTCCAGGCAGACCAAACAGGGATCGTCCAGCATTGCAGAGAAATCACAAGAAACCAGTGGAAGGAGTAACATGCGAGTTGTATAGTGCTACCAACACAATGACTGCGCCAGGGTTACCAGATTATGTTATGGAAATGATAACAAATGTAGCACATTGTCGGTCAATGCAAAAGTAATGTAAATGTCTAGTTTAAATGCTATTTATATATACCTACAGGCATTTGCACTTATATACACTGACAGACTTAACTAAAGCGTTCGACTGAATCTCACATAATATTCTATTTGATAAACCTTACTACTATGGAATACGGGGAGCTGAATTAAAATTATTAATAACCTATTTGGAGGAAAGAAAACGAATGGTTTTTGCTAATAATGAGAAATCCAACTTAGAAACTGTAATAGCACGAGTACCACAAGGATCTGGGCCGGGACCCTTTCTTTTTTTAATATATGTAAATGATTTAAAATATAACATACCTTGTACTTGTATTCTATATGCAGATGATACCACTTTATTGAATAGCAACAAAGATATGGATACTTTCAAACAACAAATGAATTCATCTACAGAACGTGCAAAAACTTGCTTCTCCTTAAGTAACTTAGCAATGAATGCAGCTAAAACTAATAACATACTGTTTACATTACAACATATTAAAAATTCTGTGAAACTGTTAGGATTGCATTTAGACACACTTTCTATCTTTGTAAACAGCTTGCACGAATATGGTATCTTTTATGTGAGCATAAAAAAGCACAAATGCAGAGAAATCGTATAAACCATTCAGCAATCAGAGTGGAGAAGCCCTGCCCACCTAGCACACCTCCCGCTCAAGCCGAGCCAATCCCCTGTGAGCAGCCTAGATATAAATACGGCACCTCCAGCCAGTGATTCTGTTGGAACTGAACCTTCGCAGAGAAATCTCTACCTTTAAGGAATCTATTTTCTATACAGTAATGATATATACGTCAAGCTGTGAAGATGTGGTAGGTACTTCGTGCATGTAAGTGATACACCAATCTGAAATGAGTTGGTAATATTGAATCCTAAAGACGAACATTAAATGAAACAATAGTAATCGTGCAGTGAAAGAAATAATCTCTAACTATAATTATAACTGACGCGATCAAACTTGATGTAATGTCACAGTGAGAAACCTTCGTCGAGACAACTTCCAAACAGTCTCGGATATACCTTCAGAAAACATTAAAACAAAAAAGTGTGAAGATTTGTAAACATATTCTATCCAAATATGTAGTTGTTAGCTAATGCTGGATTCCTGACAATGAAGTCATTACTCCTCTTGCTCTCCACTGGTGCATGGGGAGGGCGCTAGAAGTGGCCGGGCATATTTCAAGGTCGTCTTCTATCTCAATATAAATAAAATTAATTTTGGCTGAATTCAGTCTTTGAGTAACATTAGCCCTTGCCGTTTTTATCTGTTACCTGCTAAGTATAACCCTGAAAGTAAGAGCTCATCACGAAGTGCACATGACTGTGATGAAAGAAATTGTTGTGTAGTTTCTAGTATTTGAACTGTCTCACGCACGCTGGGAACACTTTGTTATCATCAGATACATTCTGGGCAACTTCGACTTTGCCGGAATGTCTACTGAGAGAGCAAGGATACAGTACACAGAACACTTCTTAACATAATAAAGTAAATAAATTAACATATTTCATACAGAAGGACCAGAAAAATGAAACACATGAATGAGAAAAGCTCTAAGTGAGCTAAATATTACACAACGTTCAATGTCTAAAACATTTAATGTATGTCTGAAGTGATCAACATATAAGTGAGGTTCAACTGTTTATGGAACAACTCAGTAACTGCGCTACACCAGTGATTGGAAGATAATGTGCTAGTGAAAGTTACTAGCATTTGTTCCATCAACAATATTAAAATTCTGACTAACCTTTGAAGAACCACTTCCATCTTGTTCTTCTGGTGGAGATTTTTTGTGTGTCAGCTGATGTCTGCGTCTTGCCATGTTTCTTCTGCCTCTGGGTGTGACTGCTCTGGAAAACCGTTCTGAACTGCGTCTTCTTTCATGCTCACTATCCTCAAACATTTCCACGCACGACACGTCACCGGAAGTTGCTTCATTTTCACTGTTTCCTGCAGCTCCTGATTTACTTGGCAGCTGGGCCGCTGCATTACGTTCATGAAGGGGCAGACCACTGTTTCGCTGGAAAAATGTTATTCCTTTACATCATCTCAAATCAAGTTGGGAAACTTAGCACAGAGGTAAAAGAACTTTCTTTTTTGACTGAGTGTAAACTGGGAAATGCAGTAAAACCTGCTTAGCCATTAGGATGGAAGAAACACAAAAAAGCAAATGAGAGTGGCAATAGCCAGATATAAATTAATACAAAATAAAATTACTACTAAAGAAAGAAAATATATAAATATTCAAAACGGAAGCAAAAGCCAAAACTGAAACAAAGCTATAAATATGCCAAAAGAGTAGAACAAAATATAAAGCTTCAGATCCTCAAAAACATGTTGCACTCTGCTAAAAACCTAAAAGCTCTTTCGATCACTATTTTGTCCTCCGCCAAGACTTCTGCAAGTCTGGCAGGCAGCTGCAGACAATCTTGAAGGTGCACTAGAGAGAAACTCTAGCAGCATGTGACGAACTGACAAAAGTTGTCACATAGCAGACAAAGAGGAGTAGCGTCCCTTTTAAATAGATAACCTTGTGAAAAATTGCAGTGGCTATTTGCAACCGAGCCTCCTCGCAGCGAGATATGCAAGAAGAGGTTACCCAGTTTATCGGAAGGGCTTTTACTTCTCTCAGCTTATTACCGTGGAAAGCTGACCACTCTTCGTGCCAGCACAACAGCACTGCTCTTCGCATTTCAAGCCTAAAAGTCTTCCTGAACTTCAAGTTCATCAGGTTACTGAGAGTCGCACATCAATCACTAGAGAGTTCCCTGAATCAAAATTCAACAGTCGAAACACACTGATGTTGTTAGGAGTTTCCTAACCAACATGTTCTAGGTAAATACTAGAAATAAATGGGAGTGTTAGTTTCGGCTAAAAAATTATACCAAAATATGGTATAATCAAAAAAATTATTATATTTTCCTTAATACAGAAACTTATTAGACAAAAGTAGATGAGTGAACATATTTTTTTAAAAAAAACTAGAAAGGGAGGGCAATAAATACTCTTAAGCACTATGTCCCCCTTTTGTTTAGTGTACTATACTCGGAGCCAATGAAGGTGATTGACAGTTGCATACCATGTGGCAGGAAGGTCGAAATGAACAGGAGTGGATGGAATGGGTGCATCATAGCAACAAAAAGAGCCAATTACAGCTAGGACGTTTTCACAGAACGGTACATACAAAACCAGTGTTGTCAATATTTAACACGTGATTAGCATGTGCCTGACGAGCAATCCAGCAGTAACAAACTCTGAATGAATGAATGAATGAAAGAGTTATTTGGGCATGTCTTTCGGCATGCCCTGGCTGTTCAGGGACACCCCTCTTCAGCCTCGTGGTTGTGCTTTTGTTTTTGGTCGTGTGGCGGATTTCAGTGGCGAGTGCCTGTATGCGTGTTGGTGTTGTGGGTTTTGTGTTTGGATGGGTGATGTGTGTGTTTGATCATCCCTAGCTGCATGGCCTGTCGTCTACCCAAGAAAGAAAAGAAAAGTCCAGGAAGTATAAGTCATTTGTGCTAGAAGTTTTGTCAAGTTTGTATGTCTACTGCAACAGCTCTTCGGTTACTTTTGTATGCTTGTGTGTTAGGTTTATGTGTGTTTTTATTTTAAGTGTTTATGTTTATTATGTGTTTAGATGTTTTGGAAATGTTGAAGGTGTTGTTGTAGTTTTTCTTCTTCTTCTTGCTGGTATTTGTCGTAAACGTCGATTAGTGTTATGAGAGGAGGATTTTTGTGTTTCTCTGTTTGTGTTATGGTTTTCATTTTTTGTGCGGTACACAAACTCTGCATCTTTTCCCTGGACTATATACAATGTAGCACCAACTTGCACTCAGATGCTGTCTGTGTGCCGACAAGTTCGTTTGCATCATTCTATTTATATGCGTCTGAGAGTGTATCTGTGCATTCGTTGTGAACATTTGCAATTGTTTTACTCTTTTAATGAATTTTAACCATGTGCGAAAATATTTGCAAAGATAGTGCAACCAACTTAGCGTAGTTGGGAAGCGAATAACATTGTGTTTGGTAAGGTACATTATATACCAATTAAGGAATTATGCAGCCGATGACATTCTGCAAACATGGTTGCAAAATAGTTTGGAGTCGTCCTTTCCTAGTGTTATCTGATTTAATTAATTTGGGTCAACGTAGTACAGGGTTACGTTGGGCGAAAGAACAAAAATTTCACTGTATTGTCAGTAATAAAGCTTCAGAAGAGGCTCTTACAGCAGTAAAAGATGGAAATTGTAAAAAAGTGGTTACTCATACAAAACGCTAAGAAGTGCTGCATCGGAAGAAAGGATAGAACAGGTTGTCTTTCTGCAGGTAATTCCAGCAACAACAGCAATGATACATGTGATTTGGATATCAGCGACATTTTCCCATTAGAATAAGCATTCAGCATTTCACAGATACAATGTGATGTATACTTGCATGTAGGTTCACTATTTTACTGCTGTCTTCAAATACGAATACAAATAACACCTCTTCTACATTCCACTTACCACTCCATGTCCTGCGGGAGCACTTGTTAAATCAGAGAGGAAGTTTCTTCCAGTATTCTTCTTGTTTATACTTCGTCCTTTAACAAGTGAAAAATCTTCATGACTGCTCACTCGACGAATACTGTCTTTATGATGAACTCCACCATCCTCAAACGGTCGCTCTTCTGAGTTAGACCTATGCACAACAGACATGCTAAATGTTACATTCACATCGCTTTCTCTACCTATTCATTATCTACTACATGTGAATCAAGATAGACATTCTTAATTGTTAATATATTATTTAAAAATTTAAGGCAAATGACAATATGCTTTATAACAATGGTTTGAATCTTCTCAATTTTATACAGTAGTTAATTTGTGAAATCATTTTAACCCATTGTTCCAAGAGGTCAGAAGCTGTCAATATTACCTTCGATGTTAACATAAATAAAACATTTAAAAAAAAAATGCTTTCTTAGAACAATTGATAAGACTGAATGTATGTACCTTATGACCTTCCTGTCCTGGGTTTGTGAACTGAAGCTCTCATGGCGTTCCTTCCGTTTGCGATGCTGATGTTGTTTGGGAGGCGCTGAAACAGCTTCAGCCGTTAGTGCTGGTTCTGCAGGTAGAGCAGCCTTAAGTGCTTGGTCCACCTGCAGCCTGCAACAAACAACAAACAACCACTTACAACAATATTTTCATTTAACAATGGAAACTCTCCACATGGTGTATTTTAATATTATCTAGTGCATATATTGTTATTTTCTCTACTACAAACAATGAGCACTCCACCCAAAACTTCAACACTGAGACTTCACCGGAGATATGTATTTTGACGCCTCGTAACTTGCACCATAGCTCGGTGGGTAGAGCACTGCCTGTTGTGCCAGGGGTCCAGGGTTTGATTCCCAACTGGGGGTGGGGATTTTTGCCTAGCCAAGTTATTCTCTATCCTTTCCTTAGTCTGGACACATGTCAGTGTGAACGTGCATGTATAAAACCCAAATAAGAAGCACAGTGTACGAGTTAATGCCATTGCCGATGGTGCGGTTCTTGAACATTATTTATAAATGTTTTGGCGTCTTATGTCGCCACACACTGCGGAACCATTTGATGTAGTTTTTTAATATTTCTGGGCAATTAGCGATGACAACTAATCTCTTGGTCTTAGGTCATGTTGACGGAATAAATTCATTTATTGCACACTTTTTATTAACACAGTTATTACGTTGTTATAATATTACAATGCTTTCTTGAATACTTCGTACAAGTTGTCATGTCCAAAATCATCTAATTCACATTTTTTTAGAAGACTTATGTGAATGCGTAGATTACGAAGTATTTGGAAAACATTTCTATATGTAACCATGGCAATGCTGCTCGGCTCTTGTCTTCCTTAACAATATCCCTTTGTACTTCATTGTTCGCTGCATATATCGTACGATTTCATGGTTGTTACGGTCATGCCAAGAATGACATCAATTTATATTTTAAAACCCCTAATATGGTATGATACAAAATAATTATTAATTATGTAAACATGATTGACAATATTTGTCATTTTCACAAATTGAGAATAGATCAAATAAAAGAAAAATATTAAGTTAACAAAATCAAGTTGTAATTAATAATTGTTTGGTTTAAAGATTCCTTGAAATATGTATATATCTGATGACCATTGTGGTAAAAATGGAACAGATATAACTTTACTCAGTTAAATACCACTCTAAACATCTCATACAAAGATTTTAAAACTCCCCCCGCTTCAAATCATTTACATGAAAAATTTTCGAAAATATTTATTTCCTAACAAATAGCTGTAACGATTTCGAATATGTTTAAGGTATATTTCGACGACAAAAAAAAGAAACCGCTTAATTTGAACCTTTTAGGAATAGCCTCTGAACTCTTCTTCATTCTGTATCAGATACAGAAAATATGTATAATTTTTTTTTTTTTGTGGTGTAGTTGACCATTTTTAAAATATTCTTATTGGTTCGACTTTTCAAACATTTTATACTTTCCTCAACTGCCAATCGCTATTCTTTGTGTGTCTGTGGAGTGGGGTGAGGTGTGGGGGGGGGGGGGGGCAGTCATATAAATAAAATAAAATTCCAAAGCCATCACTTAGCGAACAGCTTTAAAAGTTCTTTCATTAAATCGACCGTATTTTTATGTCTACAAAGAATGCGCAATTAAAGTTGTTCATTTGCTACAAAGTAGATAGGCGAATATGCTTTTGTCAGAATAGGTTTAGAAGAGTGGATAGAGAAAGCACTAGGAATGTGTGATTATGTATAGGTTCTGGAAACGCCCGCTCGGTGCTTGTTGCTATTGACAAGAAAAGCCGAGAGTCGATAATTGCGAGCCGCCGGGGTCGGTCAGCTCGCGTCCCAGGTGTTCACGAATCAAAGATGGACACTGGTCGAGTGAGGTATTCGCTTTGCGGCTGGCTGCAGCGTCTACGTCACTGTAGTTCGCGCCGTAGCCTGTCTATCTCGTTAGCCATGGTTGTTAACTAAGACACATGTCTGCACGTGTACCATTTAATACCTCGCTTTTTATCTCCCTGTCTGTCTTCTTTAATTACTCGTCAGCCACATGTACAAGTGCATGCAGTTTTTGTCGAGTCGAGGCGAACCCACGCGACGCTCCGTCTTTAGACAAGAGCTGCATTGCAAGTGTTTTGTTCATGCCAGACGCTCTCCTTTTATTGAACTTCAACTTCTCCAGTAACAATAACAGACAACAATTAGCCTGACAACAAGTGCAATATGAAATGCGCTTTATGTTCACTAACTCTTACGTGCTTTTACTTTCAGTACTTGGGTAACATTGAACTTCGACTTTGATCTTGGCATTAGCAGCGCGAATCTCTCTTCGTTCCATTTAAACGCCGCCTTTAACATCGAAGGTCTTATCGGCGGCTTCCTTCCTTTGGAACAATTGCTCATCGGCAATAATGCTCACTTTTTTTTACTAATTATGTAACTTTGAATTTGTTTAGGTTAGGTTTTCTTTTTACGAACATTAAATTCTCACACATTTCTTTCACTCAGATTTCCATATTCTAGGGAGGATCGGAAATAATGCTGGCTAAAGAAAAAGGTCCATCGTCCAGCCGGGAATCGAACCCTGGACCTCTGGAGCATGCTAACCACCAGAGGACAAAGGCATTTCAATGTTATTTTTGTCATGGCGTCTTTTTAAAATCAGCTACATTTAAATATCACTACTTTAACCAATAAAAAGGTTTTATTTATGGATTTTCGTTAAGTACTGTAGTTCTCAGCGTCTCATTTTATATCGGACGTGAAAGAATACTTAATTTTGCTCAGAAGCCTCTTCGTTAGGATTGAGGTTCTTTTACGTGATGTGCATCTAACACACGAGACCACCAGCTTTACTTCCCTTCCGAAGAAAGCCATGCTAAGGATTATTACGCCCGAAAAAAGATGCATCGAACTCCGCGCAACATGCCGAAGACGTATTTTCGAGGCTGATATTTCACTTGCTGTACTTGACTTCCTTAAGGAAGTTTCGTGTTTTGAAATATACAAATGTATAAACAAATTCAAGCCGCGTGCTTCTCTGATGACTTATACACAGATAAGTGCGGAAGTGAAACAACATTGTTCCAAAAAAGAGGAGCGCTGGCTTGTGCGAGTACAAACCAGTTACATATTTCCTTTTACCAAAGGTTGTTTTCCGACATAAATCTTGCCTTTTGATAATGAGAACTCCGGTTTTCTCTAGTTCCTACTGGAACATAGTCGCTGCCAGAAATAAGTGAAGTGCTTCTCAATATCACATTCTATATTGAGTATGAAAGACTGCTTAATTTTGCTGAGAGGCCTATAGCGGGCTTCAGGTTCTTTTGCGTGAAATGGAACCTCCGGCTTTACTTCGTTATTTTTAGTTTTCTTAAGTTGTTTTAATGGTTTTGATTCAAATACCATATATTAAGGTATCAAAAAATAAAATGTATCTTTGAATTTTCTGGGAATAGCCTAATAAAGTCTTCATTTAGAATCCGAAGGTCGCGGGTTCAAATCCGGACCAGACCGATTGTATTTAAGTCTGCTTAAAAGCGACTGTCCCTTGTTAGTAGATTCACTGGTGTGTAAAAACTCCTGCGGGACGAAATTGCGGCACACCGGCGACGCTGATGTCGTCCTGACAGTTGACAAATATTTTCATTCGGAAGCAATTTTGTATAACTTTGCAAAAACTGTACATCTCTTTAAAAGAGTTTACGACATTTTAAATTAAGTTTTTTTGTAGCATAAGCTATTTTCGAGATGACCTTTATTAAAGGTTGGAATTGTTCAATAGTCGATATTCAGTTGTTTGTCACGACTGAATACGTAGTAGCTAATACGAGGGTGGAGAAAGCCATGTGAATGTAACACATCGTTCAGTGTAGCACGCGTATCTCTCTCTACAGTTCGCAATAAGAGCAGAAAGTGTGATATTTACATTGGCAGTGCACTAAGCTGTTTGATAAACGCCGGACCAGTAAGTAACTCGACGCTTGCCTAACCTTGCTCTTCATTTCTTACATACACACGTACGTACGTGCGTCTATAAATACTCGCCGAATTCATCTACGTAAGCAATCAAACATGCAAACTTCTGTCTGCTTTTTGAGCAATTCTGGAGCTTTAAATATCTCCTGTTGCAACATCATTATCACACCCAAGAGTGGCTCGGTTCGGCTCGGCTCAGTTCGGCTCGCCTATACAAGGCTTGCCAAAACTTTCCCTCGCGTCTTTTGCACAAAATAAATAAAAAGGGCTTGGTGACACTTACACGATGGACAAGTTAACCAACCTTGCTCATATATTCCAACCCCTTATGTACAAATTGCCACTGTTTGACTAATCTTCGGATACTTACACCAGTGTTTAAGCTGGAAAATAAAACAACGTCGCAAAAACCCGATCCGGCCCAATACTTCAGTCACAACCACGTTATCAGTAGAACTGACATGTAAGATAACTGCGGGGGCGAAACTCCGACACACCGGCGGCGCTAGCACGATCCTGGCAATTGGTTGCGTCATTAAGAAACAAAAAACATTTAATATACTAGGTGAAATACTCGGTATCGCCCGTGATTTTATCCCTACGACTTTTACACTTATGTTGGAGCCTATAAACAACCCAAAATTAATAAAAACTATGCAAAAGCACTGTTGAACAACTCCCAATACCACAGGAAGAAAAGCAAGTAGAGAAAGCTGTGTGAATGTAAGACGTTGCATTTCTATGTCAATCATATAGAAAATTGCATGAATTTTTTGTGGAAGACCGAGTAGAGAGAGAAATGTGATTGTGTTTCACAAAAGAAAAGTGTGTAGCGAAAATCGTATGAATGTGTTGCACTTCTATTTCAAATATAACTAATTGTATAACTTGTACATCGAAGGGGGACAGAGAAAGAAGTGTTACACCATAAACTCTTTATCATTTTGCACAATCAATATAATTGTGATCCATAGTCGTCAGTGCCTGCAGCGTTTACAAAGGACATCCGCCAGTGAGGGGGGGGGGGGGGGGGGGGGTCGTGTAGCAGACGCCCTGTCGCTTCCGACCACGAGGTCGTCAGTGTGCGACAACCTTTATGCTTTAAAAGTGTGGCAATATTAAACAATTCGAGTCATTAATATTCTATCTGTTGAAGAATGTGTTGAGAAATGCATGTGAAACCTGGCTGAGTTCACTGACGCAGTGGTTGTTCGCGCTAAAAGTACAAGCGCTTGCCAGTAATCCACATCTGTATAGAATAAAGCGCGGTTATTCCTTTAGCTTTGAAATCACGCAAATCCAGTGTGGCAAACCTAGCGATTTCCTCGCTATTTCTGTGTTAGCGCCCTAACACAAATGTCACTTTAAGCTAAACGTGGCAAACTTTGTTTGTTTATAGCCAAATTGTCTGATGTATTTATACCCACATATTTAATTAACTCATAAGGTATATTACTGTTGACTGCACAAGCTTACACGGGAATCAAACTCCAACCCGCATTTAGAGTGGCATTTCGCACTCCAGAGCTACCAACATTCTCACGTAAAAAAGGCGAAAAAGTAAAGCTCGCCAATCTAACGAATTTCGCCTGCGCAAGATGGCGCGGCTTGTTTACAATACGAGCCAAGTTCCTTATAAAAGAAAGCGTCTGAAAGTGATAGCATCAATCCTAACGCAAATCCTAAGGCACTCCCATTATCTTGTCCACTTTTAAAATGCTTAGTTAAACAGGGTATGCAGTTTTGCGGATAGATGAACAATATCCGAAATATCCATTATATTACGTTATGAATTATTCTGGAGTAAATGTTAGCACTACGGGTCCGGTGTTTCATGGCAAATCATAGCGCGCAGGTGAATGTTTAGGATACTGCGCATGCTTGGATGGGTGTAGGTACCAACCTAAGGCAGGGTGCAAAATCAGCTAGTTTAGCGAGGTTTTAGGTGCCCTTCTACTTACTCTGAGAAAAGCTAAAAGTAATCATTATTTAGAAGTTAAAGTTAATAAATGTTATCTTGTGAACATTAAATTTTGTTACTCCTAATGTATAGATTTCTTTTCTTCGATTGTTGCTCATATAACGTAAATGTTAAGAGAGCATTGACACTTCATTACACAAATCACAAATACACTTCTTCCAGCGAATCACAAACTGTGAGTAAAGAAGAGCCATTTCACTGGTGAGTGAAATCAGCAAGCTCGCTGCTGCATGGGAAGTAATATATGTATGTACGTACAAACTTGCCAGTAACACGTGCCCAAGCCAGGACACGTGTACCTAACCAACACAGCTACAGAACGTGAATAAAATAGGAACCTCAGTTTGTTCCTCCATTTGCCGTGCAGCGCTCTCCACTTCAGGTTGACGGACGACACCAAAGGAAGAAGAATCCGCAGTAGCAGATCCTGATTATGGTGCAGTTACCCTCTCCGATATCTAAATCCTCCCACTTTTGGTTACCTTTAAACCCTTTTTCTTATCAAGACCCTGATTGGTGCGATTTGTCGTGAGTCAACCTTCAACTGTTTGCACTTTTGCACCAATAGCTTTGAGGAATCTACACCATAAAGTCAACTAAACTTGACCGTAAAAATAAACTTGAAACAGAGAGGTTAAAGTTACTTATACAAACTTTAAAGCCCTGCTCTACGAAAAGTACGTAACGTGGCAATATTCAAATGAACTGCCGCTTCATGATAAGAATTCATATTTATTCCTGGCATTAATTCAGTTTCTGAAAAGTGCTCGGGAAAACTATTAACAAAGATGAGAAATGTAAGTAAAGGTCAATTGATTTATTAAGCGTTACGTATGTAGTAAACATTTACGTCAAATAAAAATTCAATGCCGCTACATAAAATCCTGTTTACTACATTTTCGAGAGAAGAGAAAGTGTTCTTTTAGTAGGTAAGACACAGTATGCTATTTAACCTACAAATCTGATGTCGAGATTTCACAAGAAATGCATGTTTTTAGAACTAGTGTATTCCAAGGTGTGCTTCTGTGTACTTAAACCAAATGTTTGATGAAGGTTAAACTGAATGGAAGTTGTGAATTTGCCAAAGATGTCGTGCGAAGTTTTGTCAACAAATCCCTCACCCCAAACTAACCTTCACGTGGCAAAATATTCCACATTTTCTGTAAAATACCGCAAGTTTAAATTATGTTCATGACAAATGAAATGTAGGTATGTCTTGAATTTTCTGCGAGCAGTCTGTGAAGTGCTCTTCATTCTCAATCACTTTTGTACAACCGCTAAGCTGTAAGAGATGGACAAAATCTTACTACACGTTAAAACACATAAGTGTATGTCTAATACTCTTTTTGTAGAGATGCCATTTCGGAAATATTTCTTGTTAAATGCAAATGTTTTTATCAAATGGAAAGCCGTTATTCATTGTTTTGCCTCTTGTCCATGCAAAAAGAATGGAATTTCGAAGTCATCACATAACGACCAGCTTTAAAACATTCGACTATTACTTAAATGTCTACTGTATTCCCATATTCCACTTGTATCTTAAAGAGAATTAACAGTTTGTAATAACAGTACAAGAGTAGAGAAAGTCACGCACGAGCCGCCACTGTCAAGCAGCTTACGTAATCCTACTTGGAACATCTCGACACAGGCTTTTGTTTTGTGGGTGCGCTGCGCTGCGCCCAGCAGTCTGTCATCTGTCCTCTACTCGGTATTCTCGTGCCTACCGCACACTGCCTCTTCAAGTCCAGAGGTCCCGGGTTCGAGGGTGGACATTATCCCACATCCCCTCTAGAGCTTGCAGTATGTAGTGACCACAAGTATATCACACGTGTCGCTTAAGCTATAAATGTTCGAGCGAAGCGAAAGTCAGACGTGATTATATTTATCTGCACTATTTCATAAACAACATAAGAATTTAAATACTATATAGCAAAGATCTGACCAGAAATTGTGAAGCTTTATAACAAATAACTTAAGATATATTCGTTTCGATCAGGTAGTTCGACTAAACATGAGTGACCTAGTAATAAATGGTAATTTAACGCCTCTGTGTAAGAAATAGCCCAGCTATGAGACAATGAACATCATTGTTCACTGAGCAATTGTAACCCTAGATGTTAAAGACGTCATATGAATGAAACAATGGTGTAAAGCGATAGTCAGGTTTTTATGGTGTGTCGATATTGTGACTTTGCTTTATACACGATCACAAGAAGAAATGAATAGCGACTTCCCACTTGAAAAGTGTAAAGCTGGGGTCCCATGGTCCAAGTTTTTCTTTTTTTTTTTAACTCGCCTAGATCGTATCTTATTGCTACGAGTTCACCTTTCGACGTTGTACTGTGTAATAAACATTGGGCGTCGTAGTTTTAACCAATTTTCCGTGTCTGACTCATGTATTGCTCTTCACAAACCTTTTCCTGAAAAGACTTCGGGGAAGGGGGGGGGGGGGAGTTCAGAGACCCCCTATTTCACAGGTGTTTCCATGTCATGCTAAGAATGTTACGCCCATTGCCCATCGTCGCGTTTGAACCAGGAACCTAGGTAACCAGAGGCTAGTATTTTACCCTCATACCACAGTCGTTGTTACTAAAAATCGCTTTATCCTCGGTTAGATCATTAAAAAAGGTTACTGACACATGCTGAGACAAATGGCCAAAGGAAACCTTGCGCATCGAACACAACAAGCTGTGTTTCTATTTATTTGCACTTCCCTCGTGTGCGTGCGTGCGAGGACAATGGTGTTGTGCGCAGGCGCAGGCGCGTACACGCACACTCCCACTCCGACCGTCGAATGTGTTACTGTCTGTTACATACATGCTGCACGAACGCGACCTCCCGAAATAAGAATCACTTGTGGTAAACAAAGTGCAGTGATTCGCCTCCAACACAAGGACAAAAATAGATCTCATCTTTTGTGTAATTACTTTTAAAAATCTGATGTGTTGCACTCACAAGACTTTCTCTATCCTATTACCGATTTTCTTGTGCCTTAGACTGATAGTCAAATCTTTTAAAGCTTTAAAATTTGTTCTTTGCACGGTCAAACAGATAAAGTGAAAGTATTGCAAAACTCTCACAAATATTAAGGAATATCTCGGAAATAGTTCACTGCAGAAAAAAAAATAGTTTTACATAAGTTACGTGTTTAAACGAGACACTTCATGGGCTATAGCCAGAAAATTTTCCATAAAAATATCTTAAACGTATCCCATTTTAATAAAAATCGTTAGCCATTTTTGAGAAAATAAAAATGTTCCATGTAAACGGAGTTTAGGGTAGAGGAATTTTGTTCAAAACCTTCGTGTGACGTCCTTGAAATATGTTAAACCCTTCTGTTTGGATTCTGGGGGCCTCGAAACATGTATTTCAGCTGAAATGTCGACATGGAATTTTAACACCTCACCTACTTGACGTAGTAGAAATGAAGATTAGTTTTGTGAAGTTTTCAGTGGCTACTTGCAAGGTGAACGCTGCACATTCCATCAGTGTGGTGCGGTGCGGCCGCACTGACGCAACAGCAACTTCATCTGTTTACATCCGCTCGGCTAGCTAGCTGTCCACTCAACAAGTATTTTCAGCACTTCCGTTCGTCCTGCCTCTCTCTCTCTCTCTCACTCGCTACATTCACTTCTGTCATAGATAAAACTCCCATCCCACCACTCTTAAATATAATTACGTTTCCGTGGTACTTCAAATCGATTTGAGTCCAATCCTATTCTCAATACGGCACGCGTTTGCATAATGAATTCAATCCGTATTGAGATCGTTTTAAATAGGCTGTGCTCGATCATAAATAATTCAAGCTTTTATGTTGGTCACTTGGTTTGTGTTGGCGAACCTGTAAAAATGCTTCCCGTGTATTCTAAGTACGTTTCGAGGTTAGGGCATGTTTCGGTAGATGTTTTCATGCAGTATCTAATCCCAAATGAATTCAAATCGATTAGAAAAGCCTTTAAAAATGCATTTGGCGAAGAAGCACCATTTAATTGTACAGCGAAGATGGAGGTTTTGTTGGAATGGTTCGCAGAAGAGCAGTAAACAAAGGCACATATGTATGTGAATGGAACGTACCGATATTACGGCCGGCCGTTCTTGTTACGTAAGGAACACAAGTACCAGACACTCCAAGTGAAGTGGTTCCAGGCCTCGGCTTTAGCTAGAAGCTCCCCCGTGTACCTCGCCCCGCCTGCACGTCTACACCTAACTCCATATCCTGAGAAGACGAATGTCTCATACGGAGCATCATTTTAATAATTCCATTCATCGTCCGATGAGATTGGCCGACACTTTGTTCCCTAATCAACCAATTTCAATGAAATGTTTAGGTTAAGTTTACATCTTGGTGCGTTTCACTCTCTTAGATTACACAGTTTTGTAATTAACAACTTACTGTGTGCTTTTAGAAACAATTCCATAGTAATAAGACATATTTTTTGCTATAATTAAAACCATAACTGTATGAAAATTATACGGAGAAAGCTATTGAAGACTGGACCATGTTCTAAGACTTATTTCTCTGTACTCAAGGGGCCTAAAAACATGTCTTTCCGTTCAAATCTCGACATGGGATTTTTGGGTGGAATACAATACTTGCTATACGTAGCAGAGAGAGTCCAAAGTTGTGAACCTCATATACTTGATGGTGAAATGTTTGCGGAGGAGAGTGTGTGTGTGTGTGTGTGTGTGTGTGTGTGTGGGATTGTTCTCCTGGCACTGGGCCACGTGAGTCAATCCCCCAGGTAGGTTCCAGGAAAGGTAAGTACAGAAACACTACCGAAAAACTCAATTTTCAATTTAAAGTTGCTGAAACTCTCCACGTTTCCATAGGGAATTGGAATCGATTTGAATCCATTCCCAATTTAGTGCTCAGTATAATCCAGAATGAAATCCATTTGTATACTCAACGCTCAAGCATAAACAATTCAAGCTTTTATGTTGGTTACTTAGTTTTATGTTGGCGAACCTGTAAAATGTTTTCCGTGCATTTTGAGGTTAATGTTTTTGAGAAGAATATAGTGCGAGATTATAACAACCGGAATGAGAAGTGAAATCGATTTGAATTCGCCTTGGAAACGTAGTAAATGTAATGTTTGAATGGTTGTACGAACATTGCATGGTGCACAAGTCTATGTTTGGACGTTAAGGTAAATGGAAATAACTCGACTGGGAGTCAAACCGGTCCTACTGGTTTAAGAGGCAGGTGCTTCACTTTCCTTACTCCGCTAACATCTTGACCTTCCTTATCAAACAAATGTGTGACCCCGAGCTAGTCCAATCTCCTATAACATTTAACGTCATATCGCTGTCGGAACCATTTACGTTTTCATAGCGAACTCAATACGGATTAAGTTCTCTTGCCGAACTGAATAGCCGAGCGCATGGAGACGCGGATTGAAACCAAGGTCAACCACTGGATCCGATCCGATCATTTCGTGAAATCAGTTGCATGGAAACGGATCAACTTCAATCCACCAAAAGATTCTAACTTGTATTATATTTGTAACACTGCACTCGTCATTTAGTCTTCTTGCTGAAAGTGGTGCAATAAAATAAAATAACAAATCCACTTTTATTTCTATAATCTAATCAAAAGCACTCACTAACCTCAAAAACTTGTTGAAATGGGCACAAAACAGGTTCGCCAACACAAACCAAGTGAGCAGCATAAAAGCTAATTTCTGCTTAAGCCATTCATATCCAAAGCGATCTCACTTCGGGATTGAATTCGCCATGGAAACGTAGTAATTGTAGGAATGTACGGTCTAACCCTTACTTTTTTTTTAAAGTCAGAGAAATAAGAGTTTCGTACACACAAATAAGAGAAACATTACTTGTCTCTATTGTATATCTTATTAGTTAGGGTAAAAGTACTCACCTAAAACTTATTTTTCATGTAGACTCCAAAGTCAATAGTCAAAAGAAAGCGCAACAAAATAATGTTCCTTGTTCTGAAGGAGACATAACCTAGACTACACATTACTAACATAAGCATCCTTGCACATTATTACATTAGTGTTTATTAGAGGATAATAAAGGCTGCTGGGCTTGTTTCAGACATTCAATCAAAATCAGCTAAGTCAAAATGTGGCACTTCTTCATATTCATGAAATATCTTAATAAAAAAAAAAAAAAAAAAAAAATAAGTTTTAAATAAGAGATGGCAGCACTGCTCAAATAATATTAGATCGTTTATACGCCCTACATGGCTTCAATTGCTAATCGGCAGTGAGGTTCAACTTTGTGCATGCGCACACAAGTTCATAGTTCCAGACTCGAGAGGATGGAGAAAAACCCTGGATAAACAAATTCCCATCATCCAGCATCGAACCCGTGAGTCTCTGGGCTTGGAAACTATCACGCTAACCACCACATACGATTTAGTTCCACACTTTTCATATAAAAATGGTCGATTCCAGAAACAACAGACTACGTTTTCATAGGCAATTGAAATAGCTTTGAGTCGTCACCCCGGGTTGAATACCTACAGGATCGATATCTTGTTTCCGTATTCAAGTCGATTTGAGAAGCTAGGCTAAAGATGCCATCTTTCACTGCGTTCGTACACGCTGCACGTTGTCATTTTGTTTTCTTAGCACAACTGGTGTAATAAAACAAACAAGTCACTTTATTTGCTTCTATAATCTCGCAATATATCTTCACGAAACATAAAACACACAGAACAAACATATTTGCCAGGTTTGCCAACATAAACCAAGTGATCAGCGTAAAAGCTTGAATTATTTCATCCAAATCGATCTCAATACGTATCGAATTTAACATGGTTCGTGTTCAACATGGGATTCGACTCAAATCGGTTTCAGTTCTCCATGGAAATGCAGTGATTATTAAACAAGCAGTGGTCAATGCTCCGGCTTCTCATCTCAACCCACAAGTCTATGGTTCGATTCCCGTCTGGGCTGGGAAGCTTTTCTCTCACATATTTACAGCATATGGCATTCGATAGCGAGATTTGACCTGAAATAAAGGCGCTCTGACCCGTGCGCATGCGCGTGTGATATAATGCGCAAAGCTCAAACAAACCTGTATGAGTTAACGACATGCAATATGTCCCAAAGGAAAGGCCAGCGATATGAATACTTAAGTTGAATTAAGACTGAAGGTTAGAAATAATGTACTAATTATGCTAAATTTTCAAATGTATAGATACCATACGTGAACTGTAATGCAAGCATGTTCCACGGTAAGTTTCAAGCACTTTGTTCTAATAGTTCACAAATTATGACCAAATTTGTGTATTTTTTGTTACGTCACTAAAATAAGGTCCCTCGCGACAAAAAATGGTATAATATTTATACACAAAAGATAAAAAAGTTATATGTAATCCATCTTAACAATACTACATAATATAAAATAAAATCAAAACGATAACATCTAACCTCATTTCAAAAACTATTATTCATCTCTCTCCTCTTAATTTAAATACGTGTACTAAATCAAAATCTCTCCTTTAGATTACAAATACAGCTACTTTTTAAAATTGCTTTTACATTTACTTTTTAAATTTATGTTTCTGGAATATGTGTAGCGCATTTCATTAGTGTAATTAAAAGATGCTGAAGAAGAAACATTTAAACATGCAGTGGACATTTAAAAATGGCGTGCGTCCGCAGACAAATGCATTTTTCCCATAAGGATTCAAATCAGGTTTGGTTTCTTCTCGATTTTCATGAAATTTCAGTCATACATACCTTGAAAGGTGGGCGTAAAAGTAAAAAAAATGTGTCCGGCATAGTGGAGTATTACAAATTGTGGCAATTCTTTCTTTCTTAGATTCAAATAATCAAGTTCACGCAGGGCTTGACGATCCTAAGCCGCTAAGCGTAGTGTGTGATCCAGGAGCACAAAATTAAAGGTAAACACATTTAACTGTATGCGAACTAAAAACAGACTTTTTTACTACTCGTATTGAGGTTAGGTAGGAAAGAAACTTCCAAATAGCTGAATAGGCTATTGTTATTGCTTGTGATTGAAAAACAAACGTTTGTAAGAATAGTTTGTATCTCGTAATTCTGTCCATTTGTGGAAACGTTCCAAGAAATTTGAAAAATTATCAAATTCATTTGTATAGACCCCTCTAAGTTCTTTAGTCATATCGATTAATGACTTGAGAAACAAGATGGTGTTATTACTCGAAGTGTAGAGTTTTTAACGCCTAAACATGGACAATGTAAGACTTTATGGGATGTAGGGAATAAAGAAGCATTGCCCAAGCCGGCCGGTGGGTAATCTCCTGCAAGTTTGTTCACGCACGCGACGGCAGCCATGTCAACATGCACACGTCAAGTTAACAACATGTACTTACTCTGTTAATGGAAATACCATGTGTCAGAAGTCTACGCTGAATTACAACTACTTCACATTACACTCCCTGGCACGAAAATAGCAAGGTGCACTGATCTCACACGCTTTTACAGTTATTTATAGTCACTAGAGAGGAGTGAATTTTCCACATATGAGGCAAGGTTTACTCGCTGTGTGTGTGTTCACTGGCTGGTCACCGGCAAACGACTAACTCGATCCTATAAAAAGCAGGCAAGCTGGCGATAGATGCGGGGAGGAGGAGGGGGGGGGGGGGGGGGCAAGCAGGCTGGCACTATTTACAGAGTGCTAACTTCCCACAACACTGTGCAGAGCGAGATAACACTGGTAGGTATGCGATAGTGACGTAGGATCCCAACTTGCCGCCCACATGCAAAGGGGCGATTCAAGATTTGGGGACACACAAACATACGTATTAAATGTTTCATTCAATAGTTTGTTCATTAAACAATTTCAGTACAGATCAATTTTTTAAGAGCTGGTCGTTATATAAATGCTTAGAACTACTTTTGAAAAAATGAAAAATGTTCGTGTGGCAACCCTGGGAGATGCTCACCTTAAATAGCAAATCGTTTACGAGTTATGCGCGCGCATCCACACACCCACGCAACTTTTTCTAAAAATTATATATTTTTTTATGTATTGAAATTGTCTCAAAACATGTGTTTCTGGTGAAATTGAGGTGCAGAATTTTTATTGCAATACAACACTTGCTCTGCGTATGTTAGTACGTAACAGGGAAAGTAAAAATACAGTACATATGCATGTGCGTAAAGTCATGGTGAGGTTATGAACTTTTATAACTGCTAAATGAAATGAAACATGCGTTACATTGAAGGTTATCTCAAAGAATGGACGAGGTAGCATGACTTTCATTACTGTGCGCGAGCAAATTGGCCCATTTTACACAAGATATAGAGAGTATATGTTGAGTGGCAATATCGTCGCAAGCACTTTACCTGTGCTGCCGTGGAGTGGCCCGTATCCTGGCTTCTTAACCTAGGGGTTCCAGGTTCGATTCCCTATCCCCCACAGAGTATAAGTATGGGCGTGAGTGTGTTAAATGTTAAAGATTAAGGTTAGGAAACGCTACAGTTCGGTGAGTAATAATTCCATCAGTGACTGCCTCAATGTTCTGAGGCTATAGTAGCACGCTAGCTTCCAAATCGAGCGTCCCAGGATTATTCCCAACCTCCCTAAAGTATGCATTCAGTGTTTTCATTGTAAACAAACCTAAGTGGTGTATTTTGGTGTTAAAACAAATGACAGTGCATGTAGCGAACATGAGAAATAGATATGGCGGAAGCAAATATGTTATCATGGTTAGAGCACGGACCGAAGTTCATATATCGGGTCTAATACAAAACAAATTGAGGTTAGAGGTCCGCCATATTGCTACGTTACTCAAGCTGATTGGCTGTTTTATGCCTTTAGACGAAAAAATAATAATAATAGGTGCAACTCAATTGGAAACAAAAAAGTAGGGCAGAAATTGTATTCAACTCTCGAAGTCGCACTATGCACTTTTGTTGTAGGTATACAATGATTTTGAGCCAAAAGTTGAACCAAGGGACACCATCTTTGTAGAGTTAGTAAACAAGCGAACATCACTGTCCATGAGCAACTGCTTGGAACAAATAGCCGCCGATATGAGCTTATAATGTACGTTATAAATAGACTCATTAGCTGTTGCTCAAGTCAAAGCCCCGGATATTAGCGGACAAGTTAAAGAGAGTTATACAAATGAAACAAACAAACAAAGCGTTGTTATGTACGTCAGTGCAAATTCCGCTAATTGTTTCAAATCAACATGCTTTTAATAGCATTCCACATTCACACATGCTCGCTACGTTTCCATTGGGAATTAAAATCGATTTCAGTTCTCATCTTCTACTGTACTCTTGTAACACGCTACACGCTCGTCATTTTGTTTTCTTAGTGAACGTGACGTAATAAAACACAACAAAGCCACTTTTATTGTTTCTATAGTATCGCAATACATTCTCCTCAAAAACAGTCATTAACCTCAAAACCTACTTAAAGTACACAGAAAGCATATTTTTATACACGTCCGCCAACATAAAAGCTTCAATTATTTATGCTTGAGCCTTACATAAGCGCTGCTTTGCGCGTCGGTCAGTGCTAATTCCGCTCGTTGTTTCAAATCATATTCAGCTTTATGGCATTACCAAGGAGAGAAGAAGCTTCTGACTGCGACATTCAATAATGCAACATCAGCAAGAGTTTTGTGTTGTGACAAACACGACGACAGAAATATTGCCCTATACCCCATAATTATGAAACGAAGTTGGCAAACCTGTTACAAAGTCACTAATTGGTCAGAGTTAGAACCACGGCCTCGGCTTCAGCTCGCTGAAGAAAGAGTCAAATTGTTAAACGATAACATGCAACTCTTTCTAAAATTACTTTATTTACCACTTAGGAGATTTCTGCGGAAATACAAGTTCTGAGACGCTCTGATTCCAAACATGTATAAGATCCGCGCATGCGCGCTTGTGCTACTGAACAGCATAATCGCGGAGAATCAAAGGTCGCTGAGATACAAATTTGGTGTATGTTTAGAGTATCCTTTACATGGAAAGGTTTCCCATATTTTGACTCTCTCAGGTAAATACCGCATATTTTGAGAACATTTTGCTACACGAAAAACAAGAAGCAATAATCCCATGCAATGAAGCCTCTTTGCTCCGTATGACGTAACCGGTGATTTCCCCAGCGGAGTGACAGTCACACCGTCCAATTATATTTAGACGGGCTATTTAATAATAACATATGAACTTAAATACTATATCTGGCCAATGTTAGATTTTACAAAACATAACCTAATTTCGATTAATGTAGTCCAGCACTGCCAACTGAGGAAACCGAAACCCAAGAACTACATGTGCTTCGATCTTCTCTTGTAGCAGAAAACCAGTTCATAATCTCAAATAACCTTTCTTCAGTAGAAATATATTAATTATTAAACGAACGATTGTTAAAAAAACAGTTGTCAAGTTGGAATGGAGTGATATTTGTGTAATAACTTGTTTTTCAGCGATTTGCAGGATACAGTTGGCGACACTGACTGAACAATGATCAGCTTATGATTCGTATATGATAATTCAACGCTTGTGTGTATGAAATAGTTTAGCCTGGACCCCCCGGAGTTGACAAACACATAGAAGTAGGTGCGTGTTTCTCCTGGAAACTGTGTAAAGAGCAGATCAGCCCCTGGTTCAGCTGATCCTTCCGGTCAGGTCAGTTGTGACTCAGGAAGTGCATGTTTTTGACACGTATACTCACACACACAAGAGTTGCGCCCTTTTGTTGCTTGGCCGGCCTCTTTCTCACATTTGGGAGAGTTTAACATGACCCTGAACCACATATTTCGTGCCTCACTCACTGCTATGCGAGGTCACTCACAGTCAATTCTTGGGCAAATACGCTCGGCTCCAAAACGTTACCGCTACAAACATAATTAAAACAAAAGGTCCGGCAGTAAAACCTAAATGAACGTTCAACTGCAGGCGTTTCTTGTTCAGTTAACCTAACTATTATTCCTTTCTTACTTTTTACGTGAATCACATTATACTGACATTTCATTGTTTTTCAAAAAGACCAAAATGAAAAATCTGAAGCAATTTCGTAATTCAGTAGTAGAAACAGTCATGACAATAATTATTAAGTGCACGTGTTTAATAAAAAATTACGGAAGGTGGACGCAAAGTGACCCCTAAACCGCAGTGCCATGGTGTTGGTACACCTGAAAAAGAGGACGATCGCAGTGTTCTTACACCATGTTGGTAGATCTGCCAGCTCACAAAAAGAGGTTAAGTGTTTTGATGAAATAGTAAGTTACATTAACGTAGCCAAGAATAGTAACGTTTGCAGTTAGGAAGCGTATGCTATATTCACCATTTTGCTTGGCATTTTCTAGTGCTTCTACTTATTGCGATTTCTTTTCCCAGTAGTTCGGCAAGCTAGTTTTTCCATCCGCCTCAAGCTCACGATGCACAGGTTAATTGCATTACATCTAAGGTTCTTGTGTTCTAAACACGTGTTGCTTTTTTATACAAATGCAGGTATATGGCTTTACAGTTTACAGCTGCGCATTGCACTCCGTATCCAATTGCGAATTTCCCGTGATAAGGTTAGGATATGTTTCGTGGTTATTGCACATCTGCGGCTAATCACATGATCTATTTAACAAGGTTTCGAGTCTCCGAAGTGTTTTAATTATGTGAATAAATGCATCATCTCTTAGCAATTCCTCAAACACTTCCCGAGTTGCGGAAGTTCAACTGAAGGTTAAAGCGAGAAGTATTTCTTACCGTTTACCAGTTATACAAAAGTCATTTACAACTACGAGGACTTCAGAGAATATTAGTAATGAAAATCTTTTATACACAGGATATTTTAATAAAACTCGTTGCGTATTTGTTATAAAATGAAGAGTTTCGTGGTTGAACAAGTCGAGTGAAACCTTGGAGCTTCCTCGAGATTGCGCTGTAATACACCTCATGCTTACTTAGATACGCGGTGAATCATTGCACGTGCACGTGTGTCTGTATGAGAGGTCAAGCATCTCTTAACATAACATGCAAATAGCTCCAACAAATGTTGCCAACTTGTGCCAGATGAAACACGTTACACACGAGTAGGTAACTCCGATATTGGGACACTTGTCAACAAACACGCACACCACAAGAGCATACCGACATCACCTCGACGCTTTGCCGCTATCATAGAAAGGCGCGGATCAAACCATCCGCTAATGGCGCACCGTACACCAATTTCATGAACGAGGCGTTTCTTTGGCAAGACTTCACTTTTGTGCATGGATTGTCATCAGAAAACATCGCTGATTGCCGCTTGGTCTCAGGATCAAATTAATAAATTCAAGTTTCGTCCGTGACGATTTCAAAAATCCATCTGGAGTCCCTCCTTCGGATCCTGTCAGCATTTTCTCACCATTCATCGGGATATGACCTTCCTCACATGAAGGAATTCATAGAGAATTTTCAAAACTTCTGACGATCCAATCTGCAATGTCTTTAAATGTTATTTTCGTGAAGTATTTTTCTCAACACTGCCACGTTTTCCTCAGTCGCAGGCTTTGCTGCACGAGCGCTTCTATCTTCTTCTTTTAAAAATGTTTGGCTCCTCTTAAACTTGTGAAAGCATCGCAAAACTGTGTTATGGGAAGGAGCAATGTCCCCAAAAGTCGGTGACAAGCGTTCAAGGCTTCGGTATTGGTTTAACTCACTACTTCTAGGATCGTGAAGGTCCATTGACAGGTTGTTCATCCTTGCGCTGCTGCAGTAAGAGTCACTACCTGATGCCAGTTTACTCACGAGTGGATCAACTTTCGTAGTGACAGGTTGTTCATCCTTGCGCTGCTGGAGTAAGAGAGTCACTACCTGATGCCAGCTTACTCACGAGTGGATCAACTTTCGTAGTGACAGGTTGTTCATCCTTGCGCTGCTGGAGTAAGAGAGTCACTACCTGATGCCAGCTTACTCACGAGTGGATCAACTTTCCTCGTGACAGGTTGTTCATCCTTGCGCTGCTGCAGTAAGAGTCACTACCTGATGCCAGTTTACTCACGAGTGGATCAACTTTCCTCGTGACAGGTTGTTCATCCTTGCGCTGCTGGAGTAAGAGAGTCACTACCTGATGCCAGTTTACTCACGAGTGGATCAACTTTCCTCGTGACAGGTTGTTCATCCTTGCGCTGCTGCAGTAAGAGTCACTACCTGATGCCAGTTTACTCACGAGTGGATCAACTTTCGTAGTGACAGGTTGTTCATCCTTGCGCTGCTGCAGTAAGAGAGTCACTACCTGATGTCAGTTTACTCACGAGTGGATCAACTTTCGTAGTGTCAGGTTGTTCATCCTTGCGCTGCTGCAGTAAGAGAGTCACTACCTGATGCCAGTTTACTCACGAGTGGATCAACTTTCCTCGTGACAAGTTGTTCATCCTTGCGCTGCTGCAGTAAGAGAGTCACTACCTGATGCCAGTTTACTCACGAGTGGATCAACTTTCCTCGTGACAGGTTGTTCATCCTTGCGCTGCTGCAGTAAGAGAGTCACTACCTGATGCCAGTTTACTCACGAGTGGATCAACTTTCCTCGTGACAGGTTGTTCATCCTTGCGCTGCTGCAGTAAGAGAGTCACTACCTGATGCCAGTTTACTCACGAGTGGATCAACTCTCGTAGTGACAGGTTGTTCATCCTTGCGCTGCTGCAGTAAGAGAGTCACTACCTGATGCCAGTTTACTCACGAGTGGATCAACTTTCCTCGTGACAGGTTGTTCATCCTTGCGCTGCTGCAGTAAGAGAGTCACTACCTGATGCCAGTTTACTCACGAGTGGATCAACTTTCCTCGTGACAAGTTGTTCATCCTTGCGCTGCTGCAGTAAGAGAGTCACTACCTGATGCCAGTTTACTCACGAGTGGATCAACTTTCCTCCTGACAGGTTGTTCATCCTTGCGCTGCTACAGTAAGAGAGTCACTACCTGATGCCAGTTTACTCACGAGTGGATCAACTTTCCTCGTGACAAGTTGTTCATCCTTGCGCTGCTGCAGTAAGAGAGTCACTACCTGATGCCAGTTTACTCACGAGTGGATCAACTTTCCTCGTGACAGGTTGTTCATCCTTGCGCTGCTGCAGTAAGAGAGTCACTACCTGATGCCAGTTTACTCACGAGTGGATCAACTTTCCTCGTGACAAGTTGTTCATCCTTGCGCTGCTGCAGTAAGAGAGTCACTACCTGATGCCAGTTTACTCACGAGTGGATCAACTTTCCTCGTGACAAGTTGTTCATCCTTGCGCTGCTGCAGTAAGAGAGTCACTACCTGATGCCAGTTTACTCACGAGTGGATCAACTTTCCTCGTGACAAGTTGTTCATCCTTGCGCTGCTGCAGTAAGAGAGTCACTACCTGATGCCAGTTTACTCACGAGTGGATCAACTTTCCTCGTGACAGGTTGTTCATCCTTGCGCTGCTGCAGTAAGAGAGTCACTACCTGATGCCAGTTTACTCACGAGTGGATCAACTTTCGTGACAAGTTGTTCATCCTTGCGCTACTGCAGTAAGAGCCACTACCTGATGCCAGTTTACTCACGAGTGGATCAACTTTCCTCGTGACAGGTTGTTCATCCTTGCGCTGCTGCAGTAAGAGAGTCACTACCTGATGCCAGTTTACTCACGAGTGGATCAACTTTCGTGACAGGTTGTTCATCCTTGCGCTGCTGCAGTAAGAGCCACTACCTGATGCCAGTTTACTCACGAGTGGATCAACTTTCGTGACAAGTTCTTCATCCTTGCGCTGCTGCAGTAAGAGAGTCACTACCTGATGCCAGTTTACTCACGAGTGGATCAACTTTCGTGACAAGTTCTTCATCCTTGCGCTGCTGCAGTAAGAGAGTCACTACCTCATGCCAGTTTACTCACGAGTGGATCAACTTTCGTGACAGGTTGTTCATCCTTGCGCTGCTGCAGTAAGAGAGTCACTACCTGATGCCAGTTTACTCACGAGTGGATCAACTTTCCTCGTGACAGGTTGTTCATCCTTGCGCTGCTGCAGTAAGAGAGTCACTACCTGATGCCAGTTTACTCACGAGTGGATCAACTTTCCTCGTGACAGGTTGTTCATCCTTGCGCTGCTGCAGTAAGAGAGTCACTACCTGATGCCAGTTTACTCACGAGTGGATCAACTTTCGTGACAGGTTGTTCATCCTTGCGCTGCTGCAGTAAGAGAGTCACTACCTGATGCCAGTTTACTCACGAGTGGATCAACTTTCGTGACAGGTTGTTCATCCTTGCGCTGCTGCAGTAAGAGCCACTACCTGATGCCAGTTTACTCACGAGTGGATCTACTTTCCTAGTGACGTGTATACCAACAAGACAATGGAACAAGGAAGTATGAGATATCTGAGATGGAACTTACCGGTTGTCCTGATACAGCAGTTGGCAGTCCTGAATTAGCCTGGTAGTCAACTGTTGTTGCACGTTGAGCTGAGCTCCAGCTATACGCATCAACAGAGGAGCAAACACTGTTGCCAATCCTCCGGGCACGTGGTGGCGACACTGCCCGTGTATCTCGTAGTGGTGCAGGAAATGAAGCAAGTATCGCAACAGGGCTGAGTTGCGCTCCGGTAGGTTCCCTAGGGTCTGGCAGACCGCTTCCCTCCATTTCGTATCATCTTGCAGCTCTGCAAACAACACAATGCGTTATCTATCTCACTCACTCTAAAACTACTCAACTTTACCACAAATCTCACAAACACTGACTTAGCAACAGTTAGTGGCCAAAACTTCAAAATGTATTTTGACTTTTTACATTGTGGCGTTGGCACGGAACATCTGCACAAGACTAAACGCCGAGCGTCTGTGCGGGAACCATTCCGATGTTTTATGTTCAGTGGACTGACGTCATGATCACAGTTGTGTGGCTAACGATAAAGACAGGCTACGGCGCGAATCGGAGTTACGTAGATAAATGTATCTTTTGTATGAATTCAAGGAGCACGTGTTCGTTGTACTTCAGTGGGCCATTATCAATTACGTCACTGCAGTTCGCGCCGTACACCATCTCGTTAGCCATGGTTAGGAGATAGTCACTTCGTTATAACTACTTCTAAATTCTGATTGTCAAGGTTTTGTTTAAAAGCAAACGAAAAAGAAGTGTATTTATGTGAGTGTGTGTAATTGGTGGAAATTAAATACAGAACTGAAAGGCAACCGAACGAATAATTTTGTCAGAATACTATAAATTATAAATATCCATATTTAAAATGTGTAATAAAGATGTTGCCGTGGCCGAGCAGTTAGAGCGTTCACCTACCACCGAGCCGGCCTGAGTTCGATCCCAGGGACCCGCATGTGGTATTCGTGATGGAGGAAGCGGCGTCAGGGCGGGGTTTCTCCTGGTTCTCCGGTTTCCCCCGCCACTCAATCCATCCTATTGTTCAGAAATTTGTCGTGTACATTCCTAATGTTAAAAATAATTTTTTTCCACGGCTATACATGAACGTGGTGAGAATACGAAATGTGGCAATGTCCTTAAAACATTTTTAAGAGGAAGTGTGTGGAAGTGAATGTGGGAAAGGAGGTTGTTCAAACATAACCTCACAAAGAGAAGAATTGCCCTATCACTCTACTATCACAATGATTGCACAAGTGTGGGACTTACAAAACTACTTTACGTTCAACAAATGAACTACTTCTGTAGATCGCACTTCTGGTATTTCTACCTGTTATAGTAAGCACGAGAAGTATTGTATTCAAATCAATATTTGATGCCCACATTTTAGCGGAGATATGCCTATTTTGAGGTCCTCGTGTGTTTGTGTACAACATAGCTGAAACACTTCTTCATGTTTCCTATTGTAATGAGATTTGCCATTATTTACTCCACGCTTATGACACGTGCAGTCGCAGTGGTAAACATGGACAGTCATGAATCTTACAGCTCCCCGACTGATGCTAGGTCGTGAGCAGAGGAATTATCTCTTTCACTCCAACCAACTTTATAGAAAGTAATAAACAATCGTTCCAAATAACACCGTGTGTGTGTGTAACGTCCGTTTATTTAGCTCTTTTTCCCTAAGTTAAACATATTTTGAGGCGAACTAGTAAATGTATGATTATAAATATGTTATATATTAATTTGCTACGTTAATCTATGAATTAGTTAGAGAAATGCATATTTTTGTGTGAGCTGTATGACGACTGTTAACGTAAAGGAATGTGCATACGTGGCAGTACATGTCACGTGACAAACGGACGGGCGGGCGGGCGGTCAAGCTGAAAATAACTTCGCGAACATGCACCTCTCCATGCTTACCTGCCTGCCTGCCCATACTTAGTACACCAATATCTCCTCCAGAAAATCCCCACTTTTCTTTACCTACATGCTTCAAAAGTATTCATTTTCTCAAAAGTCGCTCTCACGATTTTGATTTAAGTGGCCCATGTTGAAGATATTTTTATGACAGATAACATGTGCCTTTTGCATTTTCCCTGAATATTCTCAAGTCTTCATTTTCAATTACTTTTACACAACTGGTAAACAGTAACAGATAGAAAAATATAGACCGTGTTAAAACACTCAACTTACGTACGTAGGCAAGATTTTCTTGTTTCTTCTTTCTTTCCTTTGTGTGCCGCTAACAATTTCCCAGATATTCTTTCTCATAGCTTTGAATTTTCGAATATTTACAATACTTTTTAGTTTCTCTAATAGTTATCTATACTAACCGTAGGAAATATCGCAATCGATATCGAAATATCGCAATCGATATCTACATATATTTCTCCGGAAATACTCGTCTGACGCTCCTGAACGAATAAAATCAAAAAATCTGATGTGTTGCACTCACATGACTTTCTCTCACCCAATTAGAATCTCTGTGTTATTGTGGCTCTGTATATATAGCAATATGTGTGAGTCAGTTGTGCTGGCATCTTGCCACGGTAGCTCAACAACCAGACGGAGACCGGAAGGTCCTTGCTTCAAACTCCGGCTGTGGCATTGAACCTTGTCCTACATATGCAAACAACAATCGCTTTCTTTTCGATATTCCTCGTAGGCACTATTTTGTAAGATATTGGTCATTTATCTGTCTGTGAGCAACGTACCCCAAAAACGAGACGTTTCATTCAGTCCGGAATGAAATCGATTTGGATACACCCGGCCCAAGCATAAACAATTCAAGCTTTTAGGTTGGCCACTTGCTTTAAAGGTTTTGAGGTTAGTGAAGGTTTTATATAGAAACAATCAAAGTAACTTGTTTTTCGCTAAGAAAACAAAATGATGAGCGTGCAGCGTGTTACAAGTAGCACCTTTCAATCCGAAATAGGAACTCAAATCGATATGAGTGCTTCATGGAAACGTAGTAGTAGAACAAGTGCACATGTTGCAAAGGGCAGAATGAGACTAAAACGACTACGCGCTATATAGGCCTTTGTGTGGAAAAACTATTTGCAAGCGCTTAAGATGTTTAAAACGACGACCTTGGACTCAAGAGCATAGTTGATAACTTCATAAAAATGATTGCCGAGTTGTTTCAAAAAGCCTGGCACATCGCGAGTAAGCACCATAATGCATCTCAACATTTGTATAGCTACTGGGCTGTAAACGGAGCACTTTTGCACCTGCTCATAACTGCAACCACAAGTCACAAACTTCTGTATAATACACCAACAATTTCTTACCATTTAAGTAACAAAACTGTGCTTTTAGGTTAATACTGACAAACAATGTGACAAACAGAATACAAGCGATATTCCGTAATGCAAAGAAAACAAAACATAACCGACATTCCAATGCTGAAGAGGGAATAAGCAATATGTTGTGGCAGAATTTGAGTTCATGTCCTCTACCTCGATAACAAGATATTACGGACATGAACATACTCAAATATAACCCTTAATCACACTTTAAAATTATTCGGTATTCACTGACTCACTCTGTATAGAGAAGATCTGAACAGCATAACCTTACACATTTCAATTTTCACATACTTATACATTATTCAAGTGGTAACTTCTATTGGCATTTTTCTCGTGGTCATACAAAGTGTATGGAATTTATAAGTGTAAGATACACCCCAGGTTATGTACTGTCACTGCCAGTGTCACATAGACTAGAGCCATTCTGTGGTGCAAGTTCACCACTTATATTTCCCTTTTTTAAGAAGCGTGTAAACAACGCCGCAGCATGTCATAAACATGTCAAGCTACCCCGACACTAGAATCAAAGACGCCGAAACGCAACGCAGCCAAGCGAATATGGCTCACAACAGTGAGTCACAAATGGCATGGATTTGTCAATCTGCACCACACCAAGGCCAGAATCAAAGAGACCGAAGTGGAAACTTGAAACAGCGATCCTAGAGGTTACATTGACAGCTGAAGTGTATTTGTTCCGCAGCCGGCAATAGTGAATGCTCTCAGCGAAGTAGTTAGTCAACATGCACAACTTTCGTTTCAAAGGTTTCACTTCAACTAATATTAAAACTGAGCTAAAATCTACTCTGGAGGACCTTGTTCCTTTGTTTACAACAAAAAATCACTTTCATTGTATGTATAATCTCAATATATTCTTCTAAACATTCACTAACCCAAAAACGTATTTATAATACGTAGATAACATTTTTACAGGTTCGCCAACATAAACCAAGTGACCAACATAAAAGCTTTATTTAAGCTAGAGATTAAATTTTGTGAATACGGATTGAACTACACTGCGCATCTTATTGAGAATGCGTTTAAAACCCAAATCGATTTCAATTCTACATGGAAACGTGAATGCGTACGACAGATTGACTGAAGAAATGCAAGCTGACGCAAGTATTAAACGTTTGGGCGCAGTTAACTAGAAACCTTTTAAAAGTTGAACAATAATTTCGAAATAATACTGCGAATAATTACGTAGATACAGAAGGGTGTTAGTTCGTGGAAATTAGTGAGCAGATTGAAGCGGAAGAACGTCATCAATGGAGAATGTGATATGTACGAGTATGACGATACCTGCTCTATGACCACGCGAAACAGTAACAGTGCCGAGTCATGCAGGATTTCACACGCCTACCTCAAGTAGCAGATGCACGCCAAACATGTGTTGTACTCACATGAATTTCTCTACTCTTAGTACAAACACTTATTGTGCTATATCCTTCCTCTTTGTTGAGATAAACAATTGTACAAACTATTGGTGCTGTTTTTATAATAATTCAGTACATAGCCTACCGGAATAATGTTTTTACTGAAAGATGAAATACTTTGATATCAGACGCGATTATCTGCAGGGTCGAGGTTACAGAATGGAATGCATAAATCAACGTTCCTTTATCACAACATGTTTATTCGTTAATTTACACTTTCAGCCCCATATTAATTAATCAACAACTTTCTTAATTAGATAGAATCTACACTGGTTAAAAGTTTGGGTGTAAGTTACATGTTCACACGCTATCAAAAAATACACATCCTTTCATCTTGAGCACACAGACGCTAATGAAAACAGTCCCTGGCGTCAGTCTGACGCAACACCTCCATTCTTTTGTATTCATCCGCGCAATAGTTTTTATTGGTTGAACACAAAGTGACGAGAAAACATTGGCTATCTTGAATATTAAAAAATAAGTCCCTGATACACCCAAACAAGAACTAGAAATTTACACACTCTTACAAAAATATTTACTTGAATGATTTTCTATTGGTCAATATTCTGTCTCACTATCTTTTTACTAACACTAGGTGCAAGGCGAATGTAGGAATACAGTAAACTATAAATCATAGTCCATTCTTTTAAAGCTTTGAAATTCCTTCTCACTGACTTTAAGTGCTACATAAGGGGAGGGTAATCATTTCCTCACTCTCATATTTGCAGGTGTTCACTCTGTCTGGTACATAGGTTCCTGTGTTCCCTGACAGACGTCTGACTCTAGACACTGACTTGTAAGTCCTACATAAGGAGAACGTAATCACTTCCTCACTCTCATACTTGCAGGTGTTCACTCTGTCTGGTACATAGGTTCCTGTGTTCCCTGACAGACGTCTGACCCTAGACACTGTCTTGTAAGTCCTACATAAGGGGAGGGTAATCATTTCCTCACTCTCATACTTGCAGGTGTTCACTCTGTCTGGTACATAGGTTCCTATGTTCCCTGACAGACGTCTGACCCTAGACACTGTCTTGTAAGTCCTACATAAGGGGAGGGTAATCACTTCCTCACTCTCATACTTGCAGGTGTTCACTCTGTCTGGTACATAGGTTCCTGTTTTCCCTGACAGACGTCTGACTCTAGACACTGTCTTGTAAGTCCTACATAAGGGGAGGGTAATCACTTCCTCACTCTCATACTTGCAGGTGTTCACTCTGTCTGGTACATAGGTTCCTGTGTTCCCTGACAGACGCCTGACTCTAGACACTGTCTTGTAAGTCCTACATAAGGGGAGGGTAATCACTTCCTCACTCTCATACTTGCAGGTGTTCACTCTGTCGGGTACATAGGTTCCTGTGTTCCCTGATAGACGTCTGACTCTAGGCACTGACTTGTAAGTCCTACATAAGGGGAGGGTAATCACTTCCTCACTCTCATACTTGCAGGTGTTCACTATGTCTGGTACATAGGTTCCTGTGTTCCCTGACAGACGTCTGACTCTAGACACTGACTTGTAAGTCCTACATAAGGGGAGGGTAATCACTTCCTCACTCTCATACTTGCAGGTGTTCACTCTGTCTGGTACATAGGTTCCTGTGTTCCCTGACAGACGTCTGACTCTAGGCACTGACCTGTAAGTCCTACATAAGGGGAGGGTAATCACTTCCTCACTCTCATACTTGCAGGTGTTCACTCTGTCTGGTACATAGGTTCCTGTGTTCCCTGACAGACGTCTGACCCTAGACACTGACTTGTAAGTCCTACATAAGGGGAGGGTAATCACTTTCTCACTCTCATACTTGCAGGTGTTCACTCTGTCTGGTACATAGGTTACTGTGTTTCCTGACAGACGTCTGACTCTAGACACTGACTTGTAAGTCCTACATAAGGGGAGGGTAATCACTTCCTCACTCTCATACTTGCAGGTGTTCACTCTGTCTGGTACATAGGTTCCTGTGTTCCCTGACAGACGTCTGACCCTAGACACTGACTTGTAAGTCCTACATAAGGGGAGGGTAATCACTTCCTCACTCTCATACTTGCAGGTGTTCACTCTGTCTGGTACATAGGTTACTGTGTTTCCTGACAGACGTCTGACTCTAGACACTGACTTGTAAGTCCTACATAAGGGGAGGGTAATCACTTCCTCACTCTCATACTTGCAGGTGTTCACTCTGTCTGGTACATAGGTTCCTGTGTTCCCTGACAGACGTCTGACCCTAGACACTGTCTTGTAAGTCCTACATAAGGGGAGGGTAATCATTTCCTCACTCTCATACTTGCAGGTGTTCACTCTGTCTGGTACATAGGTTCCTGTGTTCCCTGACAGACGTCTGACTCTAGACACTGTCTTGTAAGTCCTACATAAGGGGAGGGTAATCACTTCCTCACTCTCATACTTGCAGGTGTTCACTCTGTCTGGTACATAGGTTCCTGTGTTCCCTGACAGATGTCTGATTCTAGACACTGTCTTGTAAGTCCTACATAAGGGGAGGGTAATCACTTCCTCACTCTCATACTTGCAGGTGTTCACTCTGTCTGGTACATAGGTTCCTGTGTTCCCTGACAGACGTCTGACTCTAGACACTGAATTGTAAGTCCTACATAAGGGGAGGATAATCACTTCCTCACTCTCATACTTGCAGGTGTTCACTCTGTCTGGTACATAGATTCCTGTGTTCCCTGACAGACGTCTGACCCTAGACACTGACTTGTAAGTCCTACATAAGGGGAGGGTAATCACTTCCTCACTCTCATACTTGCAGGTGTTCACTCTGTCTGGTACATAGATTCCTGTGTTCCCTGACAGACGTCTGACTCTAGACACTGAATTGTAAGTCCTACATAAGGGGAGGATAATCACTTCCTCACTCTCATACTTGCAGGTGTTCACTCTGTCTGGTACATAGATTCCTGTGTTCCCTGACAGACGTCTGACCCTAGACACTGACTTGTAAGTCCTACATAAGGGGAGGGTAATCACTTCCTCACTCTCATATTTAATTTACAGTTTAGAAGATAAAGTGTAATATCAGATGCAGAATATATGAAGCTATTTCAGTGTGAAATTACGATGGGTGAAGCAGCACTAGGTGAGTACAAGAGAGGGGAATGCCGCCGAGGTGTAACGAAGTTCAACAAGCGAGTATTGCCGAACATGGCACTTCCTTCCAACTGACGCACATGCAAATTCCTGGCCTCTGATACATTCATCGCTCTCTCACACTTTGTTTGCTAAAACCAAACAATTTATTCATGACGTAAGCAAGAGATAGGTCCAGTCCAGTCCAATCCCGACACATTCCGCCGCCGCCGCCGCCGCCTTTTTCACTGACACAACAACACTAAAAATAATTTTTCAACAGCCCAAGCTAAAAATAGAATTTTCGACACAAGACACAGGAGTTAAAAAGTTCTACTTTTCGCTCTTTTTATGGTCAGACATTCGTAAATGTGCTATTTTTACTGTAATGGTTCTCATTAACTCTACCAATACCAATAAATTCTGTTTTCCATTTTTTATTAAAGGCACACAGTTAATAATTGTCATAGTTTCTATTACTGAATTACGTAATTGCTTCCAAGTTTTCATTGTTGTTCTTTTTTGAGAAACAATGAAATGTCAAGGTGGTCATAAAGTACGTTATTATATCATTTATGTAAAAAATCTTGTGTTACACTCACATGACTTTCTCTACTCTTGTACTAACCATTCTTACAAACTCTTTTCCTATATCTTCTTCGTGTTAGTTGAGATAAACATTTGTACAAATTATCTTATTGCTTATTTCCTTGTAAGTTTCCGAAACTCACACACATAACAAGGAATATTTCCGAAATGGTTCACTCTACAAAAAATGTTACTGAGACATAAATTGTGTAGTTTAGCAAGATCTACATTTTTTGTATAGTAAGATTTGTTCTATCTCTTACGGTTTACCAGTTATGCGAAAGTCTTCCAGAGTAAATACGACTACAGGGGCTATAGCCAGAAAATTCAAAATATACATTTCATTTGCCATAAAGATATCTCAAACATATGACATTTTAATCAAAATCATCAGAGCCATTTTCAAGAAAATAAAAATTTTCGAAAAATGTTCCATATAAAGGGTAGTTTAGGGTGGGGCTATTTTCTTCAAAATCTTCGTGTCGCATCCTTGAAAGACATTAAACTTAAATACCGACTTTGGATTTTAACCTACTTTTCGTTTTTGAGTTATGCTGTCCACAGACTGACACACACACACACGGACCTTTTTCAAAAAATGCTCAACATGGAATTTTTTGTTGAAATACAATACTTCCTCTACATACCAGTAGAGAAAGTAAAAACAGAATACCAAAAATTGCTTATGAATGGATTCCAACAAGAAGGGAAAAGAGTCGACCTAAAGTAACATAGAAACATGGAATTTTGGATCCAATGAGAAGTAAAGGGAAGGATAATGGATCAATAAAGATGCTCGTATGAAAGTTCGCTTGTTTGGTAAACACGTGTTGTTAGGGTCGGGCCGTGGCCGAGTGGTAGAGCTCAAATTGTTATAATATAGAATAGAATATAACATACTTTATACCTTATAGCCAATCGCGGAAGATTCAGTTCACCTGTTTTGTGCTCCACTGTGGCGTTTGTCTGTTGCCTCAGCGCCATCTTGGTGTGCAAAATGGAAACAAGATTAAGTACAAGCGGTTTACTTGAACACGTGCGAGGAAATTGTTTAAAGAACGGTGAAAAGCCGTAAAAACCTTGAATGTATTTCGGCTGTGGCTATAAACGATCTGGTAAAGCGTGATAATGGATAGTGTCTCTTACCAGCGCGTTGCAAGTAAAGCATGGGCGGAACCTGAAGTGTTATCTTAGCTGAGATATAAGAATTCTTACAATGTGATTATGTTAACCAATAGCGTACTAGAGCTGGAGCTCAGCGCGGAGGGGTACTCTACTTTATTCTAACAACAAATACATTACTCTACCAGAGAATCAAATGATCTACAACAATCATTTGACAGCTTCTAACACAAACCTTACCAGATACTTCTTTGGCTTGCTTTTTCACACATATACTGATTGTTTTAATGACGGTATGTTGGGTCCTTTTCACGATGGAGAGATGGATGCACATGTTGCACTTGCACTGCTTCTTCACCTGTTTCTCGTGTCAGCGGCGGCGGCGAGAGGACTACTGTACTGCCATAACCTCCTCGTGCCGCCGACATCACCTCTAAGGCTTCACACACACGTGATCTTATAATTCAAGGTTCCTCCACTTTGTTGACACACTTCTTACACTATACAGGGTGCTCAAGTAGTTACTAGAGTCTGTCTAGCATTCACATGGCTTTCTCTACTCACCTTGTACTAACCATTCTTACAAACTCTCGTGTTAGTTGAGATAAACATTCGTACAAATTATCTTATTGCTTATTTCCTTGTAGCTACAAGGGGAATATTACGGTACAGAAGGCTTTGTGCGACAGTCAAATCTTTTTGACCTTTCACATTCCGTTCTCTTTGCACGATTAACATATAAAAAATTGAACGATGATCCATTTCACGAAAGTTCTAAGTTTTCCGAAACTCACACACATAACAAGGAATATCTCCGAAATGGTTCACCCTACAAGAAAATTATTGAGACATAAATTGTGTATTTTAGCAAGATCTACATGTTTTGTATAGTAAGATTTTGTCTATCTCTAACGGTTTACCAGTTATGCAAAAGTCGTCCAGAGTAAATACGACTGCAGGGGCTATAGCCAGAAAATTCAAGATATACATTTCATTTGCCATCAAAATATCTCAAACATATGACATTTTAATCAAAATCGTTAGAGCCATTTTCAAGAAAATCAAAATTTTCGAAAAATGTTCCATGTAAAGGGTAGTTTAAGATGAGGCTATTTTCTTCAAAATCTTCGTGTCGCATCCTTGAAAGACATTAAACTTAAATACCGACTTTGGTTTTTAACCGACTTTTCGTTTTTGAGTTATGCTGTCCACAGACTGACAGACACACAGACGGACCTTTTTCTAAAAATGCTTGTTTTGGATTCAGGGGGTCTCAAAACATATATTTCCAGTAAAATCTCGACATCGAATTTTTGGGTGGAATACATACTTCACCTACTTACCAGTAGAAAAAGTAAAAATGCAATGCCACAGCTGGGATCTGAACTACACACCTTCCCTTTACTTGGCGGGTGCTCTAGCCATTAAGCTACTGCGACAACCTGATAGAATGACACTGAATTGTGCAACCAGTTCGTATTTCTCCAGGTAAACCACAAAGGTGCTTGATTGTAGCCAATGAACGTGAGTAAGGGAAGTAGGCAAGTAGGTACTTACTGTCCTGGATGTCGAGGAGTTCCACTGCCACGTGAGTACACACGACAGCTTCTGGTAACTCCCTGAGCCACAACTTGAGGAGTGCAGCCACCGTGGCCACGTCCCCAGCTGCTTCCAAGTCTGCATCTCCTGTCTGATCAAAGGACGCCCTTAGTCGCTCCAGCAGCTTGGGGTTCCCAGCCGAGAGTCGGAACAGTCCTCCACACTTCAGTCCTGCAGCACACACACCCACCCTCAGTAATCACTGTCCCACAGAAATCCCATCTTCATGATAATGATTACAAACTGGGGATATAGTACTTTGTCGGCCATACCAGTTGCAAACACCACAGAAGGGTTACATCAGTGATTGTAAAGTGACGAAAGCTATCCGTAACATCAGAATGCTCACAAAGCAGGCAGGAGCTTTAAGAACGCGGGCGATTCACACCCCCTGGTCTGTGACGTCTGATCTATTCACACCATCAGTTGCCTCTGTTCTGCTCGTCTCCACACACGTGCAATTGCGACGCCCGTCCGCTGGTCTGATTGTCTAAGACAGGTGCCTGCGTCAGCCAAAGTCCGTTAATGCGGACAAGACCCACAGCATCCTCTTAACGAGGCGCCACATCCCCACATTGCAATTCAGTGGCCGAAGGACCGAGTAAAAGAATTACGTCACCTACTTGGGAGTTAAACTGGAGAAGAGTCTAACTTTCCGCAAACACATCACACCCTCTCTGCAAGAACGCTGGGGGCTGCTGCTTCACTGTGCCCTATGTTAAAGTTCGAGATGCGCGTTCTTCTGAAGCTACGCCTTTTCCGAGGTCTTGTACTCCCCATCATGTTATATACCTGCAAAGTCTGGGGCATGGCCGCTGATAGCCGGATCCTATGGCTCCGAAGGGCACAGAACTGAGCCCTTAGGTACATGTTTTCTGTCCCCCGTGAAATTACGTCATCTCTTCCATCTATGGAGGATGAAATTAGGCGCCGGGCAGCAAGTTTCTAGCTCACCATAGCGCCGTGATTAGGTCTCTTGGGGGATTATGACCTCAGAATAGATATCTTCAGGCGATATCGCGTTTCCCGCATGGGTACACACCGGAGCAATCCTACTCAAGAGCTGTTCGGCTTTAGAATTTATTCCTACCAATTGAATATTAAAAAATTTTCAAATCTGCCATGGTGCAGAGAACTGCTGCATCCTAAAAGATGGTTCTTAGGAGAAAAAGCTTCCTTAACCCCAAATCTACCTAAAATAAAACAGGTGCCTTAAAGTAACCTATGGTGTAAAGTGTAGCGGGTGGGTGGGTATGTTTGGAATGGAGTTCACGCAGTACAGAGAAATGTAGTTCACGCAGTACAGAAGAATGGAGTTCACGCAGTACAGAGGAATGGAGTTCACGCAGTACAGAGGAATGGAGTTGACCCAGTACAGAGGAATGGAGTTCACCCAGTACAGAGGAATGGAGTTCACGCAGTACAGAGGAATGGAGTTGAACCAGTAGAGAGGAATGGAGTTGACCCAGTACAGAGGAATGGAGTTCACCCAGTACAGAGGAATGGAGTTCACGCAGTACAGAGGAATGGAGTTGAACCAGTAGAGAGGAATGGAGTTGACCCAGTACAGAAGAATGGAGTTCACGCAGTACAGAGGAATGGAGTTCACGCAGTACAGAGGAATGGAGTTGAACCAGTAGAGAGGAATGGAGTTGACCCAGTACAGAGGAATGGAGTTGACGCAGTACAGAGGAATGGAGTTGACCCAGTACAGAGGAATGGAGTTCACCCAGTACAGAGGAATGGAGTTGACGCAGTATAGAGGAATGGAGTTCACGCAGTACAGAGGAATGGAGTTGACCCAGTACAGAGGAATGGAGTTGAACCAGTACAGAGGAATGGAGTTGACCCAGTACAGAGGAATGGAGTTGACCCAGTACAGAGGAATGGAGTTGACCCAGTACAGAGGAATGGAGTTGACCCAGTACAGAGGAATGGAGTTGACCCAGTACAGAGGAATGGAGTTGACCCAGTACAGAGGAATGGAGTTGACCCAGTACAGAGGAATGGAGTTCACGCAGTACAGAGGAATGGAGTTGACCCAGTACAGAGGAATGGAGTTGACCCAGTACAGAGGAATGGAGTCGACGCAGTACAGAGGAATGGAGTTGACCCAGTATAGAGGAATGGAGTTGACCCAGTACAGAGGAATGGAGTTGACGCAGTACAGAGGAATGGAGTTGACGCAGTACAGAGGAATGGAGTTGACCCAGTACAGAGGAATGGAGTTGACGCAGTACAGAGGAATGGAGTTGACCCAGTACAGAGGAATGGAGTTGACGCAGTACAGAGGAATGGAGTTGACCCAGTACAGCGGAATGGAGTTGACGCAGTACAGAGGAATGGAGTTGACCCAGTACAGAGGAATGGAGTTGACGCAGTACAGAGGAATGGAGTTGACCCAGTACAGAGGAATGGAGTTCACGCAGTATAGAGGAATGGAGTTGACCCAGTACAGAGGAATGGAGTTCACCCAGTACAGAGGAATGGAGTTGACCCAGTACAGAGGAATGGAGTTGACGCAGTACAGAGGAATGGAGTTGACCCAGTACAGAGGAATGGAGTTGACCCAGTACAGAGGAATGGAGTTCACGCAGTATAGAGGAATGGAGTTGACCCAGTACAGAGGAATGGAGTTCACCCAGTACAGAGGAATGGAGTTGACGCAGTACAGAGGAATGGAGTTGACCCAGTACACAGGAATGGAGTTGACCCAGTACACAGGAATGGAGTTCACGCAGTATAGAGGAATGGAGTTGACCCAGTACAGAGGAATGGAGTTCACCCAGTACAGAGGAATGGAGTTGACGCAGTACAGAGGAATGGAGTTGACCCAGTACAGAGGAATGGAGTTGACGCAGTACAGAGGAATGGAGTTGACCCAGTACAGAGGAATGGAGTTGAACCAGTACAGAGGAATGGAGTTGACCCAGTACAGAGGAATGGAGTTGACCCAGTACAGAGGAATGGAGTTGACGCAGTACAGAGGAATGGAGTTGACCCAGTACAGAGGAATGGAGTTGACCCAGTACAGAGGAATGGAGTTGACCAGTACAGAGGAATGGAGTTGACCCAGTACAGAGGAATGGAGTTGACCCAGTACAGAGGAATGGAGTTGACCCAGTACAGAGGAATGGAGTTGACCCAGTACAGAGGAATGGAGTTGACCCAGTACAGAGGAATGGAGTTGACCCAGCACAGAGGAATGGAGTTGACCCAGTACAGAGGAATGGAGTTGACGCAGTACAGAGGAATGGAGTTGACCCAGTACAGAGGAATGGAGTTGACCCAGTACAGAGGAATGGAGTTGACCCAGCACAGAGGAATGGAGTTGACCCAGTACAGAGGAATGGAGTTGACGCAGTACAGAGGAATGGAGTTCACGCAGTACAGAGGAATGGAGTTGACCAGTACAGAGGAATGGAGTTGACTCAGTACAGAGGAATGGAGTTGACCAGTACAGAGGAATGGAGTTGACCAGTACAGAGGAATGGAGTTCACGCAGTACAGAGGAATGGAGTTGACCCAGTACAGAGGAATGGAGTTGACCCAGTACAGAGGAATGGAGTTCACGCAGTACAGAGGAATGGAGTTGACCCAGTACAGAGGAATGGAGTTCACCCAGTACAGAGGAATGGAGTTGACCCAGCACAGAGGAATGGAGTTGACCCAGTACAGAGGAATGGAGTTGACCCAGTACAGAGGAATGGAGTTGACCCAGTACAGAGGAATGGAGTTGACCCAGCACAGAGGAATGGAGTTGACCCAGTACAGAGGAATGGAGTTGACGCAGTACAGAGGAATGGAGTTGACGCAGTACAGAGGAATGGAGTTCACGCAGTACAGAGGAATGGAGTTGACCAGTACAGAGGAATGGAGTTGACTCAGTACAGAGGAATGGAGTTGACCAGTACAGAGGAATGGAGTTGACCAGTACAGAGGAATGGAGTTCACGCAGTACAGAGGAATGGAGTTGACCCAGTACAGAGGAATGGAGTTGACCCAGTACAGAGGAATGGAGTTCACGCAGTACAGAGGAATGGAGTTGACCAGTACAGAGGAATGGAGTTGACCCAGTACAGAGGAATGGAGTTCACCCAGTACAGAGGAATGGAGTTGACCCAGTACAGAGGAATGGAGTTGACGCAGTACAGAGGAATGGAGTTGACCCAGTACAGAGGAATGGAGTTGACGCAGTACAGAGGAATGGAGTTGACCCAGTACAGAGGAATGGAGTTGACCCAGTACAGAGGAATGGAGTTCACGCAGTATAGAGGAATGGAGTTGACCCAGTACAGAGGAATGGAGTTGACCCAGTACAGAGGAATGGAGTTGAACCAGTACAGAGGAATGGAGTTGACCCAGTACAGAGGAATGGAGTTGACGCACTACAGAGGAATGGAGTTGACCCAGTACAGAGGAATGGAGTTGAACCAGTACAGAGGAATGGAGTTGACCCAGTACAGAGGAATGGAGTTGACCCAGTACAGAGGAATGGAGTTGACCCAGTACAGAGGAATGGAGTTGACGCAGTACAGAGGAATGGAGTTGACCCAGTACAGAGGAATGGAGTTGACTCAGTACAGAGGAATGGAGTTGACCCAGTACAGAGGAATGGAGTTCACGCAGTATAGAGGAATGGAGTTGACCCAGTACAGAGGAATGGAGTTGATCCAGTACAGAGGAATGGAGTTGACCCAGTACAGAGGAATGGAGTTGACGCAGTACAGAGGAATGGAGTTGACGCAGTACAGAGGAATGGAGTTGACCCAGTACAGAGGAATGGAGTTGACGCAGTACAGAGGAATGGAGTTGACCAGTACAGAGGAATGGAGTTGACCAGTACAGAGGAATGGAGTTGATCCAGTACAGAGGAATGGAGTTGACCCAGTACAGAGGAATGGAGTTGACCCAGTACAGAGGAATGGAGTTGACGCAGTACAGAGGAATGGAGTTGACCCAGTACAGAGGAATGGAGTTCACCCAGTACAGAGGAATGGAGTTGACCCAGTACAGAGGAATGGAGTTCACCCAGTACAGAGGAATGGAGTTGACCCAGTACAGAGGAATGGAGTTGACCCAGTACAGAGGAATGGAGTTGACGCAGTACAGAGGAATGGAGTTGACCCAGTACAGAGGAATGGAGTTGACGCAGTACAGAGGAATGGAGTTGACCCAGTACAGAGGAATGGAGTTGACCCAGTACAGAGGAATGGAGTTGACCCAGTACAGAGGAATGGAGTTGACGCAGTACAGAGGAATGGAGTTGACCCAGTACAGAGGAATGGAGTTGACCAGTACAGAGGAATGGAGTTGACCCAGTACAGAGGAATGGAGTTGACCCAGTACAGAGGAATGGAGTTGACCCAGTACAGAGGAATGGAGTTGACCCAGTACAGAGGAATGGAGTTGACGCAGTACAGAGGAATGGAGTTGATCCAGTACAGAGGAATGGAGTTGACCCAGTACAGAGGAATGGAGTTGACCCAGTACAGAGGAATGGAGCTGACGCAGTACAGAGGAATGGAGTTGACCCAGTACAGAGGAATGGAGTTGACGCAGTACAGAGGAATGGAGTTGACCAGTACAGAGGAATGGAGTTGACCCAGTACAGAGGAATGGAGCTGAACCAGTACAGAGGCACTTACCGTATCTCTCGATGTAGCAACAGAGGCGGACTGCCACTTGGGGCACACAGTCCTGTCCTCCGTTAGTCGTCAAGGGCAGCTCCTCCAGTCTGAGACCGAAGATGCGCTGGGTGGGTGTCTCGGAGTTGCCTGTCCTAGCTCCTAGTAGTGATCCTGTTAACATGCGCTTGACCCTGGCGAGTCGTCCCTCTCCTGCTGGTCCGTCCTCGCTCCTCGTAGTGGCACTGCTGCACAGTGTGGGCCGCCTCATCACGTCGTAGCAAGTTTCCTGGCTACTTCTGCAGCCGCACTGCAACACAAACATACGTACACTCTTCAAACACTTCACTTGTACCTATACAGTTTGTGGTCTCTGGCAGTCAGCACGTCAGTAAACAGCTCACAGCCATGTCTCTATTCGTGCTTACGATAATGGTGCCAATCTTGGAATGTGTATTCACGCTAAACTAAAGCAAAGAACTCGCTCAAATGAGTTTCAGTTCAAGGAGTATATTTCACTTATAAAATGTAAATGATATTTTCAACTACTCCGTCTTTCTCCCACTGATCATCTTCTGCCCTTTCTATATTTTTCAAAAACCCTGCCAGTCACAAGAGATAAGTCGAATTTGTGAAACCCAGCCCATGGAACTGGCGCCCACGAGAGTTCCTCTAACGGACCACTCTTAGTGCTTCAAGAGATCGTAATTCTAGCATAAAATACCCGCGAGCAATCTAAGAACGTTCCGTTACAGTCTCTATCTTTATCCCCTCCCATATGTTTACAACAGGATCGTTCTAATTTGAGACACGTTAGACAACTTCTCCGGACGATGATTTTTTTTACAATTTTAAATTGTCATTAACAGCTAAGGAATGTAAAAATCGACATTTGACCAAGAAGGGTCAAATTAAGGCAATAATCTATAGTTGGCACAGATAATTCAAAACACATTGAGTTTTCGCTTTCTGTACTACGTATAGTATGTAGAGGAAGTATTGTATTTAATGTTGACATTTTACTGGAAATATACGTTTTGAGGTCCCGTAAGTTAAAACAATTTTTTACAAAAACGTCCGCGTGTCTATAGACAGCACAACTAAAAAAGGAAAAGTCGGTTAAAAAGTAAAGTTTAATATATTTCAAGGATGCGACAGGAAGATTTTCAAGAAAATTCATGTACCCTAACTACCCTTTACATGAAAATTTTTTTCGAAAATGATTTACTCAAAAATGACTAATAATTTTGATCAAAATGTCATATGTTTAAGATATTTTTATGGTAAATGAAACGTATATTTTGAATTTTCTGGTTATATCCCATGTAGTTCTGTTTACTCTGGATGGCTTTTGTATAACTGCTAAACCGTAACAGATAGACAAAATCTTACTATACAAAAATGTAGATCTAGTTAAAACACACAATTTGTGTCTGAATAAGTTTTTTTTGTAGAGTGAGCCATTTCCGAGATATTCCTTGTTATGTAAGTGCAACACATCCGGATGTTGGTGAATTTGTACTTATGCACAACGTTACTTGTGTAGTTTGTGTGTGGCAGTTGGTAAAGAATAGAAATAAAACTACTCGATACTGGTTTATCAATAAGTAAGTTACCTGTGTGTGTGTGATATCAGCGGAGAGAAGAGAGACAGTGGCTGAGTGGCTGGCTGACTGGCGCATGGATACCAAGTGACAACCAGTGTATTAATGGAGGATCATGTGAATTATTTTAGGAAACACTGCTCGCCCGACATGTTAGCACTCTATTAACATCCCCGTGATAAGAGGCAGGAGGTGCAATGAATGCTCCCTGCATTTACGCCTCAATTATTCACTAGAAAACACATCAACATGTCCAATATGCTGGCATCCACCTACCAGGGTAACTCCAAAAGTAAGGCCCTTTTTACTGCAGTCACAGTAAGTAAAGTATTGTATTCCACACATACCGGTTTGTATACATCGCCCTCATTAAGAGAACTATACAACTGTCCATACATCCCGCCGAACCATGGGTCACATTCACACAATCTTCACTCCTGATAGAGTTGTCAGCACAGGTCACTCTAAGGTCACGTGTGAGGAACCCTCAAGGCTAAGATGTATCACAACAACCCTCAAAAACCACAGCAGAGCATTCCTGATAAGACCGCAGCAATTGTAGCAGTCCAGCAACTTGCTGACCAGGGCTCAAGGGTGCCAAGAGATTGTAGCAGATCTCCACTGCTTCTCGTTCAAGCAAAATCACACTGTTGTCCCTTAATCGACAATGCTCTCCGCCGCTTAACAATGTCTACGAGCTGTCCTTTGTCGCTATTAGGAGCAATGAAGATTCCCTCTCAGGGTTTCCGTGGGTGCTTTCAAAATGATACAGATTTTTTGAATACAACGGCTTTTAATGAAAAATTGATTTGTAAACTTTTTCCTGGAGATATTGCCCTCCAATATCTTGCACAGTTAACTCACCAATCAATACTATTTGCAGAGACAAACAATACGCTATGTCTGTTAGTTTTTAAGCAATCTGATGTGATAACAAAATGCACGTCTGTCACACTGACCACCATTATCCGTTGGTCTATCGAGGGGAAGAAGCGACGCTCTCAAACACGTTGGTTCCGCTATTCCCATAAAACTACCCCCTTTTTTCCCTATGCTTTTAATAATTGATCTTCTTAAAGAGATGAATGGTGGTGATTTTCAACATGTGCCATAAACAGGTTAGCGAACTATTTCTCTTCCTTTGATATGTTTATTTGTAACCTTGAACTGTGTTCTGCGGGCCAGTGTTATTGCCCCACCCCTCGTACAAACAACCATGAACTTTATATATCACAGTTTTCGTCTGCGCTTCACTGTAATCTCTGACAGTTGAATTATGTAACTTTAATGCCATTCCAGTACGGATGCTAATTTAATAAACAAACATGTCTAGACTAGGCAATCAAATGAATCTGATGCGTATTTATTTAAGTGGCCAAGACAAGAAGATGGTCCTGATAGCGATAACATTGTAAGTGTTGAGGTTTTCGTTGTTAATTGCATTGCAAACAACAATCACAGCGTTGTGAAGGACAAGCGAGCCTTGGACCAGATTTTCATCATTTACTCTTACACTCCAAGGCCTTCTTTATCTACAAATATTCCCTAAATACCGAGAACGCTTACTATGTTATAGCTACGGGATGGCAATCTCATCGCTTTTCAAACAGGAAACCCTGTCTGTCCGGAAATGCACGGTTTGGACGCTGTAGCGCATGGAAGTGTGAGATGTGACATTTCGTCAATAAACCCAACATCGAGCTGTCTACATTAGCTGTCCCAGTAGAACGATCCAACACAGCTTTCCATTTCTCCGTTTTAACTAACTGTCACGAGCTCCTCGTTGTTTAAATGGCATTTAACTACAAACAGTATGGCTTACACAGAAGTTAATGACGGGTGGCAGAAGAGATTGGTCAACACAACAACCAATCAGAATGCCTTCCTGTGTTGTATACTTAAACACTGTGAAATCACCATGTAAGGCCAGTGATATATCATTTGCAGCAAACTTAGTACTAGTAATCAGATATCGGCTGCCATTAAAGTTTGTGTCTACCATAGCAAATACCCGTCCTTTTTACTTTCTCTAATACTTGTAGTAAGCAGAGGAAGTATTGTATTCCACTCAAACATTCAATGTTGAGATTTCACCGGAAATATGTTTTGAGACCCCTGAATACAAAAGAGAAGCATTTTTAGAAAAAGGTCTATGTTAGTTAAAAACCAAAGTTGGTATTTATTTTTAATGTCTTTGAAGGATGCTACACGAAGATTTTGAAGAAAATAATCCCACCCTAAACTACCCCTTAGATGGAAAATGTTTCGAAAATTTTTATTTTCTTGAAAACAGTTGCAACGATTTTGATTAAAATGCCGTATGGTTCAGATATTTTTATGACAAATGAAACGCATATCTTGAATTTTCTGTCCATAGCCTATGTAGGCCTATTTACTATGAATGACTTTTGTATAATTGCTAAACCGTAAGAGATAAACTAAATCTTACTATACAAAAATGTATATCTTGCTAAAACACAATTTATGTCCAATTAATTTTTTGTAGAGTGAACCATTTCGGAGATATTCCTTGTTATGTGTGAGTTTTGAAAAACTACTTTCATCAAATGGAAGATCGTCATTGATTTCTTATATATTAGCCGTGCAAAGAGAATGGAATGTCAAAGCTTTAAAAGATTTGATATTCCCATATTCCCCTTGTACCTACAAGGAAATAAAGAAAAGATAATTTGTGGAAAAGTTTGTCTCAAGTAACAAGAAGATATAGGAATACGAATTTGTAAGAATGGTTAGTACAAGAGTAGAGAAAGTCATGTGATTCTTACACAGCCCGCGCGCGCGCGTGTGTGTGTGTGTGTGTGAGCCCGCGCACGTCGCGTGTCATGTCTATTTCTGTTCCTTAGTACATCCATCGATAACAACCAATGTGGTCCTTATCATTGTTTATTTTCCTAATGTATCTTATCTGCTCGGGATTCCAATGTAGCTGAACCGCTTCAAATAGAGATACAGTTATTAACACAACACGCAATTTATTGTTTGTAAATATTGTCGGACTCTGATAAGCACGTGCTTCTTGGCATCCGTTTTAGCCTACACCGAATAAAAAGTGCTAACGTTTTAATAAAAGAGGTCCGAAGTACATAGTTACTATCGAAACAAACATTTTAAAACAGTGAACATGTGTATAGAGAGCAAATGTATAGTAATATCGGCTTAAGAAGGCCAGTTAACAGCAACACCGAGCAGCACGTGGGGAAGCTTCCACTTAAAGAGCAGGTTTAATGCAACGCTTGGGTATCAATACCATGTTACGTAAGAAACTATACCCATGAGAGATAGGGACCAGTTAGTAGATGCTCTCCTCTCCAGTCACTTGTTTTATACGTCACGGCTTCAGGAAATTGTCTCAGACTTGTGTACGTATTCAGACAACTAGAATTTGTAGAAAAATGTTCCGAGTAAACGAATAACTCGGAAGGCAATTTAGGAAGCGATAAACGAAATATGTGTGTGTTATCAGTTAATTTCGTGCGACAGTTGTTATCATGTCCTGCAACAATTACGTGTGATAATACAGTCATATGTTCCGCCTGGTGAAGTCGACTGACCTGCAAGGTCCTTCCGTAGTAATTACGTGCGTACGTATATCGAAAGTGACTCCTTTGATCAGTGACCTTGTCCCTCCACACTGCCGCAGGGGGAGGGGGGTTTCTCCCCTATAATTATTTGACGGTATTTTAACTACGGATCTGCTTGGTTAGATGTACGTGTGTGTGTGTGTGTGTGTGTGTGTGTGTGTGTGTGTGTGTGTGTGTGTGTGTGTGTGTGTGTGTGCGTGGACAGTTAACCTTCTAGGTCTCATCTGTTGGGGTCTGATTGATCATTAATCACTTATAAGTGATAACACACTTATTGCAATGTCATTCACGTTTGTAACTATTTTGGCACTCGTTTTACGTTGCTGTAGAATCGCCACAGTTACTTACTAGACCTGGTAGAATGTGTATTTCAACTAAACTACTCGCAGATTTTCCTTTAGGCTGCATTATTATCCTTTAATTTAACTCATCAGCTTTTTTGTACACGAGAAAACTTCTATACGTACTAAAGTCTTTTGTGGTTAACGATTTTTGAGCGATGAACCATTAATTTTCAATCGGCATGGCTATCCTAACCTCAAACAATCTGGAAAATTCCATGGCGTGGTGCATGTTTATTGGAACAGAGAGCGCTGCAGTGTGCATCGGGACGCGTTTCTCATTGCGGACTGAATACTTCATGGAAACGCGGACTCAGATCCAACTGAATCTTTGGCCTCGATCCTCTTAGAAGTGGGATCGGATCGAAATGTTCTTACGTGGAAATAATTACCTATTCAAATCGATTAGAATGCGTAGTCGTGACACGCTGTAGGCTTGTCATTTTCTTTTCTTAGTGAAAGTGGTGTAATAAAACACAAACTCACTTTTATTGTTTCTATAATCTCAAAAAGCATCCACTAACCTCAAAACCTACTTAAAATACACAGAAAACGTTTCTACAGGTTCGCCAACATAAATCAAATTACCAATATAGGCACTTAAATTGTTTATGCTTGAGCCTTACTCATCCAAATAGATCTCATTCCGGATTGAATTCAACATGGAAACGTAGTGAATATGGTAACCTTGAGTGGAGGCGTTTACAAGCGTGTTGCAAAATAACTGTTTATACGATTTTGACATTTAAGAATGTCACTTCTAATGAAAGAATGGATGTGCGCTGTAATAAATTTGAAAACCAGCTAAAGGAAGCGGCCTAATCAACATGTACGGGCACTGCCCGTTCATGGACCAATCCCTACCAACCATCCATCTTGCCCCTATAAATAGCCCTGATCCCAGAGATTAAATCCCTGTAGACCAAAACACCATAATATCGCGCAGGTAAACCGTATAACGGCTAGGTACTGCGGTAAAGACACTTCGGGTGGGGGAATAAGCTTCCCCACTCGACTCGAACTGCCTCTGGAGCCTCTGGAGGAAGCGGCCTGACAATTTTACAGCCAATACCCACGAAGTTAGGTTAGAATACAACAATTACTGTCACTTTTCATTTAATAGCAAATGTTGGAAGTTCCAAAGCTATTGCTTCAGGCAGCAAACATGTTTGTTGTCTGCTTGGTGCTTTAATCAGTGATAACGCAATGCAGTATCCATCATTCGTTGTAAATGCTCTTCGCAGCGAAATGTTCTGTTTACAATCGCCGCAGTTGCTTATTGGCACTCGTACAAAGTCTGGGCTGCATTATTATCCTTTAATTGAAGTCTGTTGTCGACGTAATACTTCTATACTTGGTAATGTCTTATAATTAGTACCTCTGCAAGTAGATTCTAACCTATATGCACACGATGCGCATCTAGGCGCGATGAAAGCTGCTGTTCGCAGTTGTGTTCGACTTAACAAGCCGGTAGGCAGGCAACACGTGTAGAGGAAGGAACAAGGCAGTACCAGTCTCCTCATGTTGATATTGATCCGTACCTGCACAGTGCGTGCGTATTGATCCAAATGACACATAGTTGAGCCAAGGGATAAACAGGAACTTGCCGGCAACTTACTGCTACTTGGTCATGCATGGTACAAACTTCCCCTTGCTTTTGCTCTCATTGTGTTTATGCACGTTCTGCAACTACTGTGGTTCTTCTACATGTCGTTAATTTACAACACGGGACCAGCGGCTTTACTTACCTTCCGAACATAAACATTTATCTTATTGCTTATTTCCTTGTAGGTACAAGGGGAATATGGGAATACAATAGGCTTTGTGCGATAGTCAAATCTCTTAAAGCTTTCAAATTTCGTTCTCTTCGCACGGCTAAAATATAAAACATGAATAACGATGTTCCATTTGTGTAAAGTATAAGTACTGCTAAACTCACACAAATAACAAGGAATATCTCCGAAATGGTTCAGTGCACAAACAATTTTCTTCTAGGTCTTCCTGTCGCATCCTCGAAAGACAATACACTTAAACACTAACTTTGGTTTTTAACTGACACTCACGGACCTTTTTTAAAAATGCTTTTCTTGGATTCAGGGGATCTCAAAACATATATTTCTGGTGAAATCTCGACACCGAATTTTTGGGTGGAATACAATACTTGCGCTACTTACTATACGTGGTAGAGAAGATAAAAAACATGAAACACATTGCAAAAGTTAATTCCACAACACAAGTGGGTTCGCGTGTTTGCGTTAGACTCGAGTCAGCAAGTAATCATGGTTTCTCACGTAGCGACCTAATCAATACGAGCGTGCTTCAGGAAGCTTCTTCACACACCAGCCACAATTAGCTATCTTGCTAAATACGTACGTATATTCTCTTGCTCTTCAACAACACATTTCGTACAAGTCAACTGCTTATATGCCTTCAAGCCACGTGAATAATACTTAACTAGTAAAAGCAAAGTTAACGTGTTTGTTTGTGAACATAACCTCAAATCGATAAATTGTCTAAACGCGTGTTCCAAGGATGCGACATTTACATTTTCAACAAAACCTCCTCACTCCCAATATCCTTCACGTAGAAAATGTTTCACTACTTTTTTACTTTTCCAAAAGTGATGAAAACACACAAATACAACGCAGGCTTGTGCCATGTATCAAGCAGAAGGAAGCAAATTTCATAACCTTACATTTTGTCTTGTAACTCTTTAACAAGCAATTCTCAGATCCATGTTTGTATGAACCGTTTTTGCTGAAATATTTCAATCGCTAAGACCCGCAGCAGTTAGCGGAGCCTGGGGTTAATGAATCACCCAATTATCAAACTGACGCTTTTAGGTTTACGCACATACTATATCTTTTCCAAACCTTCAGTCATCGGTTGTCTTCATATCCTGTGAGCATTTCAACAAAGTACGGACCACAAACTCAGCGGAAAGAAGTGGTCAAGTTATCAACCTGAGGAGACAGACTAAACACAAACATGCTCATGTGCTAGGTTCCATTTACGTGACTTCAACTTTAGTCCTTGCTTTCACAATCTCAACATTTCTTTACCTTTAACAAAACACTCCTGACATCAATTGTAATTACTTTACTTTTTTTAACTATTTCTTTATTTTTTATTAAAACACCGGAGCGACACTAAGCAAAAGCACTGTCGAACAATAACAGATACTACAGGAAGAAAAGCTGGTTGATAAAGCCATGTGAATGTACTACGTATTTCTGTTTCAAACATATGGAAAATTGTATCAATTGTTCGTATTGTTCGTCCAAGCAGGAGTAGTGAAAGAAATGTGTTTCTGTTTAGCAAAATAAAAATGAGTAGAAAACCGTGTGAATGTTATACGTTGCACTTGTATTTCAAGTGTATGGAAAAATGTTTGTAGAAGAGGGAGTAGTATGTTAGGTAAAAGAAAACGGAGTAGAGAAAACCATGTGAACGTAATACGTTGCGTGGTAAAATGCACATAAAAACCTTCGCCATGAAAACAATTAGATATGTCACTTTTCATGGCGATCGATCAACCTGTTTTGGAATTTACTCACTCTTCAACATACGACATGTATAGGCGTTGGTATGTATGAAGTTGATAAACCATAGGGAATAACATGTGAATTGTTACGTAAAACAAGAGTGAGAAGAGAAAATAGTATGAATGTAATACATTGTATTTGTTTCAAACATATAGCAAATTGTATGAATTATATGTTGAAGGGCGAATAGCGAAAGAAGACTGATTGTGTCTCGTAAAGGAAGAATTAGTCGAGAAAGTCGTGTGAATGTAATGCGTTGCATTTATATTTCAATCATAGAATATTATATGAATTGTATGTTGAAGGGCAAACAGACGATAAATGAATGCGCTACGTAAAAGAAAAGCGAGTAGAAAGCCATATGAAAGTAATATATTGTGTAGTAAAACTGTTGCCATAAAAAATTTCCCCATGAAAAAATACATACAATACGAGCGGAATTTCGCGGTGATCGGCTAAGCGGTTTTCGAGCTGAACAGTTGGATATATATAAACAACCAAGTTGTATAGATGATATGAATTGCTTGTAGAAGAGTGAGTGGAGAAAGAGATGTGAATGTGATAGCTAAAAGTAAGTAGAGAAAACGCTGTGAATGTAATATGCATGTATACCCAAATTTTATCAAATCTTTAGAGTCGTTTCTGAAACACCGGGAATATATATATACAAGAATTGCTCATTTAAATATATAGGATATGCGAAAACAAACGTGTCAATTACGAAACACCAACCAAAAATGGCCGCGTCGAAAGGTTTCCCAGCGAATGAAATTACAGAAGTATAACTAGAAGGTAATGCGAGCGATTATTAAGATTTTAATTTCGATTTTACTGAATCTACTTCTGAAAGTGGGTACTATACACGAGTTGCTAATAGTGAAGAGGAAGGAGGAATTACTCGGCTAGATAAATCTGAACTATTTAGCAACATAAAGAAATTACACTTTGGTGAGTTAAATTACGACCGCTCTTAAACTTCAATGGTTTTTATAAATTAGGACAATTATTTCAAGCTGTTATTTGCATTAATAGATTGTGCTCGAGTCTATAACAATTATTTCATCCAGCAGAAAAACAATATTTACCCTTAAAACGTGTGAATTCATGTATTTTCTCCGAGAGCTAGAGAATTGTACATACATAGTTGAACTTTCTGAACCACAATACTTTTATAATATATATGAGTCAATATTAAGAAAGAAGCAACTTTGTAAACTTTCCACATTTTTACTTTTTTGTCACAAAAGCATTATTTCTAACCTCAAATATGACAGGTTAAAGTAACATGTTGATAATAATACTTGAACATCGTTAGCACAGAACACGTGATCAACCTACTTCTGGATAAAATCAGTTTCGAACGTTAAATATCACAATATATAGCTATTTAATGCACTGCTGTGTTGCGAAGGGAAAAGTAACTACATATAATGCATAAGTCACGCAAACAAAGCATCAATTGGCAGTACTAATGCAACCTAACAGATCGCGCAATAATGGGGGGAAAGTATCACAGTTGATTTTTGAGGTTACCCAATAAGCTGTCTCATGTATAATTGTAATGATTTATACAATGGCAGTAAAACTAATGTTGAGTATAACAACTGCAGGTGCAAGCGTGTGCGTAAAGGCAATATCGATGTGAGGTTGGAAGGAATGATGTTTCAGCCCAATGCACGCCGCCCACTGTGTATTGCATAAAAGCTTCCTTAGCACACCAAGGTCAGGGTCAACTCAAGGAGACGTAACAGTCATCTGTCTCTCTCTACCTCATGGCAACATTTGCACAAAAAATGACGCCGATGTTTCGCCACAACTATGTTGAATCACCACATATGTACTTGTTCCTGATAGGGGGGGGGGGGGGGGGTGAAGCAAACTGGCTCACAGACGATAGATAACACGTGGAGCAAGTTGGAAATATCGACTTGTGTTGCAACAGGATGTAGTGCTGTAGAAGAATGAGCAGGGAAAGTCATGTGTGATATGACAACAGGGCGTCGAGAGGTCGATCGCTAGAGCTGCGGCTATGTATGTATGACGTCATGCACACACGTCAAGGGCACAATTAAACACATGGTGCATCTCTCATTATGTCTAGTCTACTAATTAACCCCTGCAAGTCAAACATTACGCGATTCCCTTTGCTCCAACACAAAACCCTTAAATCCAAATCTGTCCATCACATAGTTTTCAAGACATACGCTCATTATTATCACACAAATATTCATTTCTGCATTAAAAAACCCCCAAGTTACATATTACACATTTTTAGGTTAGTTTCCTGGGATTTTATAGGTTATATGAGTCAGTAAGCGATTATTCTCTTTATATGCACTATGGAAAGTGTCCAGAACAAGATATCGTATCAAACACAAGCAGTTACAGTAATTAAACGTATAGTGTTATATGGCTAATGATAACAATGCACTAGCATGGAGAATTGGTAGTAACCTTGAATTACAAAGGCTGCCAGAAACCGTGTATACAACATACAACACTTCAGTGGGCTGGCGCCAGTTTTGGGAAACATACTTCTGTCAAACTGCATTCCCATATTCCCCTTGTACCTACATATTGGATGTTTACTGTGTTCTGTTACAGGATTGGTTAACTTGTACGAAGGATAAGTTCAGTAGCTTGCAAGTGTCATAGTTGGTAATGGAGTGACTGTGGGCACCAATTGGAGCAATGAACGAGATGATGACGCGTGTTGGCTCAATTGATCCTTATTAGCAATGTGAGTCACTCTCGTTATGCAAGTGCACAGTGCCGAGAGAAACAGTTTCCAACTTTCAAGGTACTACACAAGTAAAACAGACGTAACGTTTGTTGGTAAATAAAAAACAAGGACATCCGTGCGCGCACTTCCGTCTCCTTCGGTCGGAAGCGTCCCTCAACCACTTCCTATGTTATTATACCTGTAGTGTCGAGGCTGGCAGGCTGCGGGCACGTGACCAGAGGCACGCCAGAGCACGGGCTTTATCCCAATATTACTGTAGTGATAGATGCGTATATTTCTGTGTGAACCTTGAGCAAATAGTTCTTCATTTTCAGTGTTCAACAATACGCACGTGGTTCGTCAGATCGACTTCGATGACGTCATCAATGATTTCTATAGTAAAATTCATGTATTTTTATTCTAAATAGTTTTTTTTTTCTGAATTGTATCCTTCATTTAACATCGCCTTATCTAATTTAAACTCACAATGACGTGTATAATAGCTGCTTATTGTGTTTGGGGAAAATTGGAGGGCTTAAATCATTTGTTCAGTCAGTGTCGCCAACAGTGTAACTCGTAAATAGCTAAAAACAGTTTATTACATACTAGAATCAAAATATCATTCCATTTCAAAACTATTTTAGCAATATCTGTTCTTTTAATAATTAATGTACTTTTCAAGAACAAAGGTTATTTATTGACGTTAAAGGTAAAGTGTGATATATTGAGACTATAAAAAAGTTTTCTGTCGTAACAAGAGACGATCGAAGTTGGCAATGCTGAACTACAGTAATGGAAATGAATATATTTTAGGTTATTGTTTATATAATTTAATATTTTCTGGTCAGATATAGAATTTAAATTTTTAGTTTATTTATGAAATAGTGTGACTCGAGTATTCATCGGTTAGGTCACACTTTTGTCATATAAAACGTTGTATAATGGAGTAGCAAGTGTGGTTAGGTTAGGTTATGTTATAACAGAGAATGAAGACAGAAATAGATGTTTTCTCGCTCGCTCAAGACCTTGTACGAACTTGGCTGGCATCCTGTGCCACTTGGAGCCACTGCGCCAATATTTCGTTATTTGGAACATAATAGCCAACTGTTGTCATAATGGTCTAATTCTGTTCAGTTCCCAGAACTCAACTAGTACCCAGGTTTTAACCCAATACATTCTTAAGGCTCCTGAATAAATTAAAAAGGAATGGAAATGAGCTGCTTTTTAGATAACCATGGTATGTCAGACTAAATGTCATAGGCGCCTTTTAGCCACTAATCCTCGGGCCTCTAGTCACTGAGCCACCATGGCAATATGCCCATTGACTCGCCTTTTTCTAGTAACCACAAGCAGATCTCATTCATATTCTCTTGATATACGATGGTATCCCTGATTTTCTAAAAATGTTCAATGTCGACCTTGTAGCTACTACGAGGGTAGTTCAAAAAGTAAGTTACACATGTTATCCCACGCTAAAGAATGGCGCTTTGTCACACTAGAGTTGTGCTACGCCACTGATCATAGTGTCTGTGTGACAGCGTGTGATTCGTGAACCTTTCGCCGTGGAACTATGCAACACAGCGGTACACGAGTCCACAGGTCACTTCCAATTGGTATCAGAGTCAACATGCTCTACCTCACTACACGGGTTTCTCCAGCCAACATTTAATGGCTTTATTCTACACATTGTGCTGCGTAAAACGAAGGAAGAAAAAACTAGTAAATGTTTTCCGATTTTTCATATTTACAGATTGAAACCGAAATTATAATGTCAATATATTTGATAATGGAAAGAAACAAAAGGAGATTCTAGTCAATAGTGAAGGGGAAGACGTAATAAAGCTAATATGTTAAAGTCTCAAGAATGGAAGCCTAGGCAGATTTAAAAGAGTGATAAGGATTTGTTGACGCGCACGAGAAACAAACACGTGTAACGATTTAGCGGGCTGATTCCTATCTTACCATGACGTGCTCTAAAGTTAGCCAATGCAAATCGCTTCCTTATTGTTGCCCGTGCAAAAACAAAATGCAACGCAAGACACACTCGTCTTGAATCGAGCCGAGAGTACACGTGCAACTTGGGAACTGTACGTAAGCTAGCGCGTAAACATAATTCAGCGTCGCTAAAGGGTGACAAAGTTAAAGTGTTATAACGTTGTAGTTGAAGTTACAAAGTTACAATCTATTTAAATATCGTCGGCAGTTCTCTACAAATCTGGAAATTTACAAATAAAGTGATATGTTGGTTAATTCTTCGTTTGGTTCCATTCCTACCATGACTCACGCACACCCTGAGATTAAGACCTCTTGCTAGAGCTAGTCCGGACACCAAACACGAGATCTTATAGATCTTGAAGGCGACGTCTTCGACGGAGAGGAGCGTTTGCGTCAAGATGTATACATTTTCTATTATTAATTATTATTCCTTTTTTAGGATTACAGACTTATAGTATGCCAGATGCTCCGTTTCCCCGGATTCCTCCGTTTTGTGGAGGGCAAAGATACATCTCCGTTTTATATTTGCCTCGAGTACATGACTCTCCGTTTTTCTTTTTTCTCCAAAAGCAATTTGAAGCGTAAAAGTTGATAAGAGAAAAGTTGCTGTTTAGCGGCAAGTTGGTTATTTTGAACAGTTGGTAGTACTGCAAATCAGATGTGATTCGATATGCGCATGCCCAGAAAAGTGTCTACATCGGGTTTAGTCATTTTTGTTTGTGTTTTTTATTTCTGAGATGAACGATGGTAAATATCTGTGGTAACCAAAGGAACAATGTGTTCAAATGAAGATGATATTTCAAAGACTCCTCCAAAGAAGATATTGAAATACCGTTAGGTTGTGTCTTTGCTTCCCCGTATGCCTTCCCGTCACTGGCAAGACCCCTGTACCTACATGGTTTATACAACTTCCGTGCTGTATATATTTAATTTATAATTCCACAAATGCCATTTATTGCAAGGTGACGCAAACGCTCCTCTCCGTCGAAGACGTCGCCTTCAAGATCTATAAGATCTCGTGTTTGGTGTCCGGACTAGCTCTAGCAAGAGGTCCTAATTTCAGGGTGTGCGTGAGTCATGGTAGGAATGGAGCCAAATGAAGAATTAACCAACATATCACTTTATTTGTAAATTTCCAGATTTGTAGAGAACTGCCGACGATATTTAAATAGAATGTAACTTTGTAACTTCAACTACAACGTTATAACACTTTAACTTTGTCACCCTTTAGCGACCGCTGAATTATGTTTACGCGCTAGCTTACGTACAGTTCCCAAGTTGCACGTGTACTCTCGGCTCGATTCAAGACGAGTGTGTCTTGCGTTGCATTTGTTTTTGCGCGGGCAACAAGAAGGAAGCGACTTCCATTGGCTAACTTTAGAGCACGTCATGGTAAGATAGGAATCAGCCCGCTAAATCGTTACACGTGTTTGTTTCTCGTGCGCGTCAACAAAGCCTTATCACTCTTTTAAATCTGCCTAGGATTCCATTCTTGAGACTTTAACATATTAGCTTTATTACGTCTTCCCCTTCACTATTGACTAGAATCTCCTTTTGTTTCTTACCATTATCAAATATATTGACATTATAATTTCGGTTTCAAAGGACAGTTTCAAATTATTATATATTTTTCAGTTAATTTCTAGTAATATGCCTCAATTTATTGCACGCTCTTAATAACTGTTAGCACTTTACATTTGATCTAAATATAATACGTATGATGTTACCTTAACCGGACATGGGTTCAACACCCAAAGAGAATTGTTTTTCGCTCGCTACTTTTAATAATTTCTCCATATTGAAAACCTCCACTGAAGTACAATCCCTTATCGGCCCTTCCTTCAACTGCCACACATCATCTGCAAGACAGGAGAACCGGCTGTTGTTGGCCGTGCGCTTGGCGCGCTAAAAACATTTGCCTTTAAATGGTGATTTATGGATGGTTTGTTACTGGAGATGTTCTATATTTATATAAAAAATAAATTTCCTTGACAACTTTGTCGCTGGAAGTTTTTACGTGGACTTACAGAACGAGAATTAGCCAGCGACGACATTTTCCACTGTATAAACAAAGAATCCTAACACTTTGCTTTAAACTAAATTTTTTTTAAAAAATATGTTTTGACATATTGATATAATCTAAATACTAACGTAGCCTATAAAAGCAAGCGAATAATCCAGATTTTTTCATTGCAATTATTTTGGTTTAAAACCATGTTTAAACGTGCGGAGCGAGAAAGATGTTAAAAAATCTGCTTTCAACAAAATTTTACATTTTATTATTTTCAAAAATGAACAATTGCATAAAAGGTTTATCGTGCATACCATAGTATTCTTCGACACATTTTGCACCGAAATGCATGCAAATTTGGCAACGGCGCACCTGATTCTTCCATAAGAATAACATGGTCCATAAGAGCCCGTTGTGCCTTCATGGCGTGAAAATAACTATAGAGTTGTAGATACTGCAAGTAGAGGCGATATTATTATTAACCTCGTTTACAGGTCGTAAACGCTATAGAAATATACTTTATTTATAGCAATTTTCAATTTAGCGACTTTTGGGTTGCCCTAGTTGTCAACACTGATATGTGAATCAGCAGCGTGCTCGGACAGTATCCTTCTATTATTGAGGTTAAGTTTTCGGTACAGCAGCCATTGCTTCTGTTTCCCTCTTGGCAGATGTCAGTCCAATTAAACGTCACGGAACATTCTGTTCAAAACAAGAACGGAATTGCTTTACCAATTCTCCTAACACAGTCAACTGTTGTAAATCCAGTACTGCAGTTTCCTCCGCTCTAAGAATTGGCATTTCAAGTTGTAATAATTCTACAACTCGTGAAGTTGTCAGCACTGATGCTAAAAGTAAACAAGGACCATCACAACCATGCTCAGTCACATTGGTGGGGGCAATTGCTCAACAGCAATGGTGTTCATAGCGTAACTTAGGTTTTTATAAGTTTGGATTAATTTTTACATTGAATTCACACTGCCATTCATACATCCAGGATAGGAACTAATTCTAGTTAAAGAAACACTCCCACCCTCGCAGCTGGGAATCAAACCCGTGACCCGTTGCACAGCAGGCAGGTGTGCTGCTCAACAAGACTTGGTACGACATGTGCGTTTAGGTAGGAAAGTCATCGTCGAATGAAGTGGAGTAGATACTTCAGACAGCAGAGCAGTTGAACTTACTTAAGCAGGCTGCCACATGTGCCCTACTCACCAGACATCGTCCCCAGTGATTACTATTTGGACCACTCAGAGACAAAAGAAAGAAAGATGCGCACGACTGAGTGCGCACAGGACCAGCAGAGGAATCCACGTACATACTTCCTACGCTTGCTGAAGGCCATAGAGATTATGATACACTTGTGTTCCCCTTTTGTTCAATAAATTAAATTTAAAAATACATTTAGGGCCAGTTTCACCAACGGATGTTAAATTTTAACTCAAAATTAAAATGATTTAACATCTACTGATTGTGTTTTGATGAAACCGGTCCTAATTTGACTATTAACTATTGTTAAGTCAATAAAGATGTATGTACTTACAATGCACTCCCTTGCAATGTTCCACAGGATGTCCTCGGTTCCGAACACACGCTAATACCAAGCCGCGAACACAAGAAGATTATTACTTATTAATATTTATGTTATGACGATATTTGCGAAAAGAAATGAGAATGCACAAGCAGGTAGGTCTATCACTGGTTGTTCTTAACTAGGTAAGTAGTAGTAGAAGTTTGTTCTAATGTTGTTGTTTTCACTTGGAGGTTGTTGTTGTTCGGAGGACAGTTGTTCAGGGGTTCATGTCTCGATCGCGACACATCTTGATCTGACAACTTGTCTATGGCTGCTTCAAAAAGTGGGTTGAGACGAGACGTAATGTTAGCATGGAGTGATAGACGCCACCACTTCTAGATGGTTACGTCACTCTCACACAGCCAGCCTGCAACAAAACAATAACATCTCTCAACCTCACATTCTTACCTACAAACCACATTTACCATGTTGCTTTGGCTCAAGGCACACTTTGTGACCTAAGGAAAGCGTTGGATTGTGTACCTACAACTTGCTAAAAAAGCTAGAAAAATATAGGATCAAAGGAAAAAAGTTAAAAATATATTTAAATTACAGTTAGAGGATCGTAGACAACTAGTGACAGTTGGAGGAAAACAATAGGAAATCACTGAGTTGAAAACTGGAGTTCCGCAGGGCTCAATACTAGCCCCCCTACTGTTTCTAATAATGATAAATGATGTATGAAAATGTTATCTCTGCCATACAATTATCTATGTAGATAATACAGCCTTTCTTAATGTAAATAAAGTCTTAAAATTGCTGACGTAGTCTGTAAATGAAACCATGCAACAACTCAAACTAGGTTTAGAAGCAATTACTTCCTTATGAAGGTCACAAAACATTGTCTTTAATTTAAAACATGTATAAATAGCTATCTTGGAAGAGATCAAGAATCTCATTTCTCTTAGCTGACCTAAAAAGTATTAAAATATTTCATACGAATGACTTATTATTTTAAATTCTTTTTAATCTACATTTAGATATGCAATAGTACTATGTGGCAATAAACACAACACATATAATACAGGTAAATTCAATATGCAATATTGCATTACAAGGTAGATACAATTCACTTCCATAAAAAATGTCTACCTTCATTTAATATTAATACTGAGTTTAAAGTCAACAACTTACATATGTTTTAATAAATATTTATTTCCACAGTTGGTACTACTAGCTGGGAATTATGCAGTTTTTCTTACAGTCACATTGGAGAAAGTTATGTTGTGACTGTGAAGGCGTCATTCAGTTTGTGACACTGGTGCCAAGAAGAGGATACCTTCACACGGTTTATGACGTCATGGCACCACTGCATTAAGAAGTTGGGTTTGTTAAAGACGTAGACAGACTTGTTGGAGAGGTTATCAATAATTTGAAGAATGTGGTGTTGAAGGTGTCGGTCGGTCGGTCGGTCGGTCGACACGCAACCTCTAGGAATGGAGGTCAAGCGGCTTCATCACCACGATCAATATCAATTGAATATTCCTTAAGTGTCACGTCACGTTCAAACAAACGCCGATCACACGGCGAGAAGGGAACTGTTGCAGCAGCCCATTTCATAACCTCCAAACTTTATCATACGGCTTTTCAAGTACATAACTTGAACTACCTTCTGTAGGGAAAGAACCTCTTAAGCTTAAAAGAACTACACACAAAAACTCAATTTTGGAAATGCTACATGTTTTGGCGCCCTTCAACCCCAAAACCAGTGTTACAAAAAGTTCAGTGTGATAAACCAAAATCTTGATAAATACCAAAGCTTCCGTCACGAACATTTTCAACTAAACTCCAGACTATCATTATGTATAAAAGTGAGACAGTAGATTTCAATTTTATATTATGAAAAAGGTATCAAAGATAGAAACATCTTGCGCATGTTACTGGATATAGGAAGGTCACATATTGATACAATTCTTAAAACGTAAACACTACCAAAGAAGTTACTAACGAACTGATATTTATTCCATAACATTTGAAACTGCTTTCGAAAATGAAACGCGACGTACATATTAATAAACCGCCACTGCAACAGAATACACGGCTGGGGGTTAAAGAGGGGCAAAGTCCACCTGGAAGGAGACGAACCCATCTTCTATTCTTATTGAAATTAAAGATAGAGTGTAAAGAATGTGTATAAGAGGTAAATGTTTGGCTGTTACATGATGACGTCAGGCAGGTCGTGGAAGCCATAGTGTGGTTGGTAATCCTGCCCAGTCAGCTCCCTCTTAGTTCAATTACCTGGTCGGTCGGCGAGCCGTGGTGCATTCTAACCTCATACGTGGCTCACATTTTAACTGAAATAAAACCACTTTAACGATACTTTTTTCTGCATTTAAACCTTATTACAGGTTATATCTAATTCATCTATAAATTTTTCGTTGGTCTCTAAGGGCCTGAGAGACCCTAGGATTGTTTAAACGTTATGCTTTGCGAGCCAACGCACCAATATAATTGCCTAGCCAGCACATCTAACATTACGAGATGTTTAGATGCAGAAACCGCTCGTGAAAAACAGGATGAAAGCAACCTATGTGACAGTTAATATCATACAGTTATCAGCAGAGGGCGAATAAGTGTGCAAAAAGCGGCAAGTTTAGTGCATAAGCGCTCTACTGTTCTTCTCCCGCAGGTACACAGCTGCAGGCGTCTGGTGATGCGCGTGCATATACAACGGCTGCGCAGTACCAGTTGCGTCATTCATTCTCCTTACCCAGCACACGGTTCCACGCTCTACTTATCAAAGTTTATCATTATCACTACTATTATTATTCACAGTACATTTCAAGTTGTGTTTGATCAATCCAGTCAGATAATTTTAATAAAAACCATGTATATTTAAGATTAATCAATCCAAACATTGCAATAAATGAAAAATAAAATTTTAAAATATAAATACAAAAATACAGTGCGAGCCCCACGCGACCAACTGTTTACCAGTGCGCAGCTCTAAAACAAGATTAATAAAAACTCCATTCTTTTGTCACTTCATGCGAGTCTGGTCGCATTATTCTTATATTAGTGGAGTGTCACTTCTTGGAGATCTACTGGAAAGTGACCGTTAAACATTTGGAGTGCAACAGGCTTGTGAGGTGAATGTAGCTGCTACTTTCGAGGGCCGCACCACGCCTACTGGTCACACAGTGGTTCAAGTAATACATCACTCCAACAGTAACAATCTCCTACAGACAAAGGCTGTTTCGAGTGAGAGGGTTTTTCCAAAAATCTGCCAGAACGGAACGTATTCGTACACCGCTAATGCGTTAATGAAAATCAATATTTTAAAAAATATTTAAAAGATACGCGACATTTATTGGATTAACAGATAATAACCTCATTAAGATTGCATTTATTATAAGAAAAGAAAACAAGCTATAAAAAAATGTTACGTGTGTAAAAATAAAGCTAATTTGTGAATTTCCCACGGCACAAACGGTATTCATTAAAATAGTGATTACGTCACATGCCACCCCTTTTTACTTTCTCTACTGGTAAGTAGGGGAGGCACTGTATTCCTCCCTAAATTCGATGTCGAGATTTCATCGGAAATACATGTTTTGAGGCCCTGTGAATCCCCCCCCCCAAAAAAAACATTTTTGGAATAAGGTGTGTGTGTGTGTGTGTGTGTGTGTGTGTGTGTGTGTGTGTGTGTGTGTGTGTGTGTGTGTGTGTGTGTGTGTGTGTGGACAGCATAACTTAAAAACGAAAAGTTGGTTAAAAATCAAAGTTGATATTTAAGTTTAATGTCTTTCAAGGATGTAACACAAAAATGTTGAAGAAAATAGCCCCACCCTAAACTACCCTTTATATGGAAGATTTTCCGATAATTTTGATTTCTTGATAATGGCTCTAACGATTTTAATCAAAATGCCACAGTTTAAGATATTTTTATGACAAATGAAATGTATATTTTGAATTTTCTGCCTATAGCCTATGTAGTCCTGTTTACTCTGGATGACTTTTGCATAATTGCCAAACCGTAAGAGATGGACAAAATCTTACTGTTCAAAAATGTAGATCTTGCTAAAACACACAATTTATGTCAATATAAACTTTTTGTAGAGTGAACCATTTTGGGGGTATTCATCGTTATTTGTGTATGTTTTGGAAAACTTATACTTTGGTAAAATGGAAGGTCGTTATTCTTTTTTTATGTCTTATCCGTGCAAAGAGAACGGAATTTAAGAGATTTGACTATCGCTCAAAGCCTACTGTATTCCAATATTCCCCTTGTACCTACAAGGAAATAAGCAACATCAGATTTTTAAACATATATTTCCCTAATTACTATATACACAATAACCAAAGAAGAAATGAAGCGATTGTCGAAGAGAGAAAAATAATAATTAGATTCCTTAATAACCTCAAAACTCTGTGTGAGATATCGGAGTTCACGGTCCACAGACCAAGGCAAGGAGAGACAGCTGCTAGTCGGAGGCGGATGGTGCGGAGTAGTGAGATGAAGACGATAAAGTGAAGTGCTTGATTTGTAAGACTGGTAAATGCAGATTTATACCATTTCGCTTGCTTACGTTCCGTGTTCATAATAAACTTTATTCTCTTGGGAAAATACAACCAAGTTTTGAAGCAATTGTACAAAACACTCGCCCCAGTCGCCTGATACTGACTCTATCGAGCATGTGTGGAACATCCTGGGGAAACGCATACAGAAAGGAGCACTGAAAACAACCCTTGTTCAACAATGGAATCGCAGAGCTTAAAAAACTTGTCCAGTTTCTACCAAGAACATTACAAACTAGAACTACAAAATACTGAATACAAAATTGTAATAATGTGCATTATTTTTGGAGCGCATGATTACTTTTTGTACTTTAGAAATGTGCAATTTTTTTTTCTTGTAGAAAATAAACTCATTTTGCAGTTGTCATCTGTTAATCATGTAAAGTTCTCCTTATCTTTTAAATATTGTTCAGAACACAGTCTGTTTGTCTTATATTTATAAGCAAACTTTATCTCAATTAGCATAGAAGAGTAAGGTTATGTAACAAGAGTGAGTGGAGAAACTCATGTGAATGCAACAGATCTTGTGTTTGTCTATTTCACGTACTTAGTGAATAGCAACAATGGGATATTTTGGTGCGCAAATCTCCAGAAAAGAGAATGTGTGTTTCTCTGCACAGAAACTGAGCCAAGGTTCCTATTTGACCTAGAAATAGTTTTTATAGACTCGACCACATAAACTAACACTGTATATCCCATTTGAAATAATTGCCCTAATTTATATATTAAAAAGTTTTACTAAAAATCATTAACTTTATGAGCAACAATAATTTAATTCACTAAGTTGTAATTTCTCTATGTTCAGACTCTGAAAATATGATAATAGCATGAAAAATGATAATAAAATGACAAGCAGAAGGCAAAAAGCTAAAACATGACTGTATTGATCCATAACAATTACATAGTTTTCGTGGTTCGTTTATATTTTGCATGAAAAATGACCATAAACATCGGGGTCCTGGTCATCGTCGTCATAATAGGAAAGATTCACTTCATAAACACTTATTTGACCTGGATTTTATAATAAGATCTACATTGTCTTTCTACAACAATATTTAGTGCATCTCTCACAGTTTACCAGTTATACAAGTTATTGAGCACGAAGGGAACTTCAGAGAATACTTGCAGAAAATTCAACATATGTGTTTCATTTATCATCTTAAAAATATACTGTTTTAATCAAAATTATCGAAAAATGTTGTATGTAAAGGGAAGTTTGTGGTGAGACTGATGAAAATGGTTATGTCAGTCGCGTTCTTGGAAGACGATTTGCTATTTAACAGACACGCACGCACGCACAAGGTTAAGGCTTCTAGCTAGTTACAGGACTGAGTAACCCCAGTAAAATCTACTCAAATTGGAGCAAATACATCCACTATACTCTGCAACAACAACATCACCTAGTTCAGCAAGTCGATCATGACGCCAGTTTACAACTCTGGAATCACACACGACATTTTGGATATATGTATATGTATGTACTTTGCATTACGTCCCTCAAGAATTACTATAACTGCACCTCGGGAATCGTGCACGAGGGCTTACGGAATCTGCCGAACTCGCCGTGGAATTGCAGCGCTGCCAACATCGCTAGTTCTCCATTAATTTGTTATCAACAAATAGTAGCAGTAGAAATTTGCTTATGAAGCAAATAAATCACCTCCTTGTGACCGTCAGCGCATGCGCAGTACGTACCTCTGGACACATTTTCCAAAGTAAAATGATGGGGGACATAACCTACAGAAGAACCGAAATGTTTTTAAAACACAGTAAGTGAACAAAGGCACACAATAGGACTTACAGATGGAAGTAAGAGTGGAAATTGGGTTGTTTAGGCATCAACCAAGAAAGTAGAGTTACGAGAAAACAACAATAACCATATTCACACAAGACTCCAAGAAACTGTACAAGCACAAAGCCTTAATAGAACAAATAGAGGAACTCCAGAGCTACAGTGAGAGATAAACTCTTCCAGGATCAAGGTACTTGCCGAGAAGCTGGCGAAGAAACCATCTCAAGATATGGGCCTACAAACTTCACACAACACAATACCAGCAAGTGTAAGAAACGAGCAATTACACACGTATGTAAAACAAGATTGGAAAATAGGAGGAGTGGGAAGTTACCTCCAAAGGAGAGATAACAACATACACATAAGAGATTAAATGCACTGGTGGCAGGACACGGCAAGCTAAAAGCATACTATACCGCTTCAAAATGATACATTATCCAATATGTCCTCAGCACAACAAAGTGTAAACCACGTGCTTTACGATTGTGACTGAATAAACGAGAGACAAAAGTTTCAACTGTATACCTTATTAAACAAACGCTATCAATGGCCAATTCAAAACAAAGGTATATTAAAAATCTTTAAAAGGCAGTTTTTAGAATATTCAAACTCTCTTCAGTCTGACCAAATTTAGGATGTAATGTGAACAAACCTGGGCATTGTTTAGGTACAACAGCTAAGTGTAAAATAGGATAAACATATAGTTCGTTCATTGGCTATTATGTATTATCTGTATTATGGAAAACCTAGCATGTAGTAGTAATGGAATAAGTTAATAAACTGTTTAAAACACGCACACAACATTCCTGAAACTCTTATTTTACTACGGGATCTCAAAACGTGCTTCTTGAGTGAAATCTCGATATGGAAGTTGGAATGCAGTAATATGTAGCGAGTAAACAAAGCAACAATGTCATCATCGGTTCGACCTTCTGCTTTCTTCCACTCATACCGTACGTAATGTGCAACCAAAGTTAACGTCACGTGACTGGGATACTCGCTAGCTCGACCATTTGCTGTGGAAGTGTCCAGAAAAGAGAACGTTCCAGCCCAGCTCTAAGATTGTGCGCAGAAACTGCTTGACCTTGGCCTCTTCCGGATCCATCGCGACCTTCCGCTCACTCAGTCACCACTACTTCCTGCTAATTGTTGTAGTTCACTATGACAAAAACTTCCTTGTCTCTCCTTCAAATCAGTCAACGGCGTGTCAAATTTCAGCTCCATTCACCTTCTTCATGTTACCGCACTTGGGCAAGCAATACTGCTCTGCAACGTTTATCCTCCTCTATATCCAACACAGGTCAAATGTCCACATCGAACTTTTGGGTGGAATACAATACTTCCTCTACGTACTATATGCAGTAGAGAAAGTAAAAATGGTGGTGCTACATAACCTAAAATACCTAATTATAGGTTAGAACTTATTTTTATCCAATTTAACATTGAATGTTGACAAGTGAATAAGCTGGTTTCCACCTACATAGGAGGATCCAATTACCTCGAGAGGAAGTTGCAAATGATCCACAAGTTCTTCTTAGCAGTTGGGGAACGTGGAATATTACAGCAAGCGTTTCGAGGACATTAAGAACATTGTTTTGTCTTCAGGCAAACCGGTCCACACGCAAATGAGACTCATACAAGAGCTCACAGAAAAAACTCAACTTGGTTCACGGTTATGTTGGTGAAAACTCCAAATCAGCGGCTCAAAGAAGCCCAGGACTGACACTTGGTAACATCTTGTAAATGTGCGTGTAATACCAACATTTAAACATGCTCCAGTGACGTCAGTTCATGTCCAATACCTATACGATGGTGTTATCTGACAAGCGATGCACTTTCTCAATGGAAAACTTCGAGAAAGTCTTACTGTAATTGTGATTATGTATGTTCAAGGTAGTAAATATTGCTGTTGTTACCATGTAATTGTTACTTTTTACTAGTTTTTTGTCTGATTTGTGGTGCACAGAAATACAACACAAACTACCCTATGCCTATAAGACAAACAAGACAATATAAATATAACACGAAATGGTTTTATCTAGGAATAATGCACTTTCAACCGTTTCTCGTGATTTTGATGAAGACCCTTCGTACTTTTGATTGTTCTGATTCCGCACATTTTCCAAAAATCCCGAAACTTCGATCCCCCTTAACCTCCTTAAGGAATAAATATAAAAATCACTCGTTTGTGGTTGTCTACTTTGTTCAAGGAATTTACTTCTACAGTTGGAATCTTCGCATATGTGCTTGCAGTCGTCCCAAAGACCTAATTCTTGTCTTTAACATTTCTTAGTCACTTTTGTATAAAGTGCATGTTTCCGTAAGTTTGGAGGTTAAGCTCTATTGTATGCAAAGAAACATACGCGTACATGCAAACAAACCACAGACGGTTCAACTAGAATGTAAATATGTCCCAATAAGGTCATGCGATGTCTAAAAGTCTTCTTCCCGTGCAAATGAGATTGTCCGTTTTCGAAAAACCTTAAAATGTATTTAATGTGTGATTATAATTCTTCTTTCTGATCGATCTCAAAATGTGATATTTACTTCTTTATGTATAGAGGTGAGTGTTGGCCCTGGATTGAGCAATTAAATAAATTCAAAATGCAACAATAAAATTAGTATTTATTTATTATTTAGTGTGTTAGGTTTTTAAAATAAACTTTCAATATAATTTCAGGAGTACTAAATCTTTCAAGAGTTCGAAAACGCAGCAAAAAATGTTAGGTTATATTTATCGTCAAGTTGTTTAGGTTATAATTGGTTGTATATTTGTAACATGCCGAGCCGAGCCGAGCCGAGCCGAGCCGAGCCGAACCGAGCCGACCCGAGTAACTCACCAAGTTACCCATCACACATGTCTTATGCACTTATAAAGGTTTCTCGCCAGTCACATATAAAATGCGAATGTTACTCAGCCAGGTGCCAAAGACAGAGAGCCAAGCAGGAAAGTATTCGGCACTTCTGTAACTGCTTCCTATGGAATATGACACTATGTATGTACTTATATCAGATCGTTCCGGACGAACACAAACCCTTCATTCTCTCAAGTCTTCTTCATTGTCAATGACTGTTGTACATATGTATAACTGGTAAACCGTAACAGATACACCAAATATAACCACTCTGGTTAAAGTATCCATTTATATCAAATACATATATTTTTACTTTCTCGAGTATTAAATAGAGCAAGTATTGTAGGTGTTCCACCCAAAAATTCAATGTTCACGTTTCACCGGAAATATATCAGTCGGTTAAAAACCTAAGTTGGTATTTAAGTTTAATGTCTTTCAAGGACGCGACACGAAGATTTTGAAGAAAATAGCATCACCCTAAACTATCCTTTACATGTAAAATGTACAGAAAACTTTCATTTAAAAAATAGCTTTACGATGTTGATTGGAGTGGCTATAGCCTATGTCTATTGAGTACTGTTTCCTCCCGCTATTTGCGAACTTGCAAAGCAACAGAAAGAAAACAAAGACCTAAATGTCAATACAAGGGGCGTGGCGATAAACACGTCTCAGATAAGATAACATTCTAAAGTACATTGTCATGTTACAACTAACGATAATATTGTTATAATCCATTATTGTGTAGTATTTCTGTTTTACAGTTTATTGTTCCAACACTGCGACCATTGAAATGTAATCTCAAATGTCCTACTGTTATGTTTAAACGTCGCATGGAACTTATGTATTCAAATATATTCCCACTATTCATATTTTCAACATTTTTCTTCCTCTACTGCACATGTTCATAGTGGCATATGTAAGTTTAAAAATATTTAGAGAATAAACTGAAGAAGAGAACAGAGAAACCTGCGTCAATTTTAAAAAGTACATAGATGTTGAACCTAGAGCAAAAATGTTGTGCCAACATTTTAAAAAAATTCTATCGATGAGCTTTAATGACGTAACAAAAGGTTTGACCACAATTTCTGTACTATTAGAGCAAAAGGGATCAAACTTACACTAACATATTTGCAGTACTATGATATATATTTGGAAAAAAAACCTGACGTTAATTACTTCAGTAATTCAAATTCTGAGTCATAATAACCTCATATACTATTCTCTTTGAATGACTAGGAAGATGAAAAAAGAATAATCACTTTCCATTTAACAAAAGTATAACCATTTCAAATTTCCAACCATCGTTAACGAATATTTTCAAGCCCGAAGCCGTGCAGACCTCTAATCTCTTACACTTTATAGGTTATACAACAGTCATTCATAACAAAGAGCACTTTAGAGAATATTTACGGAAAATTCAACATCTATATTTCATTTCTCGTGAAAATATATGATGTTTTAATTAAAATCGCTAACATGGTCAACTTTAAATAGGTACCAAATTTGGTATTTAAACGAGTTTTATATTTTAAGTTGTTCGTAGACGCAGACCATTGTAATTCTTTTGTTACTAGTTAACGATTCTAAAAACCTTCACGTGGATGGATATGGGTGCCTATAACGGAGCACATTTATTTGTTTACGTTGAGAGAGTGCTTCAAGGTGACTTGCCAACATTTACTTGACCGCTTACGTAAGCAGACAGGTGGAAGTATTGCCATCAGGCCATCTCTTCTCACCGCAAATTCTTCCTTCCTAACCTAACTACTGCCAGAGCCGTGGGGCGAGTCTATGCAATGGAGCCAATATGTAAACGGGTTGTAACGATACAGGAGAGCTTTACAATTCGCATACTTTGATCTCAGGGACAGTAAGCGTGTATTCTAATTATGAATCAATTAACATTATTTCCGTAAATGCCTTAAATACACCAAGTCTGTTCCAACAAGCGGTTCTCAAACCGTTCCAAATGAATATCATTTTCTTACGCACATGCGCAGAACCAGTACGGTTGGAACATTACTTGAACCAATTTAATCTGTGATTCTGAATAACCTGCGCATGCGCTGTAGGCTATACGGTTTTCGCAGTTACTACTTTTGTCATGTTGCAAGCCTACTTAGGTACTGCGCATGCTCAGTCGTCTTGGAACAAACCTTTTATTTACACACAGAAATGTTCACTAAACAATGGCGGAATTAGTCCTAAATGAACTAACGTTATATATCACTGTTTAAACTCACAACAAATAGTTGATTCAAATCAACTGCATTTGAAAAACACGTAAATACAAACATCACATTTAAACCTCAATCTCTTTCACATCGTTAAACTATCGATCAGTGGCCATTTTTTCCCATGGTTGCTGATTATTCAAACAAATGAAGTCAGCTTACGTTGCCTCTATTCTAACAGAATACTGCTTCAAATAATGAAAACAAACAGTGGTTTTACAGGTTATCTGTGGTTTAGAGGGATATATCTGTTTCTTTCTATGCAAAATCAAAATTTAACACACAATAAACCACAATTCGCTCACATGCTTGAGAACTCCAATCTGCTCCCATCATAAAGCAAGCTTTTACCTTCAATTTGATATTCCTTATTGCCAAACACGTACAACTGCGTCTGTACAAATATAACCGACTTATGTGATTATCTGACCTTGCCTGCAGCGCGCTTCTAAAAATAACAATACAACGTAATACGTGTATGCAAATGTGTTTCCGTTCAAACTACAATAAAATTAATGTTGCAAGTTTCTGTTTCACTCTACTCATAGTAGAGGAAGTCAAAATGCAATGCCAACATTAGTTTCGTTGCGAACGATTGCAGTTGAATTACTCATCAGATAAGTCACATATGTAAGTTACAAAACACAGTGGACTTCAAGTGGATTATAGGAAACCTGTTTAAAGAACCTGCCTTCCACATTGTCACCTACTGATTGTAGGATTACGTGTTAACTGTTCACAAAAGGTCTCCCTTTTAATTTTCTCTACCACGTATAGTAAGTAGAGGAAGTATTGTATACCAACCAAAAATTACATGTCGAGGTTTCATCGGAAATACATGTTTTGAGGCACCCTGAATAAAAAAAATGCATTTTTGGAAAAAACGTCCCAAAAAGATTTGACTATCGCTCAAAGCCTACTGTATTGTAATATTCCCCTTGTACCTACAAGGAAATAAGCAATAAGATAATTTGTACAAATGTTTATCTCAACTAACACGAAGAAGATATAGGAATAAGAGTTTGTAAGAATGGTTAGTACAAGAGTAGAGAAAGTCATGTGAGTACAACACTTCAGACATTTTTAATAATAGAATTATATATATTCTGCCATTTATGTTACCTTCATGATTTCCATCTTTCGTTCTTTTGGCCCCTAAATATGTATACTCGTTACAATCGTTAACTGTTCCTTTACCATTTTCTAAGTTAGACCTTTTATATATGATCCTATTGACATATTGTTTATGTTAAAGTTTAAGCCCCATTTTGCATATTCTTCATGAGTTTTTATTTTATATTCCATGTCATAATCTACTTTTAATAAGCGTAGTATTTATTTTGATTTAGCGACTTTTGGTTAACAGTTGTTGGCAACACTTGTGGCAGCTCGTCTTCTTTTCCAACAGTAGGTTTTGATTTAGCGACTTTTGGTTAACAGTAGTTGGCAACACTTGTGGCAGCTCGTCTTCTTTTCCAACAGTAGGTTTTGATTTAGCGAGTTTTGGTTAACAGTAGTTGGCAACACTTGTGGCAGCTCGTCTTCTTTTCCAACAGTAGGTTTTGATTTAGCGACTTTTGGTTAACAGTAGTTGGCAACACTTGTGGCAGCTCGTCTTCTTTTCCTACAGTGGGTTTTGATTTAGCGACTTTTGGTTAACAGTAGTTGGCAACACTTGTGGCAGCACGTCTTCTTTTCCTACAGTAGGTTTTGATTTAGCGACTTTTGGTTAACAGTAGTTGGCAGCTCGTCGGTAGGTACATTATCCAGCCCGCCAGGCGAAGGAAGGCAGGCATGAGCAGTGCTTACCTCACTAGTACATATTATACAATAGGAGTAACTTGGAGGAGATAATGCAATTCAAGTTCCAGAAGCTATCATAGCCACCCGTACAAGGTCGTACAGAGGAAGTAAGTGCGGGTTTGACATTGAAGAAGCTTCTCACTTCACTGACCTGGAACGGGCACCGTGCAAGATAAAACAAGCAAGTCTAACTCCTCATTAACCTAACAACTGATGATAATAATTATATCAGCGCACACGCGCTTGCGTCAACAACAAACTTACTGATAAATGTGCAAAATTCATATTCATGAGTCACTCTTCTTACTTTCTCTACTGCGTATAGTAAGCAGAGGAAGTATTATATTCTACACAAAAATTCAATGTCGAGATTTCCCGGAAATATATGTTTTGAGGCCCCCTGAATCCAAAAACAGCATTTTTACAAAAAGGTTCCAGTTTATGTCTGTGTTTGTGAACAGCACAACTCAAAAACGAAAAGTCGCTTGAAAACCAAAGTTGGTTAGTATCTTTCAAGAATGCGACACGAAAATTCCACAACCCTAAACTGTCCTTTAAATGGAAAATTAATGAAAAAAATGGAATTGAAGGCATATCGTTCTCATTCCGGATTGAATTCAACATGGAAACGCGGATCATATACAGAACGGGATTGGACTCACGTCGATCTCAATACGAATTGAATTCAACACGGAAACGCGGATCATATTGAGAATGGACTTGGACTCAAATCGATCCCAATACGGATTGAATTCAACATGGAAACGCGGATCATACTGAGAATGGGCTTGGACTCAAATCGATCCCAATACGGATTGAATTCAACATGGAAACGCGGATCACACTGAGAATGGGCTTGGACTCAAATCGATCCCAATACGGATTGAATTCAACATGGAAACGCGGATCATACTGAGAATGGGCTTGGACTCAAATCGATCTCAACACGGAAACGCGGATCGTATTGAGAATGGGCTTGGAATCACATTAATCTGAATACGGATTGAATTCAACACGGAAACGCGGATCATACTGAGAATGGGATTGGACTCAAATCGATCTCAACACGGATTGAATTCAACATGGAAACGCGGATCATACTGAGAATGGGCTTGGACTCAAATCGATCCCAATACCGATTGAATTCAACATGGAAACGCGGATCATACTGAGAATGGGCTTGGACTCAAATCGATCTCAACACGGATTGAATTCAACATGGAAACGCGGATCAAGGTGAGAATGGGCTTGGACTCAAATCGATCCCAATACGGATTGAATTCAGCAATGGAAACGCGGATCATACTGAGAATGGGCTTGGACTCAAATCGATCTCAACACGGATTGAATTCAACATGGAAACGCGGATCAAGGTGAGAATGGGTTTGGACTCAAATGTGAAACAGCGAAGAGATGTAGGTAATGTGCAAGTGAAGTTGATGTAAGATACTGCGCAGTTGTAGAGCGAGCGGCGGCGGCGGCAGGCATTCATGTAAATATATTGATCCCAAGAAGCACCAGCTCGACTCTCTGTTTCAAGTGTCCCTGTAAACACAACCTCCCTACGACCCAATTCCTTTCTCTCCCTCACAATTTTCACTTCAAGCGCACAAAACTCCTCTCTATGAATCAACCAGATAAAGTTGCAAGATTACATAACCTATTTTCAGTTTGACAAAATTCATTTACATGGCTAATATAGCTATCTTGGCCACGAAAATACAAGGGAATACATAGCGGCCAGCGTTAAACCAGTTGACTAGCACTGTATTCCCCTTGTACCTAGCAATAAGATAATTTGTACGAAGAGTGAGTGGGCAGAGAAAGTCATGTGAGTGGCACACATCAGCTGGCGCATCCAGAACCTGTGGAGAAAACCTTGAGAATGTTTGATCGCTGACACTTGCTCCATTTCTGCCCTCATAAATTATCGTCTCAATGAACGATGACTTGCAAATAATCAGCTTATTCGTCACAGAGGTTCAATTAACTTGTCTACACTGTGACATTGCTTAATATCTCTATGGAGAACGCTTGCCATATAGTATCTACTCTATGTAATTGTTAGAAAGGTTAACTGCGAAAGGTTATGTGAGTAAATGAATTTTGAGTGAATTTGGCAATCTGTATAAGTGAGGACACAGCTATTTTAATGAACACTGAAGAAAAATAAACTAATACACAGTGAAAGTTTAAAAAAGGGCAAGCAAAGATTGTGTTAAAGAAAGTTTACGTAAAGTGTTCATTATTTGACTTGCATGAGGCCATTGCTGTTCGAGAAAATTCAAAATTGTTACAATAGATACCAAACTCAGTCCTTTTTGTCCAACAGAAGCTTTTAACTATTCCATACAAGGACGACCTTGAAAAGCTACTTTCTAATCGATTTGCTATAATAGTTTACCATATTTTGTGTTCACTAATCACCAGAGAACATTTCCGGGCTGTAATCGTTATTAACGTTTAACAAATATGGAGATTGGCTTAGTGAAGAAGCGCTATGTAAGAATTGAAATTGGTTTAAGTCCAATCCCTTTCTCAATACGATCCGATCCCACTTATAAGAAGATGGGATCCAAAGATTCAGTTAGATGTGAACCCACTCTTGTATGTAGTATTTTGTCCGGAATTAGAACTCAAATCTATTTGAATTCCGCATGGAAACGTAGTATATACGACTGACATAAAATTGAATGGCTGCTAGCTGGTCGACACAAGGTTCAATCATGCTCTTACTATTTCTTGCGGTGCTGTGTTTTACAGTATTGAAAACAATCGGCTATTTTCTTGAGCCTGTTCAGTATGTAAAAAATCTCATGTGTTGCACTCACATGACTTTCTCTACTCAGTCTTGTACTAACCATTCTTACAAACTCTTATTCCTATATCTTCTTTGTGTTAGTTGATATAAACATTTGTACAAATTATCTTATTGCTTATTTCCTTGTAGGTACAAGGGCAATGTGGGAATACAGTAGACTTTGAGCGATAGTCAAATATTTTAAAGCTTTCAGATCTCGTTCTCTTTGCATATAAAAAAATGAGCAACGATGTCGCATTTGACGAAAAATTTAAATATTCCAAACCCACACAAATAACAAGGAATATCTCGGAAATGGTTCACTCTAAAAATGCATTTAAACACAACTTGTGTGTTTTAACGAGAAATCTAAAAATGCTTTTTTTTTTTTTATTCAGGGGACCTCAAAACATATATTTGCGGTGAAATCTCGACATCGAATTTTTGGGTGGAATACAATACTTGCTCTACTTAGTATACGTAGTAGAGAGAAAGTACAAGCATTTTGCTCTCCAGACTACGCAAGCATTTTCCCACAGCTTACATTTTGTCAAATGTCCAGTACTTAATACATTTTCTGAAATAGTAAGTCGTTATTGATTTCCTTGGTGAGTTAAACAGAACAGAATGTCAAAGCAATCACATAGACACCAGCTCTAAAGGATTATAACCCTAATGTTGTCCTATTCCCATTGTAGCTACATATAAATCCATGTCTACAAATGTTTATATCGATTAATATTTTCTTAGGCCTTCCAGAAGTTGCAGTCCATGTGCAGTGGAACAACCCTGTCGTGTTCAGTCCATTTTTGGGGGAGTGGAGGGGAGGGAAGGGGGGATGAGTATACATTTCTAAAATTCAGTTTTAATGTCTGTGCTAACATCCGGAGAAGTACTTAAGATATTTTATGATAGATGAAATATGTATATATACTGAATTTTGTGGAAATAATGTCTTCAGCCCTTTTCTTCCGAATGATTTTGTAGAGAAACATAGCGACAAAGTGTTGTGAGATTTGACAAGGTGCCTAATTACTAACCTGCCTGGAGGTAGGGTAGCAGCCCTGATGCGCAGCTGTCTTGTCACTCCTCCTACACCAGCATCAGGACTTGTGTGATTCTGTTCCGACCTGAGTCAATAGCACAATGGCTCCAAGTGCAAGGCACGGCGGCACGAGGAACAGAAGAAGCACCAGCCGATCAATAAACCACCTTCACGGAGCATGCGCCAAGACCCACCCACCCATCCATCTATCTATCAGCCATTTTATTCTCTATACAAACTATAGAAAGGAATGCGCTGCGATGATTCAGAAATAATCACATAATGAGACGCTAACAATAACCAGATCCATCCCTGACACCAACAGACCCTGCTCATGGTCCAAACATTACCCACCAAAACTCTTGCTACAATCTCTTCTCCTGTACAACCTCTCTTGTTCGTACAAGGGAATATACGACTTAACTGTGTGACGGTTCGGACATTCCGTTGTTTCCATGGCTAGGACATAAAACGAGTGTCTTCTCATTTCAGAAAGGATCTAAAGTCCAAATCAACAACGAATATCTCGGAAATGGCCACCTACGCGTAAAACATTTGATATAAATTGTGTGTTTAAGCGAGAGCCACATTTTTGTGCTAACATTTTGTGTATCTCTTACGTTTTATCAGTTATGAAAACTCATTTATCTGTCAGTACGCTACGGACGTAAGCACACACACACACTCTCACTCACACACATACACACTCTCACTCACACTCACATACACACTCTCACTCACACACACATACACACACTCACTCACACTCACATACACACTCTCACTCACACTCACATACACACTCTCACTCACACTCACATACACACTCTCACTCACACATACACACTCTCACTCACACACATACACACTCTCACTCACACACATACACACTCTCACTCACACACATACACTCTCACTCACACTCTCACTCACACTCACACTCTCACTCACACACACATACACACTCTCACTCACTCACATACACACTCTCACTCACTCACTCACATACAACTACACTCACACACATACACACTCTCACTCACACACATACACGCTCTCACTCACTCTCACATACACACTCTCACTCACTCACTCACATACAACTACACTCACACACATACACACTCTCACTCACACACATACACGCTCTCACTCACTCTCACATACACACTCTCACTCACTCACTCACATACAACTACACTCACACACATACACACTCTCACTCACACTCACATACACGCTCTCACTCACTCACATACAACTACACTCACACACATACACACTCTCACTCACACACATACACACTCTCACTCACACTCACATACACACTCTCACTCACACACATACACACTCTCACTCACACACATACAACTACACTCACACACATACAACTACACTCACACACATACACGCTCTCACTCACTCACATACAACTACACTCACTCACATACACACTCTCACTCACTCACATACAACTACACTCACACACATACACACTCTCACTCACACACATACACGCTCTCACTCACTCTCACATACACACTCTCACTCACTCACTCACATACAACTACACTCACACACATACACACTCTCACTCACACTCACATACACGCTCTCACTCACTCACATACACACTCTCACTCACTCACATACAACTACACTCACACACATACACACTCTCACTCACACACATACACGCTCTCACTCACTCACATACACACTCTCACTCACTCACACACATACAACTACACTCACACACATACACACGCTCACTCACTCACATACAACTACACTCACACACATACACACTCTCACTCACTCACATACACACTCTCACTCACACACATACACACTCTCACTCACATACACACTCTCACACACATACACACTCTCACTCACACACATACACACTCTCACTCACACACATACACACTCTCACTCACACACATACACACTCTCACTCACACACATACACACTCTCACTCACACACATACACACTCTCACTCACACATACACACTCTCACTCACACATACACACTCTCACTCACACACATACACACTCTCACTCACACACAAACACACTCTCACTCACACACATATACACTCTCACTCACACACATACACACTCTCACTCACACACATACACACTCTCACTCACACACATACACACTCTCACTCACACACATACACACTCTCACTCACACACATACACACTCTCACTCACACACATACACTCTCCTTCACACACATACACTCACTCTCACTCACACTCTTACACACATACACACACTCTCACTCACATACACACTCTCACTCACACATACACACTCTCACTCACACACATACACACTCTCACTCACACACATACACACTCTCACTCACACACATACACACTCTCACTCACACACATACACACTCTCCTTCACACACTTACACACTCTCACTCACACACTCTCACTCACACACATACACACTCTCACTCACACACATACACACTCTCCTTCACACACATACACACTCTCCTTCACACACATACACACTCTCACTCACACACATACACACTCTCACTCACACACTCTCACTCACACTCTTACACACACTCTCACTCGCACACTTACACACACTCTCACTCGCACTCTTACACACACTCTCACTCGCACTCTTACACACACTCTCACTCACACTCTTACACACACTCTCACTCACTCACACTCTTACACACACTCTCACTCACACTCTTACACACACTCTCATTCGCACACTTACACACACTCTCACTCGCACTCTTACACACACTCTCACTCGCACTCTTACACACACTCTCACTCACACTCTTACACACTCTCACTCGCACACTTACACACACTCTCACTCGCACTCTTACACACACTCTCACTCGCACTCTTACACACACTCTCACTCGCACTCTTACACTCTCACTCGCACACTTACACACACTCTCACTCGCACTCTTACACACACTCTCACTCGCACTCTTACACACACTCTCGCTCGCACTCTTACACACACTCTCGCTCACACTCTTACACACACTCTCACTCGCACTCTTACACACACTCTCACTCGCACACTTACACACACTCTCACTCGCACTCTTACACACACTCTCACTCGCACTCTTACACACACTCTCACTCGCACTCTTACACACACTCTCACTCGCACACTTACACACACTCTCACTCGCACTCTTACACACACTCTCACTCGCACTCTTACACACACTCTCACTCACACTCTTACACACACTCTCACTCGCACTCTTACACACACTCTCACTCGCACACTTACACACACTCTCACTCGCACTCTTACACACACTCTCACTCGCACTCTTACACACACTCTCACTCGCACACTTACACACACTCTCACTCGCACTCTTACACACACTCTCACTCGCACTCTCACTCACACTCTTACACACACTCTCACTCACTCACACTCTTACACACACTCTCTCACACACTTACACACACTCTCACTCGCTCTTACACACACTCTCACTCGCACTCTTACACACACTCTCACTCACACTCTTACACACACTCTCACTCGCACACTCTTACACACACTCTCTCACACTCTTACACACACTCTCACTCACACTCTTACACACACTCTCACTCACTCACACTCTCACTCACACTCTTACACACACTCTCAGTCGCACACTTACACACACTCTCACTCGCACTCTTACACACACTCTCACTCGCACTCTTACACACTCTCACTCACACTCTTACACACACTCTCACTCACACACACTCTCACTCGCACACTCTTACACACACTCTCACTCACACACACTCTTACACACACTCTCACTCACTCACACTCTTACACACACACTCACTCGCACACTCTTACACACACTCTCACACACACACTCTTACACACACTCTCACTCACACTCTTACACACACTCTCACTCGCACACTCTCTTACACACACTCTCACTCGCACACTCTTACACACTCTCACACACTCTCACTCGCACACTCTTACACACACTCACACACTCTCTTACACACTCTCACTCACACACTTACACACACTCTCACTCGCACTCTTACACACACTCTCACTCGCACTCTTACACACACTCTCACTCGCACTCTTACACACACTCTCACTCGCACACTTACACACACTCTCACTCGCACTCTTACACACACTCTCACTCGCACTCTTACACACACTCTCACTCACACTCTTACACACACTCTCACTCACTCACACACTTACACACACTCTCACTCGCACTCTTACACACACTCTCACTCGCACACTTACACACACTCTCACTCGCACTCTTACACACACTCTCACTCGCACACTTACACACACTCTCACTCGCACTCTTACACACACTCTCACTCGCACTCTCACTCACACTCTTACACACACTCTCACTCACTCACACTCTTACACACACTCTCTCACACACTTACACACACTCTCACTCGCACTCTTACACACACTCTCACTCGCACTCTTACACACACTCTCACTCACACTCTTACACACACTCTCACTCGCACACTCTTACACACACTCTCTCACACTCTTACACACACTCTCACTCACACTCTTACACACACTCTCACTCACTCACACTCTCACTCACACTCTTACACACACTCTCAGTCGCACACTTACACACACTCTCACTCGCACTCTTACACACACTCTCACTCGCACTCTTACACACTCTCACTCACACTCTTACACACACTCTCACTCGCACACTCTTACACACACTCTCACTCACACACACTCTTACACACTCTCACTCACTCACACTCTTACACACACACTCACTCGCACACTCTTACACACTCTCACACACACTCTTACACACACTCTCACTCACACTCTTACACACACTCTCACTCGCACACTCTCTTACACACACTCTCACTCGCACACTCTTACACACTCTCACACACTCTCACTCGCACACTCTTACACACACTCACACACTCTCTTACACACTCTCACTCACACACTCTTACACACTCTCACTGGCACACTCTTACACATACTCTCACACACACTCTTACACACACTCTCACTCACACACTCTTACACACACTCTCACTCGCACACTCTTACACACACTCTCACTCGCACACTCTTACACACTCTCACTCACACACTCTCACTCGCACACTCTTACACACACTCTCACTCGCACACTCTTACACACACTCATTCACTCACTCACACTCTTACACACTCACTCACTCTCTCACACTCTTACACACAGTCTCACTCACACACTCTTTGACACACTCTCATTCACTCACTCACACTCTTACACACTCACTCACTCTCTCACACTTTTACACACAGTCTCACTCACACACTCTTACACACACTCTCACTAACTCGCTAACACTCTTACACACACTCTTACACACGCTCACACACACACTCTTACACACGCTCTTACACACACTCTCACTCACACACACTCTTACACACGCTCACGCACACTCTTACACACGCTCACACTCACACACACTCTTACACACGCTCACACACACACTCTTACACACGCTCACACTCACACACACACTCTTACACACGCTCACACACACACTCTTACACACGCTCACACACACTCTTACACACGCTCACACACACACTTACACACGCTCACACACACTCACACACACACACTTACACACGCTCTCACACACACACTCTTACACACGCTCACACACACTCTTACACACGCTCACACACACACTCTTACACACACTCTTATACACGCTCACACACACTCTTACACACGCTCTCACACAAACACACACGCTCACACACACACTCTTACACACGCTCACACACACTCTTACACACGCTCACACACACACTCTTACACACGCTCACACACACTCTTACACACACTCTCACTCACACACACTCTTACACACGCTCACACACACACTCTTACACACACTCACACACACACTCTTACACACGCTCTCACACACACACTCTTACACACGCTCTCACATACACTCTTACACACACACTCTTACACACGCTCTCACACACACACACTCTCACACACATACTCTTACACACGCTCTCACACACACACACTCTTACACACGCTCTCACACACACACTGTTACACACGCTCTCTCACACACACTCTTACACACGCTCTCACACACACACTGTTACACACGCTCTCACACACTCTTACACACGCTCTCACAAAAAACACACACGCTCACACACACACTCTTACACACGCTCTCACACAAACACACACGCTCACACACACACTCTTACACACGCTCTCACACACACACACACTCACACACACATACTCTTACACACGCTCTCACACACACACACACTCTTACACACGCTCTCACACACACACACTCTTACATACACTCACACACACACTCTTACACACACACACACACTGTTACACACGCTCTCACACACACACTCTTACACACACACTCTTACACACGCTCTCACACACACACACTCTTACACACGCTCACACACACACACTCTTATACTCACACACTCAGATAAATTGCCGTGCATTATTCTGGCAAAAAATTGAACATGGTCAACTGATTTGAATAATTTGTTTTTTGTTTTGTACGCCTCAATATTGGGACGATTTAGTAATAAAGAACATTAGCAAAAACCCACAAGAGTAGCCGAAAAATCAAAACTGCTAATCTTTATGGGAAGTGCTATTTTGAATTACTTTCAATCTTTGTGTGTGGCGGACCTATCGTTTGATATCTAAGTAAATTGACTTTGCAGGCTTCGAAGTAAACAAATTAAACGGTGTTTCAGCGATTCACTTGAGTTACAAACGAGTAATATTTAATGCTCAAACCGTAAATAATGCGTCTATCGATCACAGTGGATTGGAGCTGGAAGGTTAGAAGAGTTACAAGGTGGTACGAAGTTCACCGGGTCATCTTCTCCATAATAGAGAGCATTTCAAACATTATACTCAGGAAATTCAAGATATATATTTGATTTGCTACAAAAATATCTTAAACAAATGGCATTTGAATCAAAATTGTATGAGCCATTTTGAGTAAATCACAATTTTGGAAACAGTCTGCATATATTACATCGAATGCTTTGCTGCAATACAATATTTCTACGTAGTAGAGAAAGTTACAAAGTGCGAGACATATGTAAACGTGCTGTCTCACATAAAACCCCGTACACGTGAATGTCCGAATTCTTTGCTGAAGAACACCGTCCTACATATGTTGTTTACAGCTCGGCTCCTCTAAAGCTGCTTATTTCTTGTTAGCCACGTGACTGAGAGTGAAGCGAACTACAAGTAGGTGAAGAATTGCGTATCAGTGCGCTTTAGGTTAGGTTCCTTGTCCTGTTGCCGGTACAGCCAAGAGCAAGAGCAGATCGTCCGGGTTTTCCGAGCGGAGTGGATCTCGTGAGATATCCACAAACTTCTCTCTTTGTCTGTCTGTCTGATGACGAGGTTTGTTTTGTCTCACTTTGGGCTGGGAATGTGTGAACGCTTGTATGACCAGCAATGTGAAACAGCGAGAAACATAGGGGAAGGTGTGAAGGTTGGCGACTGTCAATGTCAATTCCAAAGGATTCTACGAGTACAAATTCAGTAAGGTTTGGGTAATGACTCCGTAGTCCATTAGCGTTCCAAAACGCACCTGGATATGTCTGAGAGCTTGAGTTAAGGTATAGCTAGTTCAGGATGGAGTGCTTTTGCATCGGGATCAGCTTGGGTTTGTTCATCTGCTTCAAGTTGCGAAGTTTACGAGTTCGCCAAACCACAGCGATAATGCCTGGAATTCCTCTGTCACTTGAACTATAGTTGCCAAGGCAGAGCACTATGTGTGTGTGTGAGTGTGTGTGTGGTGTGTGTGTATGTGTATGTGTGTGTGTGTGTGTGTTATTTGGATGGAGGGTACCTCGACCTCCAGAGATGCCGGCCCCAGCTCAACAGGTAGTTCTGGAGCTTGAGTCTCCAGCTGTAGGTTGCCAGCTTATGGTTTGCTCGCAGTGTTGCGTCTTTGTTCCTGCGTCGTTTTGGTGCTAGGAGATTGGGTAATGTAGTCTTTGGACCTAGAGGTGGTGACACAGCTTCTGATGTTGAGTTATTGACAGGTGCAACTGCCTGATACACCTGGGCGGACCAGGACCGCCTCAAGGCGACCCTTACGGCGGCTCTGTGTGGTCGAGCAAGTTTTATACACACGTGCGCACCGTCGCACATGGTAGACATGTTAGCTTACGCTCACACATCATGCTGGAGTGGTTGAAACCCATGCACTGGTCCCTCCCTGCCGTGAAAGCGTTCCACCTTCACGACAGTGAACATGAAGCTACATATAGTGTGTCCATGGGTTGCACATTTTCGTCATGCACCATGTCTAGCACGACCTCTTTCGTGTTTACGGTCTTCCTGACTGTACCACCGAGTTAACAGTAATGCCACGTGCTTCTAAAACGGCTCATTTGAGCTTTTCAAGGGTACACTCAAGACTCAAAACCTCTTATTACCCGGCGTTCAACGTAACAGCGTTGTGGCGAGTCAGTGTAGAACGAGATGTTCAACTCTCGTAGTACCACATTTGCCGCCTCAAAATCCCCCATAGTAGCTATAGAATGTATGTTCTAGACCACTTTCAAGGTCATTCAAGATGGCCGCTATACATGGTATATGTTCTAGACCACTTTCAAGGTCATAGGGGGGTGGGGGAGGGGTGGGGGTGGTAATCTCAAGGTCATTCAAGATGGCCGCTATACATGGTATATGTTCTAGACCACTTTCAAGGTCATAGGGGGGTGGGGGAGGGGTGGGGGTGGTAATCTCAAGTCATTCAAGATGGCCGCTATACATGGTATATTTTCACGACCAAATTCAAGGTCATAGGAGGGGTGGGGGACTCCAGTATGACGGTTGGTGCGGGGAGGGGATGTCTAGAGTATATAAGAGTCTCGTCTCATTGTCTGAAGTATTAGTTGCGAGGTGGAATCTTACTAGGGGCTTAGTAGGATAACAATATTGTTGTGTGCGGAATGGATGACTTTTGGAGTGAATGCGGAGAGGAAGCGTATCACTATACATACTACCACAAGGAGTCATGTAATGGGCTTATGCATTCAATTGTATGTAGCATGCCTTCGTATCACGACCAGATGTCTTATAGAGATGTATGCACAGAAAACTGCCGCATATACAGAAGAAGATACTTGTAAGTATATATCTTTTTTTTAATTATATTTAGAAATATTCTTAACATGTCTTTAAGGAAATGTTTAATGTAATACTTGTATATATTTTTCAGAGAAGGTGAAGATCCGAGCATCGGAGGGGTAGATGAAGTAGACGCAGTTGTTTCTAGCCATGCTGCAGAATGCCATTCAGAGTTTTGTAACGGTTACACTCATGCAACCCTATGCGACAAGCCCGAGGTTCATGACCAAATGTCATCATACTTTTTGTGTAACGAAAACTGTGGTATATATCAACTCAGGCAGAGAAACTTAAAGTGAGTATCATTACAGAAAAAAAAAAAAAAAAAAAAATTAAATATACTTATAGGCGAGTTGATGTTTAATGTGTAATGATGAAAACATTATTCGTGTTCACAGAATACGCATGACAACACCCAATCCTAGAGAAGGTGAAGATCCGAGCATCGGAGGGGTAGATGAAGTAGATGCAGGCATCGCAGATAGTGACACCCTTCCAATAGACAATCTGTTGCAGGCGACTCCTGAGCATTCGCCCAGGAAACAACCAGAAGTCGGGAAAAAATTGTTGTAAGTAATCAACCTTATTAGTTAAATAATCTTTACTGCAGAAACTATTCACCAGCTTTAACGCTATCTCTTGTATTTCTTTCAGGACTTCTCCTTTGCATTTACCAAGACCTAAAATTTCGGAAGATCGTATGACACGACTCGACAACTCAAAGTCAGATGGAAGCACCACCAGTAACACTCGTGCTCCAAGACGTCTCCATCTCAAGAAACCATAACGTAAATATAGGATTGTTTCATGAAATTCCATCGGTCTTCATAGCACCACCAGTAACACTCGTGCTCCAAGACGTCTCCATCTCAAGAAACCATAACGTAAATATAGGATTGTTTCATGAAATTCCATCGGTCTTCATAAAAACAACATTCAGTAACGAATTTGTGTACATGTCATTGCTAGACTGGGGTATTATTCAACAAAATCTCTACATTTTCGAAACTTTCCTCAAATTGAAGAAGTGTCCGCCCAGTGCTTATGTTGAAAATGTAGTATACTCGTATAATCTAATTGCAACTATGGAAAATGAGAGTATAATTCTTTTGAATACAATTTTTAATAATGGGAAAATACTTTTAAATTACAGTGAAATATCTGAAGTGAAAAGACTTGAAGCCTATATTGATAAACATTTGTGCAACCTCTCCAATGCAAATACGGGCATATACGTAGGGACAAGGAGTTGGAGGAGGAAGATGATTGAAGTGTATGAAAAAAATAAATAAATGATTATCTGCTTATAACATGTTTTATTCATTAAGAAACACCTTACATTCCTTATATTCCTAATAAAAATACAATATTAGTTTGCAGCATTTCAAAATAGAGACTGCATCACATGAGTGAGGGGCTTGTAAGTAAATACTTTGTCATGTATTATTAGACAATACAACGAGGTCTGTGCAGGAATATTTGCACTTGTTTGAATTTCAAGTCTAATGTTGACAGCTCCATTTACAATCTCCTCAGGCTGATGTGAGCAGTCAATGATAAATATTGGGGCATATTTAAGAAAATCCTTTCTTTTCAATAAGGGGTAATTGTCTTTAGCGTAATAAGAGTTTTGGAACTTGGCATACATTTCATATAATGCTGCAAATCTTGAGTTTCCAAAGTCCAAGTTCATATCGTGATAGGGATAACATTCACTATTGAGGTAAAGTCTCAAATTTGTTATGTTGCAATGATCAAACATGGAGCAGTCCTTAGTTGCATTATTCAGTCTTGAAGTCTGTGCTCCGATAATGACAAATCTTGGTTTCTCTGGTTTCGATGTTGTTGCAACGTTCCATGTAAAGGATCTAGTTTGCGGTACAGCAGGCTGAGTATGAAGATCCATAGTTCGAAAGGCAATATGTAGCGGCCTGTCCGACTTGACAATCTTGAGTATCTCCACTTTTTTAGCATCCGAAAGGCGTATTACAGGCATCCTCCACTCAATGCGAATAAGATTAACAGACGCATCCGCTTCTCCGACAGATGCCACAATACAGTTCTTAGAGTCCTTGGAACGAATGAGTACCAGTTCAAACTTGCTATTGAGAATGAGATCCTTGTGGTCATCTGCAAACCCCAGAAGCATTGACAGCGGTACTATAGCGTTGAATGCTCCACTCTCAGAATGTACAATATCCACATCTTTGCCTGGATAGCACCATCCAGCATTTATCAAGCGGCTTGATTCCATTGGGTTGAGGGCAGCATAGTTGCGAATAGTTGATGAAATCCCTGGATTTCTTGTTCTATCTATAGTCGTTCCATTCATGTCCAATCGAATCTCATCAAACATGAATGCCATTGCATTATTAGTGAGCTTTGCTGTAGTAGCTGATGCATTAGGTTTAGTAATAGTTCCCTCAATGTAGAGATAACTCCGGCTAGGTAGAGTATACAAATCTTCAGCTTGACAGGGTATTCTAATCTCATCGTTAGCGTCCAGAGCAGATGTATTATAGGGTAGAAACACATGCTCCTCTTCTTTAGCAATCTTGTCCTCAAATGCAGGCGTTTCAGTCACATTGAAGATATCCATTACAGAAGTCTGAAGCCTAACTGCTCGAGGAACTTGCGATTGCTTGGTGTTAACGCCTTGAGGGTCAAATGCAGAGTATGTTGAGCATGGCGAATCCTAGACTTCTTATATCCTGGGTAGTCTCTTCTCCTTCTGCTAAAATCGATTCCCATTCCGCCGAATGTGGAGTCTTATGCTTATATCTTCGTTTCTAAAGTTTATTGTATGACCGTTCTGGTCGACTATTCGAAGTGTGATTTGGTCAATAATGTCGGTGTCTATTATAGGCAGGTAAATGGGATTTGAAGGTTCTTGCGAAATATGATATCCAGGTGGGACGGAAGGGAAAAACTCATAGATAGAGTGTCCGCTTTTACCATCAATGAAAGATCCTGTTGCAATACTGCACTCAATTCGTATGATGCTCACCTTAAATATGTTTACTAGAAAATCTGATTCAGCCAGCTGATTAGCAGGGATAACTCTCTTTTCATCAAATCCTAAAAGAGATCCGATTGTACGCTCCTTAGAAAAATCTAAAGGGAATGGGCATTTAATTTCAGTCTTCATAGTATTATTGTTAGGCCGAATAAAGAAGTCATTTTCGTCTAATTCAAGCCTGCCTTTGATGTAATTGTTAATGTCTGCAATTTCATATGTTCCGTGTGGAATATATATGATCTTAACCTCTTCATTATCAATGTAATGAAGTTGATTATTGCTGTGATCAATGTTGGGGATTGAATAGAAGGTTTCAAAATTTAATAGGGCAATCTCATAATATCCTTTTGGATCAAGCCTGAGCGGCGGATTTAGATATGTGGCAAGAACAGATTCATTGCCGCTAACAGCAATAGTGTAGCTCATTGTGCTAGAAATTGCAAGCACAAGTGTCCACAGATCACTGAGCTAAAACTCTGAAATCTCCGGGTATTATACATTATCTTAACGCCTTCGAGGTACCTTTCTATTTCTTTTGGTGGCTTTAAGTTTCCAAAGCTATCAAAATAAAACGCAATGTCACCATCCTTCTTTACACCAACCCAATGTGTGCCTTCATTCTCTGAAGAATCCAGATTAACAATAATTCTCTCTCTGTAATGAGGTTTTAAAGGAAGACTGTCGATCATATATACGCCTCTAAAATTGGGAATATTTAAACGTCGTGCATACAATGCAAGATCAATGTTGCTCAAGGCTTTTTCCGGGACAAGTATAATCCTCTGCCCGAGTTTTTTGAAGACCTATTCTTTCTACCGGTGTTTTTTGGCTTTAGACCGCTTCCTCTAACATTCTTCTTGTCCTTTAAGTTTTGTATTATTTTAGAAGCAACTGCTAAAGACGCTGACAGGGGAAGGTTTGGTAAGAAACCTCCACTTCTCTTTTTATTCCTCTTCCTCTTTGCCTGCCGAAGACCTTTTCCTTTTGCTTCCATCTCTCTGTTATGTCGCAACATTTCTGCGTGATGTTTATCCGCAGCTTTTTTCTTATTCACTGCAGATGCAATTTGCGCTGCACCTCCAGCTGCAGCACCTAAGGCAGCGATAATTGGTATGAGGGGTAGAAATCCTCCATGCTTCTTCTTCCTGGATCCGGCACCAACAGCCGCCTTACCCTTCATAATCGATGTTACCAGTCTTGCAGCCAACTTTTCGCCTAATGTAGCATCCGATGACTGAACTCTTTTCCAAGCCTCTTCTGCCAAGATCTTATCTGCTATGTTTCTGGAAGCAGTATCGTTATGCTCAGCGTAGGCTAAATCGTGACGCATACAAGCATTGTCTAAAGGATTGATTCCTGGGTCTCCTCTCTTTAGACGCTTTTCTAGCTTTGTCCCGGGTCCGCAATACCTGTAACCGGGTAAATGTGCTTCAAACGGCAGGCGATTTATGAGAGAGTTAATTATTCCTGAACCTCTAGGTGTCTTAATCCTCTTAGCTCTCATTGTATACTAATAGATTTTAATGCTAGTCTTCCCTTTTATACTTCCAATCCTTTTCCAGGGGAATTCGAAAATAATAGTGTTTTCCATATATACATTAAACATTCCATTTTTACATTTAGTTGTTAAGATGGAACTCGTGAAGCAAGATTGTTCTCTGCCTATTCAGGTGTTAGACTTTGAAAGTGATTTTAGACAGGATCGCCACGGAAAGCTATTTCCTGGTAATGTAAGAGCTCTTATCCTAGGGAGCTCCAGCGCCGGAAAAACCAATGTATTATTGAATATGCTGCTTCATGAGAATGGCTTACGTTTTGAAAACTTGTATATTTATTCCAAGTCCCTATATCAACCAAAGTATCAATATCTGATCCGACTTCTTAAAAGCATTGATGGAATAGAAGTGAACACCTATGAAGACGGAGATAGTGTATTGCATCCAAGTGATGTTAAAGAAAACTCAATCTTTGTATTCGATGACGTCATAACTGAAAAGCAGGACAAGATAGCCTCCTTTTACAGCATGGGGAGACATCGCAATGTTGACTCTATATATCTAGCTCAGTCTTATGCAAAAGTACCGAAACATCTCATCCGTGATAATACGAACATGATTATCCTCTTCAGGCAAGATAATTTAAACCTCAAGCATATATATGACGATTATGTGAACACTGACATGTCTTACATTGAATTCAAAGAATTGTGCAAAAATGTCTGGGAGAGTACCTCAGAAGGAAGACCATTTGTATTGCTAGTTCCCGAATTCCCTATCAATGAGGGACGATATAGGAATGGTTTTGATGTATATATTAAAGTACTAAAGAAAGAAAATGATCATTTGTAGTTCGAGATGAGCATTGATCGGTTCGGGTCACACAGGAGTGCGCCACTTAAAAGATCGTTTCATCAATTCATTATAGCCAGAGATGGAAAAGGAAACTACCAATTCCGCAACAAGAGATTGTGCATTGTTCAGGACCCTGAGGAAGATAACGATGCGACCACTAAGCGATATGTTGATTCGCTTGCGGCTTCTACTGAAAATCGATTGCAAGAGTTCACCGAAAAAGCGGCACATCAACGCATGGGTGAACTTCAAAATACGCTTAGGAATCATATCCAGAAATCCCTAGACAAGCAGCATGATAATCTCATGAGCTACTTAGACAAAAATACTCTTAAACGAGATAATGCAAACAATATTATACTGGATACAATAAGAATGAAGACATTACTTCCGCCCCAGGAGGATCATGATGTGGCGAATAAGAAGTATGTAATAGACTACATCAACTCAAGAACACCTACAATCGATTCAAATGGGAACGTTTCCTTTCAACAAAGAAGATTAAGAGAAATAGCAGATCCTATCGAAGACAGCGATGCAGCAACCAAAAAGTTTGTTAAACACTTTTTTGGGAGGAAACAAAATGAAGCACAGCAAGATTTAAATACCAGACTACAAACTATTGGAAATGACATAACCGAAATAATGGGAAAACACACAGAAAATATAGCAAATCGACAGACTTCGATGGATAAACACCTTACAGCAACCATGAATAATTTTAATACTCTTAAAGCACAGGTTCACGTCATAAATGCTATACTAGAGCAAATGAAAGGGCAGCTCATTATTACATTACAAACGAAACCTTACAGGAGTCCTTCGTTAAGGTATATGTTAACATCAGGACTCGAATACTACAAGGCACCTGTAAACGGAAATGTGATTTCTTGTTCCATGATATCATCGCCGCAAGCGCATACAAGATCAGGGACAATGTTTGCAATAAACGATCGATTAGTAGAAAGTTACCCTGCTCCGATTAAGATGGGTGATATACTAACCTTCACTTCTCCAGTTAATCGAGCAAAAGATGGACATATTCTAAATATTGAATTGAAAATATCATATGATCTGTCACTCTCCGAATAAAAAAAACCCTATATATTGATATGAAAACCTGTTTTATTGTCATTTTAAGATGGACAGCGAGAGTATAAGACTTAAAGAATCTGCAGCCAAGCATGCTAGGGCTATAAGAGAAAAGCTACGTGTACTAAAAGGACAACAGTTTGAGACCCAGAGAGTAATGAGTGAAGCTCTTCAACCAGTAACAGAACCACTACACGATATCCTGGAAATACAGAAGAAAAAGAATACTAACAAAACTTTAGACAGAAAGGAAATTCAGAAAAAGGATTATGACACTAATGATCAGAAGAATGAGAAAATTTTAAGCTACCTACATAAAGTTCGAAAGAATGATAAGAGCGAAATAGATACTGTATACGGGGTAAGATACGAAGATGGAAGCTATATGCTAGGGAACAAGATTATCGACTTCATTAACGATAAAGTTCGAGTAGGAGAAGAAATGTATGATGTCACACCTGGTTTGAGTGACCTCCTCTTCAAAAAGATACCTGAAATGCATGACTATACAGAAGAGGATCTTGTTACATACAGCAAAATACTGAAAGCATCGCAGGTTCATCGTCGAAACTACAGCAGGAATGGTCAGCTGAGATCAGGCAATTCATACAAGTATAAAAAGGTTATACAACCTTTAGTGAAGAACCACAAGGGATTAGGGTTGCAGTGGAAAGAACATCAACCTGACACGAAGCAAGACTACATCTACTGGAACGACCCCAATGATCTAGTGAATCGTCTAAGACTTCTTGTTGCATCCAGAGACGCTGGAAACAACAACCACACTCAAGAAATTGAAGAGATTATTCAAGAGTTGAAATCAGCGAGAATCATAGCATGACAACTGTGAAGCAAAATATAGCAAGGGAGCTTCATGCCCCTGCCCGAAGAAACTTCTTACGTCGAAAGATTGTGAGCAAAGGATTCGATGATTTAGTGCAGATTGACTTGGTTGAGATGATACCTCATGCAAGAATCAACAGGAATTTCAAATACATCCTTGTTGCAATCAACTTCTATTCTAAAATGGCATATACACGTGCATTAAAGGATAAGACAGGTCCGCAAGTTGCGAAGGCTATGGAAGATATACTACAAGACATGGATACGCCTCCCCGCAATATACAGAGTGATAATGGAAAGGAATTTTATAACAAACACTTTAAGCGTTTAATGGGCAAGTATAATATCAATCACTATAGCACTTATAGCAATGTGAAGGCTGCAGCTGTTGAACGTTTAATAAGAACCTTAAAGAACATAATGTACCGAGAGTTTTTATCGCAAGGGTCATACAAGTGGATTGATCTTTTACCCAGAATCACCGCAAAGTACAATGATACTTACCACTCAACCATCAGGATGAAGCCTAGTGAAGTTACGAGCAACGATCTTCTTCTGACTATTTACAACTACAAGTATCCTCAAAAAGAGAAGATGAGTGCAAGGAAGTTTAGTGTAGGTGATTATGTGAGGATATCTAAGAATAAGGGGCATTTTGAGAAAGGGTTTGAAACTAACTGGAGTGTTGAAATCTTCCAAGTTGGTCAAGTGAAGAGAACCAATCCTACTACATACATACTAAAGGATAAGGACGGTGAGGAGATAAAGGGAGCATTCTATGGACATGAACTTCATTCTACACTGTATCCTAACACCTATTTGGTGGAGAAGATTGTGAGGCGTCAAGGAAAGAGGGTTCTTGTTAAATGGTATGGATTCCCTGAGAGTCAATGGATTGAGAGGAAGGATTTGTTGTAGTGATGATAATAATCGTGAAATAAAGTCTTTCATTTCCAATATGAATATCTGTTTTATTGCCTAAACATAATTTCCCTTTACCTAACTTACAACATAATAACATAATAATAAATAAAATATTCACAAATAATGTAATAGTAACATACATACAAACAAAATGAACAATAATAACATACAATAAAATATATACAATAATAAATAAAATATTCACAGATAATATAATTATGATGGTTATGTGGCAGTCAGGGAAGTCGGGATTAATTATTAAGACCTAAGAGAATAATGACCCCATGCGAGAGTTGCATGAGAGCCATCAATCATCTTACGTTTGGTATCTCCTCCATGCAATGCAATTTTGTTAATTTCAACAGTCGAAACTTTATGTTTGGTGCTTCTGAAGCAAATTTGTTTAGTCAAAAATGTTTTGTTTAAATCTTTAAGACATTCGAAATATTTGTCAAAGCTGATTGCACGCATTCCACCTTTGGTAATCCCCTTTGCCTTCATGACTGTATGATGGTCATATCTATAACTGTATAGTTTTGCTCTAAGACCAACATACTCAGTCATCACCCTTCAGCCCAACTCATCCTTGAACAAGCCAATCTACATTGGGCAGGCAATTCTAGACCTTTCAAAATTTATAATGTATGATTTTTTTTACAAAGTAATGAAACCCCAGCTGAATGATCTTATCTTAAATTACATGGATACAGATTCATTCATTTTCGAAACTAGTTCTGATATATACCAGTTCATGAAAACGCATCCCCATTATTTCGATACTTCAAATTATAACCATGACAATATATATTGCATAAAGCAGGCCAACAAGAAAAAGATTGGGTTGTTCAAGGATGAGTTGGGCTGAAGGGTGATGACTGAGTATGTTGGTCTTAGAGCAAAACTATACAGTTATAGATATGACCATCATACAGTCATGAAGGCAAAGGGGATTACCAAAGGTGGAATGCGTGCAATCAGCTTTGACAAATATTTCGAATGTCTTAAAGATTTAAACAAAACATTTTTGACTAAACAAATTTGCTTCAGAAGCACCAAACATAAAGTTTCGACTGTTGAAATTAACAAAATTGCATTGCATGGAGGAGATACCAAACGTAAGATGATTGATGGCTCTCATGCAACTCTCGCATGGGGTCATTATTCTCTTAGGTCTTAATAATTAATCCCGACTTCCCTGACTGCCACATAACCATCATAATTATATTATCTGTGAATATTTTATTTATTATTGTATATATTTTATTGTATGTTATTATTGTTCATTTTGTTTGTATGTATGTTACTATTACATTATTTGTGAATATTTTATTTATTATTATGTTATTATGTTGTAAGTTAGGTAAAGGGAAATTATGTTTAGGCAATAAAACAGATATTCATATTGGAAATGAAAGACTTTATTTCACGATTATTATCATCACTACAACAAATCCTTCCTCTCAATCCATTGACTCTCAGGGAATCCATACCATTTAACAAGAACCCTCTTTCCTTGACGCCTCACAATCTTCTCCACCAAATAGGTGTTAGGATACAGTGTAGAATGAAGTTCATGTCCATAGAATGCTCCCTTTATCTCCTCACCGTCCTTATCCTTTAGTATGTATGTAGTAGGATTGGTTCTCTTCACTTGACCAACTTGGAAGATTTCAACACTCCAGTTAGTTTCAAACCCTTTCTCAAAATGCCCCTTATTCTTAGATATCCTCACATAATCACCTACACTAAACTTCCTTGCACTCATCTTCTCTTTTTGAGGATACTTGTAGTTGTAAATAGTCAGAAGAAGATCGTTGCTCGTAACTTCACTAGGCTTCATCCTGATGGTTGAGTGGTAAGTATCATTGTACTTTGCGGTGATTCTGGGTAAAAGATCAATCCACTTGTATGACCCTTGCGATAAAAACTCTCGGTACATTATGTTCTTTAAGGTTCTTATTAAACGTTCAACAGCTGCAGCCTTCACATTGCTATAAGTGCTATAGTGATTGATATTATACTTGCCCATTAAACGCTTAAAGTGTTTGTTATAAAATTCCTTTCCATTATCACTCTGTATATTGCGGGGAGGCGTATCCATGTCTTGTAGTATATCTTCCATAGCCTTCGCAACTTGCGGACCTGTCTTATCCTTTAATGCACGTGTATATGCCATTTTAGAATAGAAGTTGATTGCAACAAGGATGTATTTGAAATTCCTGTTGATTCTTGCATGAGGTATCATCTCAACCAAGTCAATCTGCACTAAATCATCGAATCCTTTGCTCACAATCTTTCGACGTAAGAAGTTTCTTCGGGCAGGGGCATGAAGCTCCCTTGCTATATTTTGCTTCACAGTTGTCATGCTATGATTCTCGCTGATTTCAACTCTTGAATAATCTCTTCAATTTCTTGAGTGTGGTTGTTGTTTCCAGCGTCTCTGGATGCAACAAGAAGTCTTAGACGATTCACTAGATCATTGGGGTCGTTCCAGTAGATGTAGTCTTGCTTCGTGTCAGGTTGATGTTCTTTCCACTGCAACCCTAATCCCTTGTGGTTCTTCACTAAAGGTTGTATAACCTTTTTATACTTGTATGAATTGCCTGATCTCAGCTGACCATTCCTGCTGTAGTTTCGACGATGAACCTGCGATGCTTTCAGTATTTTGCTGTATGTAACAAGATCCTCTTCTGTATAGTCATGCATTTCAGGTATCTTTTTGAAGAGGAGGTCACTCAAACCAGGTGTGACATCATACATTTCTTCTCCTACTCGAACTTTATCGTTAATGAAGTCGATAATCTTGTTCCCTAGCATATAGCTTCCATCTTCGTATCTTACCCCGTATACAGTATCTATTTCGCTCTTATCATTCTTTCGAACTTTATGTAGGTAGCTTAAAATTTTCTCATTCTTCTGATCATTAGTGTCATAATCCTTTTTCTGAATTTCCTTTCTGTCTAAAGTTTTGTTAGTATTCTTTTTCTTCTGTATTTCCAGGATATCGTGTAGTGGTTCTGTTACTGGTTGAAGAGCTTCACTCATTACTCTCTGGGTCTCAAACTGTTGTCCTTTTAGTACACGTAGCTTTTCTCTTATAGCCCTAGCATGCTTGGCTGCAGATTCTTTAAGTCTTATACTCTCGCTGTCCATCTTAAAATGACAATAAAACAGGTTTTCATATCAATATATAGGGTTTTTTTTATTCGGAGAGTGACAGATCATATGATATTTTCAATTCAATATTTAGAATATGTCCATCTTTTGCTCGATTAACTGGAGAAGTGAAGGTTAGTATATCACCCATCTTAATCGGAGCAGGGTAACTTTCTACTAATCGATCGTTTATTGCAAACATTGTCCCTGATCTTGTATGCGCTTGCGGCGATGATATCATGGAACAAGAAATCACATTTCCGTTTACAGGTGCCTTGTAGTATTCGAGTCCTGATGTTAACATATACCTTAACGAAGGACTCCTGTAAGGTTTCGTTTGTAATGTAATAATGAGCTGCCCTTTCATTTGCTCTAGTATAGCATTTATGACGTGAACCTGTGCTTTAAGAGTATTAAAATTATTCATGGTTGCTGTAAGGTGTTTATCCATCGAAGTCTGTCGATTTGCTATATTTTCTGTGTGTTTTCCCATTATTTCGGTTATGTCATTTCCAATAGTTTGTAGTCTGGTATTTAAATCTTGCTGTGCTTCATTTTGTTTCCTCCCAAAAAAGTGTTTAACAAACTTTTTGGTTGCTGCATCGCTGTCTTCGATAGGATCTGCTATTTCTCTTAATCTTCTTTGTTGAAAGGAAACGTTCCCATTTGAATCGATTGTAGGTGTTCTTGAGTTGATGTAGTCTATTACATACTTCTTATTCGCCACATCATGATCCTCCTGGGGCGGAAGTAATGTCTTCATTCTTATTGTATCCAGTATAATATTGTTTGCATTATCTCGTTTAAGAGTATTTTTGTCTAAGTAGCTCATGAGATTATCATGCTGCTTGTCTAGGGATTTCTGGATATGATTCCTAAGCGTATTTTGAAGTTCACCCATGCGTTGATGTGCCGCTTTTTCGGTGAACTCTTGCAATCGATTTTCAGTAGAAGCCGCAAGCGAATCAACATATCGCTTAGTGGTCGCATCGTTATCTTCCTCAGGGTCCTGAACAATGCACAATCTCTTGTTGCGGAATTGGTAGTTTCCTTTTCCATCTCTGGCTATAATGAATTGATGAAACGATCTTTTAAGTGGCGCACTCCTGTGTGACCCGAACCGATCAATGCTCATCTCGAACTACAAATGATCATTTTCTTTCTTTAGTACTTTAATATATACATCAAAACCATTCCTATATCGTCCCTCATTGATAGGGAATTCGGGAACTAGCAATACAAATGGTCTTCCTTCTGAGGTACTCTCCCAGACATTTTTGCACAATTCTTTGAATTCAATGTAAGACATGTCAGTGTTCACATAATCGTCATATATATGCTTGAGGTTTAAATTATCTTGCCTGAAGAGGATAATCATGTTCGTATTATCACGGATGAGATGTTTCGGTACTTTTGCATAAGACTGAGCTAGATATATAGAGTCAACATTGCGATGTCTCCCCATGCTGTAAAAGGAGGCTATCTTGTCCTGCTTTTCAGTTATGACGTCATCGAATACAAAGATTGAGTTTTCTTTAACATCACTTGGATGCAATACACTATCTCCGTCTTCATAGGTGTTCACTTCTATTCCATCAATGCTTTTAAGAAGTCGGATCAGATATTGATACTTTGGTTGATATAGGGACTTGGAATAAATATACAAGTTTTCAAAACGTAAGCCATTCTCATGAAGCAGCATATTCAATAATACATTGGTTTTTCCGGCGCTGGAGCTCCCTAGGATAAGAGCTCTTACATTACCAGGAAATAGCTTTCCGTGGCGATCCTGTCTAAAATCACTTTCAAAGTCTAACACCTGAATAGGCAGAGAACAATCTTGCTTCACGAGTTCCATCTTAACAACTAAATGTAAAAATGGAATGTTTAATGTATATATGGAAAACACTATTATTTTCGAATTCCCCTGGAAAAGGATTGGAAGTATAAAAGGGAAGACTAGCATTAAAATCTATTAGTATACAATGAGAGCTAAGAGGATTAAGACACCTAGAGGTTCAGGAATAATTAACTCTCTCATAAATCGCCTGCCGTTTGAAGCACATTTACCCGGTTACAGGTATTGCGGACCCGGGACAAAGCTAGAAAAGCGTCTAAAGAGAGGAGACCCAGGAATCAATCCTTTAGACAATGCTTGTATGCGTCACGATTTAGCCTACGCTGAGCATAACGATACTGCTTCCAGAAACATAGCAGATAAGATCTTGGCAGAAGAGGCTTGGAAAAGAGTTCAGTCATCGGATGCTACATTAGGCGAAAAGTTGGCTGCAAGACTGGTAACATCGATTATGAAGGGTAAGGCGGCTGTTGGTGCCGGATCCAGGAAGAAGAAGCATGGAGGATTTCTACCCCTCATACCAATTATCGCTGCCTTAGGTGCTGCAGCTGGAGGTGCAGCGCAAATTGCATCTGCAGTGAATAAGAAAAAAGCTGCGGATAAACATCACGCAGAAATGTTGCGACATAACAGAGAGATGGAAGCAAAAGGAAAAGGTCTTCGGCAGGCAAAGAGGAAGAGGAATAAAAAGAGAAGTGGAGGTTTCTTACCAAACCTTCCCCTGTCAGCGTCTTTAGCAGTTGCTTCTAAAATAATACAAAACTTAAAGGACAAGAAGAATGTTAGAGGAAGCGGTCTAAAGCCAAAAAACACCGGTAGAAAGAATAGGTCTTCAAAAAACTCGGGCAGAGGATTATACTTGTCCCGGAAAAAGCCTTGAGCAACATTGATCTTGCATTGTATGCACGACGTTTAAATATTCCCAATTTTAGAGGCGTATATATGATCGACAGTCTTCCTTTAAAACCTCATTACAGAGAGAGAATTATTGTTAATCTGGATTCTTCAGAGAATGAAGGCACACATTGGGTTGGTGTAAAGAAGGATGGTGACATTGCGTTTTATTTTGATAGCTTTGGAAACTTAAAGCCACCAAAAGAAATAGAAAGGTACCTCGAAGGCGTTAAGATAATGTATAATACCCGGAGATTTCAGAGTTTTAGCTCAGTGATCTGTGGACACTTGTGCTTGCAATTTCTAGCACAATGAGCTACACTATTGCTGTTAGCGGCAATGAATCTGTTCTTGCCACATATCTAAATCCGCCGCTCAGGCTTGATCCAAAAGGATATTATGAGATTGCCCTATTAAATTTTGAAACCTTCTATTCAATCCCCAACATTGATCACAGCAATAATCAACTTCATTACATTGATAATGAAGAGGTTAAGATCATATATATTCCACACGGAACATATGAAATTGCAGACATTAACAATTACATCAAAGGCAGGCTTGAATTAGACGAAAATGACTTCTTTATTCGGCCTAACAATAATACTATGAAGACTGAAATTAAATGCCCATTCCCTTTAGATTTTTCTAAGGAGCGTACAATCGGATCTCTTTTAGGATTTGATGAAAAGAGAGTTATCCCTGCTAATCAGCTGGCTGAATCAGATTTTCTAGTAAACATATTTAAGGTGAGCATCATACGAATTGAGTGCAGTATTGCAACAGGATCTTTCATTGATGGTAAAAGCGGACACTCTATCTATGAGTTTTTCCCTTCCGTCCCACCTGGATATCATATTTCGCAAGAACCTTCAAATCCCATTTACCTGCCTATAATAGACACCGACATTATTGACCAAATCACACTTCGAATAGTCGACCAGAACGGTCATACAATAAACTTTAGAAACGAAGATATAAGCATAAGACTCCACATTCGGCGGAATGGGAATCGATTTTAGCAGAAGGAGAAGAGACTACCCAGGATATAAGAAGTCTAGGATTCGCCATGCTCAACATACTCTGCATTTGACCCTCAAGGCGTTAACACCAAGCAATCGCAAGTTCCTCGAGCAGTTAGGCTTCAGACTTCTGTAATGGATATCTTCAATGTGACTGAAACGCCTGCATTTGAGGACAAGATTGCTAAAGAAGAGGAGCATGTGTTTCTACCCTATAATACATCTGCTCTGGACGCTAACGATGAGATTAGAATACCCTGTCAAGCTGAAGATTTGTATACTCTACCTAGCCGGAGTTATCTCTACATTGAGGGAACTATTACTAAACCTAATGCATCAGCTACTACAGCAAAGCTCACTAATAATGCAATGGCATTCATGTTTGATGAGATTCGATTGGACATGAATGGAACGACTATAGATAGAACAAGAAATCCAGGGATTTCATCAACTATTCGCAACTATGCTGCCCTCAACCCAATGGAATCAAGCCGCTTGATAAATGCTGGATGGTGCTATCCAGGCAAAGATGTGGATATTGTACATTCTGAGAGTGGAGCATTCAACGCTATAGTACCGCTGTCAATGCTTCTGGGGTTTGCAGATGACCACAAGGATCTCATTCTCAATAGCAAGTTTGAACTGGTACTCATTCGTTCCAAGGACTCTAAGAACTGTATTGTGGCATCTGTCGGAGAAGCGGATGCGTCTGTTAATCTTATTCGCATTGAGTGGAGGATGCCTGTAATACGCCTTTCGGATGCTAAAAAAGTGGAGATACTCAAGATTGTCAAGTCGGACAGGCCGCTACATATTGCCTTTCGAACTATGGATCTTCATACTCAGCCTGCTGTACCGCAAACTAGATCCTTTACATGGAACGTTGCAACAACATCGAAACCAGAGAAACCAAGATTTGTCATTATCGGAGCACAGACTTCAAGACTGAATAATGCAACTAAGGACTGCTCCATGTTTGATCATTGCAACATAACAAATTTGAGACTTTACCTCAATAGTGAATGTTATCCCTATCACGATATGAACTTGGACTTTGGAAACTCAAGATTTGCAGCATTATATGAAATGTATGCCAAGTTCCAAAACTCTTATTACGCTAAAGACAATTACCCCTTATTGAAAAGAAAGGATTTTCTTAAATATGCCCCAATATTTATCATTGACTGCTCACATCAGCCTGAGGAGATTGTAAATGGAGCTGTCAACATTAGACTTGAAATTCAAACAAGTGCAAATATTCCTGCACAGACCTCGTTGTATTGTCTAATAATACATGACAAAGTATTTACTTACAAGCCCCTCACTCATGTGATGCAGTCTCTATTTTGAAATGCTGCAAACTAATATTGTATTTTTATTAGGAATATAAGGAATGTAAGGTGTTTCTTAATGAATAAAACATGTTATAAGCAGATAATCATTTATTTATTTTTTTCATACACTTCAATCATCTTCCTCCTCCAACTCCTTGTCCCTACGTATATGCCCGTATTTGCATTGGAGAGGTTGCACAAATGTTTATCAATATAGGCTTCAAGTCTTTTCACTTCAGATATTTCACTGTAATTTAAAAGTATTTTCCCATTATTAAAAATTGTATTCAAAAGAATTATACTCTCATTTTCCATAGTTGCAATTAGATTATACGAGTATACTACATTTTCAACATAAGCACTGGGCGGACACTTCTTCAATTTGAGGAAAGTTTCGAAAATGTAGAGATTTTGTTGAATAATACCCCAGTCTAGCAATGACATGTACACAAATTCGTTACTGAATGTTGTTTTTATGAAGACCGATGGAATTTCATGAAACAATCCTATATTTACGTTATGGTTTCTTGAGATGGAGACGTCTTGGAGCACGAGTGTTACTGGTGGTGCTTCCATCTGACTTTGAGTTGTCGAGTCGTGTCATACGATCTTCCAAGAGCTTGAGCCTTCTCTGGAGATCAGCAAAGGTATTCTTCTTCTTCAATGTTTTGAGGGATCTGAAACATTTCCATATTGACTTTGTTAGAAATTTTAGGTCTTGGTAAATGCAAAGGAGAAGTCCTGAAAGAAATACAAGAGATAGCGTTAAAGCTGGTGAATAGTTTCTGCAGTAAAGATTATTTAACTAATAAGGTTGATTACTTACAACAATTTTTTCCCGACTTCTGGTTGTTTCCTGGGCGAATGCTCAGGAGTCGCCTGCAACAGATTGTCTATTGGAAGGGTGTCACTATCTGCGATGCCTGCATCTACTTCATCTACCCCTCCGATGCTCGGATCTTCACCTTCTCTAGGATTGGGTGTTGTCATGCGTATTCTGTGAACACGAATAATGTTTTCATCATTACACATTAAACATCAACTCGCCTATAAGTATATTTAATTTTTTTTTTTTTTTTTTTTTCTGTAATGATACTCACTTTAAGTTTCTCTGCCTGAGTTGATATATACCACAGTTTTCGTTACACAAAAAGTATGATGACATTTGGTCATGAACCTCGGGCTTGTCGCATAGGGTTGCATGAGTGTAACCGTTACAAAACTCTGAATGGCATTCTGCAGCATGGCTAGAAACAACTGCGTCTACTTCATCTACCCCTCCGATGCTCGGATCTTCACCTTCTCTGAAAAATATATACAAGTATTACATTAAACATTTCCTTAAAGACATGTTAAGAATATTTCTAAATATAATTAAAAAAAAGATATATACTTACAAGTATCTTCTTCTGTATATGCGGCAGTTTTCTGTGCATACATCTCTATAAGACATCTGGTCGTGATACGAAGGCATGCTACATACAATTGAATGCATAAGCCCATTACATGACTCCTTGTGGTAGTATGTATAGTGATACGCTTCCTCTCCGCATTCACTCCAAAAGTCATCCATTCCGCACACAACAATATTGTTATCCTACTAAGCCCCTAGTAAGATTCCACCTCGCAACTAATACTTCAGACAATGAGACGAGACTCTTATATACTCTAGACATCCCCTCCCCGCACCAACCGTCATACTGGAGTCCCCCACCCCTCCTATGACCTTGAATTTGGTCGTGAAAATATACCATGTATAGCGGCCATCTTGAATGACTTGAGATTACCACCCCCACCCCTCCCCCACCCCCCTATGACCTTGAAAGTGGTCTAGAACATATACCATGTATAGCGGCCATCTTGAATGACCTTGAGATTACCACCCCCACCCCTCCCCCACCCCCCTATGACCTTGAAAGTGGTCTAGAACATATACCATGTATAGCGGCCATCTTGAATGACCTTGAAAGTGGTCTAGAACATACATTCTATAGCTACTCCCCATGCTATGGGTCCGGAGGTCCACTTTCTTCGGCTTCCACCTAATCTCAAAACTTTCCTTGAGGTGTGAAGCCAGCAGTTGCATTACTCGGACGTGGCTGGGAAACACGTCCGCTATGGGCGGAAGCTGGAGCCTCCTTTTGGTTGGGGGTGGGGTAGCGTAACCGCAATCGCATAATTTACTGGTTGCGGCTCTTTACCTCTGTAAACTCACCCAGTTCAATGTGGGACTCTGGGTCGGGTGGAGGAATAGGTTCTTGGGAAACCAGTTGTTGACTTTCTGCCACAGGTATATGCCGTGGTTCACAGTTCTTGTACATCCGTCATGGTGCGTTTCCTGTTAGGCCCCACTGCTTTAGGACAGATGAGTCGAGTAGATGATATTGATGCTTGTCCATCATCAACAGTTAGCGCAGTTGCCCTCCGGCTGCTCACAGCGGACTTTACCTCCTCCTGGGGGAGGAGGCGCCCCTGCCTATGTGAGCCATTTCGTCTCAAGGTTTCGGGCCAAATGCCCTCAACCCTTGGCTGTGGTCTTGTGAGCCCGTGAGTCGTTCATCTGTCTTTCTCGGTAAAGGAAATATTGACGATAGTGCTAGAGTAGAATGAAAAGACAGCAGACAGCAGACCTGCCGTTGCTCTGGAAGGAACGGCGCGCATTTTCGCGGCCGAGTGACGAAGCTAGAAGGGGACCAGCGCCCACTTCTTGTCGCTGATTAGGATCTTGTGGTTGTCTAAGAAGCTTAGCTATTGCCAAAAAGGCCGGACCCAGGATGTTTGTAGATAGAAAATCTTCAACCATGCAGAATTCCGCCACTAATGACATTCAATACAAACGCCAATGATGAAGCTATATAACCACCAATAAAGCGATGCAGAATCCCACCTATTACGAGCATCGATGCAAACAGCAAACGGGTGGATTAATGCAACGCCTACGGAGACGTTCGATCTAATCTCCAATCAGCCTGAAGTTGCAGCTCTCTCTCTCTCTCTCTCTCTCTCTCTGTGTGTGTGTCACGTCTCATGTCCAGGAGAGTGAGTGTGTCGGGTTTAAGGGCCCGTCGACAACTTGGTCATTAGGGCCCCGAGTCCAGAAGTAAAATTACATACCGTCAAATGTTAAAACATCTCCCATTAAAAACTAAAAATCTACGTTTAAAATAGATAAAAAACCTCTAAACAACTATTAAAACGTTTCATTTAAAATGCTAAAAACAGAAACTTAAAATTGCTACAAAGTAAAAAACACTAAAACGTTAAAAAACCCAAAAATACGGCCATCTAAAAAGCTAAAATCTCTAAAATAAAATATCCTTACACTTGCTTCATAAAATCAATTCTGGAACAAAACCGCAGCACTGTATTTACAGATACTGGGTCGTTGCCTAAAACTGACGACAGTGTAAGGCCCAGGCCAACAGACTGGCGCTCACGAGCGTATCGCGGACAATCAAGAAGGACATGTGCGACGGAGATTGGAATATTACACGTCGTACAGACAGGCTCCGGATCACCATGCAAAAGGTGTCCATGCGTGGCTCGGGTATGGCCTATCCTCAGGCGGGTTAAAACCACTTCTTCCCGCCTGGAATTCCTGCAGCTGGTATGCCAGGGTTGTACCGTGTCCTTGATTGTCCGTAATTGAGTGCCAGATAACGCTTCCCAAGATTCCTGCCAGAGAGCAAATAGATGGCGACGGAAATATTTCTGAGCATCTATATAGGGGAGCGTACGGGTGGAATACTCCGGAAGGCGACATGCAGACTTTGCAGCCGCATCCGCCGCCTCGTTACCCGGAATACCCACATGGCCTGGGATCCACGTAAAAACAAACTGGTATCCGCGAGACAGTAGCTGAGAAATCAACGTCTGGATTTTAACAACCAATGCCGAGGTGCCGATAAACTGTTGCAGGGCCTGGAGAGCGCTAAAAGAATCGGAACAAACTATAAAACTTCCAGGACCTGAACTGGAGATAAAAAGGAGGAAATAAAATATGGCAAACAACTCGGCGGTAAATACTGAACTGGCGTCCGGTAGGCGGTACGTATGAGCGTCACCGTTGTATATAAAGGCGCAACCCGTCGAACTACCCATCTGGGACCCATCGGTAAATACCGGACGGGAAGTCCGGTATCGCCCCAGTAGTTCCGTGAATAGTTGGCGAAACACGGAATGAGGGGTAGCTATCTTAACACAGCCCGACAACTCCAGGTTAAAGCGTGCGCGCTGGAGTTGCCAGGGAGGACATCGGCCACGTGAATGCCGCTCTACGGCTGGCAGTCGAAGGGCGTGTGCAGCAAGCAGTTCACGAAACCGGATACCACTTGGACGGGAGATAGTTGTATTTCGCATATAACGGTGCGCGAGGTCTGGACGCAACACGGGTGGAAACGAAGGGTGACCTGGATGGGCGGCCAGCCTTGCCACGTAAGAACAAAGTAATAAGGAGCGTCGAACAGACAGTGGAGGTTCGCCAGAATCAGCATATAGACAATCGATTCTGCTGGTGCGGAAAGCCCCAGTAGCGAGACGGATACCAGTGTGATGTACTGTGTCTAAAAGCCGGAGTTTAGACGCAGACGCCGCGCCATAAATAAAACAGCCGTAGTCTAATTTGGACCGGACCAGAGAGCCATACAACCTCAACATGACGGTGCGATCGCCGCCCCAAGATGCCCCAGATAAGACCCTGAGTACCCGAAGCGAACGATCGCAGGAAGCACGAAGATAGCGGATATGGTGCTCCCATGTGAGTTTACTGTCGAGGTGTAGGCCCAAGAACTTAAGGTGCGGTACAAAAGGAAGACGTGTGTCGCGGAGATGAAGATCAGGAGGAGGGTGTACTCCTCGCAGTCGGTGAAAGTGTAGACACTGTGTTTTCGTAGGGGACAGCCGAAAGCCCGTGCGTAATGCCCACTCGGCGATGGAGGTTATGGTCAGCTGCAGTTGACGCTCGATGTGCTCCAAACTATAAGAGCGATAGTAGATCGCAAAGTCGTCAACATACAGCGACATCGGGATACCGCTACGAACAACACTAGTGATGCCATTAATGGCAACTGCGAAAAGTGTGACACTGAGGATGGATCCCTGGGGTACACCATTCTCCTGGATCTTCTCTTGAGACAGCGTGTTGCCTATACGGACACGAAAACGGCGAATGAGTAAACAGTTAAAAAGGAAAACGGCTAAGTGACCGCGCAAACCATAACCGTGTAGAGTACGGAGAATGCCATAGCGCCAAGTAGTATCGTAGGCCTTCTCCAGATCAAAGAAGACACCCACGACATGCTGCTTCAGGAGAAACGCATTCTGTATGTATGCCTCCATGCGCGTCAGGTTGTCGACACTGGAGCGATAGCGACGAAATCCGCACTGAACATTGCTCAGCAGGTTATTCGTCTCTAGCCACCACACTAAGCGAGTGTTAATCATCCGTTCCAAGGTCTTGCAGACGACACTCGTCAGGCAGATAGGGCGGTAGCTAGAGGGAAGTGTCCGGTCTTTTCCTGGTCGAGGGATAGGGATGACAATGCCCTCTCGCCAGGAAGACGGAAAAACCTGCTGATGCCAGATGCGGTTATACATGCTCAACATGAAGGAAAGAGCTGCAGGTGGAAGATGAAGCAGCATTTGGCGGTGGATGTCATCAGGACCGGGAGAAGAATTCGTTGCTAGGGACAAGGAATGCGCTAGCTCCGCCTCGGTAAATGGTGCATTGTACGGTTCACTTTGGGCACTGTTAAAACTAAGGCCTATCTGCTCCGCAGATTCCTTGATAGCTAAAAACGCTCTATCATAGCTTTGGGTTTGGCTAGTACAGGCAAAACACTCGGCAAGGGCGTCGGCGATGTCCTGCTCGCTGGTGTAACGGGAGCCCTGTACGGCAAGGCCAGGGATGGTCGTCCGGCGACACTTGCCGTACATTCGCCGAACAGCAGTCCACACCTTTAGCGCCGAACTTCGACGGGAAAGAGAAGATACATACTTTTCCCACGATTTGCGTTTTGCGTCTCGAAGTATAAATCTTGCCCTAGCACGAGCACGCTTAAAAGCGACAAAGTTCGCCTGCGTAGGATGTAATGTAAAGATACGCAATGCACGCTTGCGTGCTTTAGTAGCCAAACGGCATTCCTCGGACCACCAAGGCACAGGAACGTGACGAGGTGTAGTGGAACCACGAGGAATGCTGGAATCCGCTGCACGAAGGATAGAGTAAGTAAAATAATCCACCATGTCGTCAATGGTGGTAAAACCATCGTCGGTTAGGTGAATGAGGGAACGAAACTTCCCCCAGTCAGCCTTGGAAATAATCCAGTGAGGAAAGCGTGTTGGCACAGAACTGTGGCCCGATAGGTGAATGCTAATGGGGTAATGATCACTGCCAAATAAGTCGGAAAGTACCGACCAGTCGAGTAGAGGTACCAGTGACGGACTGCTAAAAGAAACGTCAAGTGCGGAGTGTGTACCATAGGCAGATGATAAGTAAGTAGGCACGCCAGTGTTTAATATGACTAGGCCGGACATATGGCAAACGTCTGCTACAAGGCACCCACGGGCATCGTCAATGTCGGAGCCCCAATGAGAGTGCTTGGCATTCAGATCGCCGAGAAAGATGAGCGGTGGCGGAATCTGTGCCAAGAGAGCCCGAAGATCGTTCGTGTGTACGACACTGACCGGTGGCAGATAGACATTGCAAAGGGAGAAACAGAGGCTCTGCAGCTGCACACGCACCGCTACAGCTTGTAGCGGCGTGTTGAGTGGCACACTGGTGGCAGAGATATCATGCGCCACCAGGATAGCAACACCCCCGCTGGCTCGCCTATCAGCTGCAGAGTCATGTCTAAATGCCGAAAAACCACGAAGTTGTAATGCGTGGTTAGGGTGCAAGTGCGTTTCTTGTAGACAGACGATTGATGGAGACCGTTGCGAAACGAGATGCTGTACGTCCGGAACACGTGCCCGGAACCCATTAACATTCCACTGGATTATTTCCATGGTAAAGAAGAATTAGGGATTCGTCTTCATCTTTTTCTTTTTCATCTTTACCTTAACCGACTTCGGACGGGGTAGGTTAAATTCGCCATCGTCTGGTGACTCCGCCGACGTCCGGGAGTCTGAAGATCCCCGGCGGCTCGCTGAACGAGAGCGGGAGCGGGACTTCATGGACGATGTGCGACTGCTGGCGCGACCAGAAGGCCTAGAATAATGGCTGTCAACAGGCTGGCTGCGGCTAGTTGTCTTGTGAGCTGGTGTCTGCACGGCTATAGATGTAGTAGCAGGTGCAGCTGTGGCACGAGACAGTGAAGGGGTATTCGCAGGTAGGTCAGTCTGTGTAGAAGCATCTGACACAGGAACGTGCTGGATCGCTACGCTGCTGGCAGGAGCGCGTCGGGCAGCCAAGGCATAACCTGTGGTGGTAGCAGGTTTCAGCTGCTCAAAGCGACGACGCGCTTCTGGAAACGTGAGATGTTCTTTCACGCGCAATTCTTGTATACACTTCTCATCCAAGAACTTCGCACACTGACGCGAGCTGGATGGATGCTTCCCTTCACAGTTCACACAGAGGGGATCCCGTGTACATGTCGGGTCCTCATGGGCTGCTAAACCACAGCGCTCACATATAGCAGGATTATTACACAGGTTCTTAGTATGGCCGAACCGTTGGCACCTAAAACAACGCATGGGGTTCGGCACATACTGGCGTACGGCGGCACGTTCGTAGCCACAAAAGATGTACTCGGGCAATTTAGTTCCTCTGAACGTCAGAAACACCGTACGCAAAGGCACATCCTTGCCATCCTGCTTTTTGGTAAGACGGTAAGCCTGACACACACGCTGGTCGGAGAGACAGGTGGTAATCTCATCGTTCGACAGATTGTCCAGACTGGAGGTGGTGACAACTCCCCTACATGTGTTGAGCGATTTGTGTGGGGCTACCCGAATTGGGTAGGAGCCCAACAAACTCGCCTTTAAAAGTTTCTGGGTCTGGTCTGCCGTGTTGGTTTCGATCAACAGCGTGCCGTCTCGAACTCTGGTCGCGTTCTTAACCGGGCCACATATTCTGTCGACTTCTCGTTTTATATAAAATGGGCTAAGGTCCTTTATCGTTTTCCCGTCACATGCCAAAGTCAAAACCAAGAAAGGGTCAAAGGAAGAGGGGTTGCGCGGAGACATGATTATTTGGACCCCCATCCGGAACTGTCGGCGTCAGCCTGCCATCCGGGGGTCAAAGGATAAAAGACACCAAAATCTCCACGGTCTGTGCCGCCATGGAGACCCCTCCATGACTGACCTCAAGGCGTACTTCAGAGGAGCTACCCTCCGATCTCCACTGCTTGTCCGCATGGGTAAACCGTTCACCACGTGACACCCCGGTTTTATGCCCCCACCACAGGAATAACCGCCTGTGGCTCCCCGCTTTAGCACACGCTGCCTCAACGGAGTCAGCGTGGATTCAGGGGACTTCGGGTTGATTACACCGGGGCTCCGTCAGCGGTAACACGTCCGGCCGGTGATACTAACCCGACGGCACGCGGCCGTCGGGAGATTAACACCGGCCGTGCCCTCAAGGAGCTACGTGGGTGTACATGACGTGTGGACGGGCTCCGCACCTAAGGCTACACATGGGGGCAGTGTGAAGGGTCCGCACAACCTTCGCGCCTGAGACCTCCGAAGAGCACACAAGTCGGGGGCCGCGCTGAAAACCGTGGGACAGGACCACGGAGATAGGAAAGATCCCTGCTGGTGAGACAGGATTTATAAAACTAAGGCCTTACTAACTAATAATCGGAATAAACCTAGAAGAGGAAGAGGGTGATATAAAAAGCAACATAAAATGCTGCACGTGGCACAGTTAATGAAGGTGGAGGGGGTGAAGTGATAGTGAGCAGCTCGGGGCCCCGGGTGCGCCAAACCCGGACCTACCGTGGTAGGTTCCCCTGGGGGAGTTTGATTTCGGAGTCCTCTTCTCCTAGATGAGTCGTCGACCAAGACTAACGAGCCTCATCTACCCGTTGGAATGTTCTTAGCTTCCCCTCACCTCTTGCCTACCAGTGGTCACAAAGACACACGTAGCAGGCCGTCTGGTTCGGGTACTGAGCCCCTCCGCCACGGCAAGGCGACACTCCTTCGGAGGGGTGTCCAGGAGAGTTGTTTGGGTTTAGGCTACGGAAATCGGAGGTCACCGCTTTCGGGGTCATTCTGGGAATTTGGATCTCCTTGTGGAGCTGATATGGTTCCTGATAGAGGTAAACTACAATCGCTTCCACGAGTTCGGTAAAGTCTTCGTCTTGTGGGTCCTCCCGGGGTTCCAACTGTACCTCAAGATGTTCCGCGAACACAGTGGCTTTCTCCTCTGGCACGAATGTGAGCCGCGCACGAGTGCCCTACAAGGGATGCTGGTATTGAGTGTTGTCGTTCGTCAAGGCTGTTATAATCCGCCATGGTTTAGGAACAGTCGCCTTGCCAGGGTTCTGAACCTCTGGTATACTGCTCCTATCCTGGGATGGCGGAAGCGCTGCCATAACTTCCGAACAGTTGTCTTGGCTTTTAGCAACTGCCGGAGTTTAATATGTATGATTCTCGGGTCAGGGGTGTTGGTGGGAATGCGGTGAGTGTGTGCGCCTACCGCATTTAGGATCTGGTGGTAAAAATCCGCCGCTGCGTGGTCGAGGGTCGACGGATCGGTTACGTTCTAGGGCTGCTGCATCTCAGTCGGTCTCATGTGTACAGTCTGCGTTTAACACACTGGCATGGGTATGTGAAATCCACGACAGGATCGCGGTCAGAATCCAGCTCATTTGCTGCCGAGAGGTAAAAGTGCAATGGCATGTTTTTGGTGATCATGATGTCTAAGACTGGATGGAATGTTGGACCTCTCGGCCCGTGCGCGACGAGACTTGGGTCTCCACTGATGAGGCGGTAGAGCCCACGCCCCCTCTGGTTGCTAGTGCGACTGTACCAGAGTCCATGCTTCGCGTTGAGATCTCCAGCGATGCAGACTAGTGGATGTAGGTTGAGGAGAGTGGTATAATCTGATTCGTAGAAGAGATGATCAGGTGGCCGCAATCAACAAAGTGTCCATACCGCCAATAGCAAGCCTGATGGCGGTAGCTTCGACGTGCTGAAGGGCAGGAAGGGGGAAAGGTGTGCGAGTGATGTTATGAAGATAGCTGTACCGCCACCCTGTCGGCCCACCCGATGTGACCGATGGGCGACGTAACTTGGCAGCGAGAAATTTATACCAGCATGCAGGTGTGTTTCGGTAACCATGAGGATGTCAATCGCATAGGATTGTACAAACTCGAGAATGCCAGGGCCTTGTTCCCTTACGCCATTAGCATTCCAGAACGCAGCACGCAATGGTCTACGCACAATTCGATAGGCCATTACGGGGAGGATTTCGGGAACAGCTCCTCTAGTGTTTCCAGCAGGACTTGATGTTTAATAAGTAGGTCGATGTTGTCGTCCGTCAGCTGCTGCATACACCTCCGCAGTACGGAAAGTGTCCACCTTATCATATCCCCGAACCAGTTGGACAGGGACCTTAATTCCTCCAGCTCTGCCGAGGATATAGCATCTCCTAACTGGCCCAATGGGGCCTTCGGAGTGGTACATTCCAGTTGGGCATTTGTGGTTTGGGTGGGGGCCGGAGTCAGCCCCTCGGCAGTTTGGGGCTCTGCACTGGACGCGGCCTCTCGTTTTACTGGGGCCAGCGGCTTCTGTCAACCCTTCTGTCCAACTGTTTTACTTCCTCTGGTGTACACTCACAGGCGACACCTCCGCCTTTCTACGTTGGAGGGAGTAAGAGAAGAAATGAATCTTCTGCTCCCTCACTACTTCTTTAGCCTTCTCGAAGTCCTCGAGCGTGCAGGTTCGAATATGAACCTTTCTAGGCTTCCTCTGCGCCTCGAAGCCCTTGGCCAACTTGGCCGCTAGGAGCTTCATGACGGCGATATGGTTCAGGAAAGAGTCCGCTATTAATGGCGGAATCTTTGTGTCCCTCTCGGTGAAATCTTGACATCGAATTTTTGGGTGGAATACAATACTTCCTCTATTTACTACAGTAGACAAAGTAAAAAGTTAAGAATTTGTATCCATACATTTCATTTTTAAAAGTCGCAACAGTTTTAATGTGTAACTTTATCGCGTGTTGTTTGCGCCAAGAGATTGTAAACGCTGCAGATTATGATATCGCCCACTGTGGCGTTAAACACAGAGAATGGCAGGAGGTTTAATACGAACTTCCTGCAGACGAAGCATTACTCATCTACATGGCAGATTTCCAACACAATCACAGATAAATTGTATTGTTTCATCTCAAGATAGATAGGCAGGCGTAACATCGCAAGTAATTGACGACAATGATTCTTCCCGGAGGTCACTCATTTGTAAACCTGCAATCTTCCACTCTGCTTCCCACAGAAGGACGTTCAACTGTTCATCCAGTCGGTTTGTTTGTGTAAGTGCTGTCAGTGGTTTGAAGTCATATACTCATTTCAGTCCTGATTCAACCTCTTATAACTGATATGTGAATCACATAAACATAATAAGGATGCTCGCCTTGCTCTAGTAGATACTTCACAGTTCCCTCTAGAGCAGTTGGTTACCCCTAATTTAGGGAAGAAACCGCCAAGTTGGCAACACGTAATCAACAAATGACCCTTGTTTAACTTTACACAAGACATAAGAGAACACTCCAAATAGGATTATTGGGCCCTTCTTTAGATTAGGTTACTTGCCACTTGCCGGCCAGATTCTAAGTCCGAAGTTACTTACTGCGCATGCGCCGACAGTGGTTTCTGTTAGCAGCAATGAATTAACACAGCAACTTCGGCAACTTTCGTGACCATTCATACACACTGCCGAGTTGGACTTAGCCGAAATTCTGACCAAGTGCTCGCGTCACCTAATCTAAAGAATATCCGGATTATTGATCGTGTCGGAGACAAATGCATGCTATTAAAGACGGGAGAAGGGGCGAAGCAACCCTGCTCATAACAACAGCAATATGTTACAAACTGTAAAACTAATATAAAGAGATAAACTTTGTGTATACAACACGGGTGCCTGTATATAGCAATTTCAAAAATCAATCAGAGCGATTTTAATAATGCTTTAACCATTGAATTCACATGATATAAATAAACATAGCTATACCTAGTACAGAGTATAAGTGGCTATAGAAGGTTATGTGAGTAATGTGACTTTGTTAGGATCTCTATGGACTGAGCTTGCCATAGATCATATAATCCTTGGATCAACATTGTTAAGGAGCAGTTAACAGCTAAAACTAAAGGTAGTGAGTAAAGTTGCAGAGATTTATAGAAGGTAAGTGAGAAAGCTTATGCTAAAGCGTATTTTAAGGTTTGTAATGCATACATGGCTACAGTTTATTCTAATACTGCCTACTTACATACGTATATATGGTCGTAGACACGGCACTCACCTGAAACACAACAAACACACATATGTTGTACAATATACGTAGGTATTGGCAAAATATTATAAAACACAAACAAATACACTACGATAGTTCACTTCAAATGACACGAGTTCAACAGGTACATTGTGGAAACATGCTGAATCAGTCTTCACATTATTACGCGGTTTTATAAGCAAATGTTTGTCTTAATGATATCTTTAGCTTCCTTGGTGCGTTTCGATCCCATCTTGAAGCTTATCTGGGTGAAACAAGTTACATCTGCTATCATAGACTAGCTTCAAACTATACTTGTTGCTTTTATTTCCTTGTATAAACGTTAAAACTTCACTGCAGCTATGGTGTAATACGGTGGTCCCAGCTGTACATGCGGATATTTGGGGAGCTGGTATATGAAACACAAAACACGTGCAATAACCGTGACCACAGTTACCAAACACAAGTCCTAACCTCATTACGTCAAATTCCAAACTGATACAGAAATATACGGGAACGTATATACGGTAAAACTATAACATACTTTAATATTAGATTTCTATTTAAATAACATTACATTTTTTAAAAACAATCGCAAACATAAACACTAGGATCATATTTCATACACCATGTAAACATGTGGTGCTATAAGTTTACTTCAACATTAACAAAATCAAATAATTACGTGCATTACTTCTTCCTTCCAATTTAATTAACGTCTAGGTTACTTAAACCCGGTACTTACAATGGAATTGTGACCCAAGTCTTGTTCAGTTTTAAAAAGTTGTGTTCCTTCATAACACCAGCAAAGATAAGAACCCTTTGCGAAATAATGCAACTTACTAGTGGAGGAGAAGGAACCAATAGGATTGCAACGACAGCATGTCAACTTCCTATTGGAGGAGAAGGAACCAATAGGATTGCAAGGACAACATGTCAACTTCCTATTGGAGGAGAAGGAACCAATAGGATTGCAACGACAGCAGGTCAACTTCCTATTGGAGGAGAAGGAACCAATAGGATTGCAACGACAGCAGGTCAACTTCCTATTGGAGGAGAAGGAACCAATAGGATTGCAAGGACAGCAGGTCAACTTCCTATTGGAGGAGAAGGGACCAATAGAATTGCAAGTGGGAGGGGACAGCAAGGCCAGTCAGAGTACGCAGTGACTACTTGGACAAGGTTTGGTGAAGAAATCGAACATAGTTTACGGCGAAACGTCGGCATGATTAAAAATGCGAACAGAACACGGCCCAAACCGGAAGCCAAAAAAGAAGTAATTAATAAAATTGTTTGTCACTTAGCCTTCTGTGTATCTGCGACAACATATATTTGGGGCATGATTAACATAATGTAAATAGAAAAACAAGTTTAGAGGAACAGTTTGTAGAATATTTATATACACAAATGGATAATAATGAATAGTGTGAAGTAATATTCAACAGAGTTTCTTTAGTACGAACAAAATGCCAAGCAAAACACTGAATGTACCTAAATAGCTACGAGCTTCATTACTAGAAACATTATTTCTCATTGTGAATGACCACGTTAATTAAACGTCACACTTAATTTCCAACATAAATGGGCATTATATCAGAGTATTTCAACTTTTTTCTAAGCTAGTAGGGTAAAAAAAGTTGAGCAGGGGCGGGTTTGCTCTAGGTTCTCCGGTTTCCCCCGCCGTCTCATTCCACTATTGTTGCATCTTAATTCCACCGTCTGCGGTGCCACATGTAGAAAAGGCGGGCGTGAAACACTATCTTCTTCTATTTTATTTTTATTTTAAATGAAACGGAATGAAATGCTTAATTACAAATCAGCCCCGCTAGCTAGTCGTGACCTATGTTACTGCCTACTTGCCTACAGGTCGTGGGTTCAAACCTGGCGGAGGGACGTACACTTCCTTTGCAAGGGAAGTAAAGTCAGTGACCCAGTGACCTTGATTTACGGCACGCAAAATTATATGATTTTTCACAACCAATTTAGAATGGGTCGCTGTCAATAAAAAGCAGTTAAACATCGTCCGTAAATAAAAACTCTTATTTTCGATCATATCAAGTTCAAATGTCCTTGTGGTTTACCGGACAAAATGTATAGAGTAAATGCTTACAGCACACACATACATGTTCTAATTTAACTCCAATATTAAACATCATTTACAAAGCGCTTCAACCTGAATACAAACACTTATGGACAAGTTAACAATGCTACTGTTGTTGTTGTTGCTCTATAGAATATAAATAGTTGGTGCATTCCACGGAATATAAAAACAAAAGACAGTTGCATTATATTGCAAGGAATATTCTGAGATGTTCATGATGTCATACTTCAACAATGAGAAAACAGTTATGGATGACAAAACCCTCACGTATCCTTGTATTGTTGTAAGTTTATTGGCAGCGCGCTCTGAATGATTCCATAAAGAAAGAGAACTAATATTGGAGGTGAGTGAAGCGATATGTTAGAGTGCGTGTCTCTTGTAAAGAGCTTAGTTTCCTGTATTAAGTTAAAAGTGTGGTATATTTGCAGAGAAATGTCGGGTGCAGTACAATACGTGGCAGAGATGGAACACACAGACTTGGTGCAGTTGTGGCCGGGCGGATAAGGTGAAAGGAAGAAAAGTTCATTGACTCCTTGCAAACTGACCTCAACTTGCTTGCCAAATGTGTGGAGATTTTCCGTCCGTCCCTCCGTCCGTCTACGTCACATTAACACAACATGTCTGTCTTACATCACTAAGCTGTCTTTTCCAGGTTCTTAATAACATTGAAATGTAACAATAATAACGATAAGAACAACAATACTGATACACTTGTTAAACCTACACGTGTAGTGGACGGAGGTAAACCCAACTTCCTCTTTCGACATCTCCGAGCTGGAACCACAGTGAAATACTTTCAAATCAGATCGCTTTGTAACGGCTTTAAGATAGTGTTCTTTGCTTGAACAGGAAAATGTTCAACTCTGGGGTAGCGTCTCTTTCAAGAGGTCCTGAGTTCAGATCTCAGTTAGGAAGAGTTATCGAAATAAGACTTTTGTTACTTCTAGATGAATGTGAATTAGGGATACCAGAGAACCCATGTTCATTCACCGAGCAACAGGTAGTTCAAGGACGTTGATTAATCATCCAATCAGGCGAGCAATATGACCTCCTAATGGCTAACTGGTCCTTGGTTCGAAGGCCACAGAAACAAACACAACAGAAAAATAGAACACTCACGATTACCAATTAAAATTATTAAATATTTCAAAATTCAAACCAATAACAAAGAATATCTTGAAAACGGTTAACGCCACGAAAACAAAACTGACATAAATAATTTGTATAGTTTAAATAGATTACACTTCTTGTATCTTCTTCTATCTAAATAAATAGCATGTGCACACTCACATGGCTTTCTCTACTCTTGTACACATTAACTTCTTGCCCGTGTACAACTACGTCATTTGGGCCCTGGAGACTGAGTGAAGGACAACAGAGAAACCTAAGGCAATTGGAAAAGCTAGACGTATTTTGAACTTAGGCTAAAATATTAGGTCGAAAGAGAAAACATTTCGTCATAATTTCTAAACTATAAGAGCAAAATAGATGACATTTAGGCTGCAACCTGTTTGTATCACATTATACATATAAGTTTTAAAGAACTAGCATTGTTAAGTTTAGTTTTTAACACGTCATATGATAACACGTGTGACCTAACCTATAAATACTCGAGCAGAGGGACCATCCAATTATACTTACATGCACCACTTCATAAATAAAATATGAATTTAAATATATTTCACCAGAAAATGTTACATTATATGAAACATAACCTTAAATATATACATTACAATTACTATAGTTGAGCACTGCCAACTGTGGAAAACGAAACCCGAGAATTACGTGTACTTTGACCTTCTCTTGTTGTTATAACAGAAAACCAGTTTATAATCTCAAATCTTACTGTATTTTTAACATTAACAAATAACCTTTCTTCTGGAAAAATACATTAATTATTAATAGAATTGTTAAAAACAGTTGTCAGATTGAAATGGAGTGATATTGTCATTGTTGATTGAGTCTAATATATAATAAACTGGGATACAGTTGACCACACTGATTAAGCGAAAGGATGACGTAGTGATGACGTGTACAAAACAAAAGAATGACATAATTTAACTGCTCTGTGTATGAAATAGTCTCCATTAAAATAAAACAGATTCGAAAATAAACTTTTGTACGAATAGTTTCAATATCTAAATATATAAACATCAACTGTCGTGCGTTAGTCTCGCAAAAACTCGAAAATGGTTCCACCGATTTTAATTTCTCTTTTCTTTTATTCGCCGTAATACAGGGATGGTTTACATAAAAACCTAAAGGAACAGCCTTGCGTTAGAAAACGTACTACATTTTGATCGGAAATTCTATTACGGTAAATTCAGTTTGCAAGATTAGAAATAAACAAAAAAATAAATTCAATTTTGTTTTAGTGAGAGTCGAGGAATTAGGGCAAGCTTAGACATAACCACAAAACGTGTTCCATCAAAACTCGAGGATTTCAGTCCTGTAAAGTTCTCAAGTTAAACTCACCAAATCTGAGTGACTGGGAAAACAATTCCGTGTTGTCTTATAGGGTTCATTACAATGCCATGGAGAGGACGAGGGAAAATATGAATGTAGGTATATGTAACCGCTAGCCGGGGAGGTCCGGGGCTACAGGGTAACTTCAAGAGCAATGAGCAGGTCTCAGAATGAAAACAATCAATCTAAAACCACTTCAAAATTTGGCACGTGTATGCATTTTTTCATGGAGGTTTATGTGCTGTCCGTTTTACTATATAACATAATATTCACATGGCTTTTGATGCTCGCTTTTCCCTTAGGTAAGACATTCGTTATGCTTATTTAGTAATTTATTTATTATTTTTCGATCTTTGCAGTACCTATCCTAGCAATTTTAATGAAGGCAGTGTTTAAGTATTTTTGAAACTGTTCCCCAAGAAGTGCAAGGCTGAACGCTGGTCTAGTAAGACAGGGTGAAGTAGCTCGTCAAGGTGACCACTAGAGAAGTCAATGTACGCAGGAAGGTGTTGCCTAAATATGTGGGTCAGAGCGAGGGCATCAACCCCTGATGAACAAGAGGACATTCCCCTCTAGGTAGGTATGTAGGTCATACTTTCACTATCATCTCAAGTTGGAAAACCTTGGCTCTGTGTGTGTGTGTGTGTGTGTCGGTCGTTGCCATTTCGATCCCATTTCCTAAGTCCTTGGAAACGAACGAACCAACTCTGTTCCAGTAATATTTTCGTTCTTTGGCAGCTCATTTGGGCCAGGGACTTTGCTTCTTGTCGTCCTCGACATTGTCCTGCGCATTACCTTGGAAAAATCAAACATAACTTCACATTTCACATGACTTTCTCTACTCGTCTTCAAACTTTGTCGCATTTGTACAAATTACCTTATAGGTACAAAGGGAATATGGCAGTCTTGGAGTGATAGTCAAATGTTTTACAGTTTTCAGATTCCGTTCTCTTTGCACGGCTAACATATAAAAAAAATGAATAATCATCTTCCATTTGACGAAACTTTTAAGTATTCCTAAACTCACAGAAATAACAAGGAATATCTCCGAAATGGTTCACTCTACAAAAAAAAAAAAAAAATGCATTTAGACATAATTGTGTGTTTTAATAAGATCTACATAAGTTTTGGTTTATCTCTTACGGTTTACGAGTTATTCAAGTCATCCAGAGTAAACACGACTACATAGGCTGTAGCCAGAAATTCATAATATACATTTTAATTGTCATAAAAATCTCTCAAACATATGACATTTAAATCAAAATCGTTAGTCATTTTTGAGAAAATAAAAACTTTAAAAGACTTGACATGTAAAGGATAATTTATAAACAAAAATTGTTCTTTACAACAAAATTAAAACAATAGTTTAATAGTCAGTAATTAATTGCGTAGTAAGTTTACCAACTTCCAAGTGGGCGCGGCCCCCCTTGTCCCTCCCCCCCTTCACGACGCCCATGGTCGTGAGGCAAGACAAGAGCAATTCCCCTACCTGCGCAGTGACAACTCTTCACCTAAAAGACTGATGCTGGGGAAGTTGCGCAAACATGTATGCGCACAAGTCATGTTTCCGTTCACGAAGGAGTAAAGTTCCCTCGTAAAGTTTTAGTGAATATTGGTAATGACATTATATATGTATAAAAATTAGCATTATAACACTTTCATGTGAACTGCAATTGTTTCAGCAGCACGCTGTTGTGGTAATGTTTACTCATTCGCGGCAGAGTCTCTCAGTCGTTGCAGAGATGGAGGGAAGGAAAGCAGCTTGCCCTAGGTGCAAGATCTGTTCATGTCTCGACTCACGACCTACAGTTATCTGAGTATAATAAAATTAATAAAGATGTTAGTTCAGATGCAGCGCTGATAGGAGTCGCTAGTGTTCGGTGCGACTTGCGTTCACTTTGCACTTGCTCTAGTAAACAAGAACGCAGAGTAACTAGAGAACAGGAATGAACATAAGGCGTGGCTGGCTGCTCTATCCAGTGACATGTGTCTAATTGCCTCGAACTTCCTCACGATTGAATCAATTAATTTTACAATGAATTCTCCTCACAACGAATGAGTTGCTTAATGATTATAACCCGCTCAAGGCTACGCTATCATGACCCTGAAGCTTTCTACTACAACTTGTTCATTGTTGAAAGTTTATTCAAATATCTATACTACGTGTAGTACAAGGTATTGTAATCCAACCAAAACTTCGATGTCGGGATTTCACTGGAAATATGTTTTAGGCTTCCTGAATCCAAAAAGAAAACATTTTTAGAAAAATGTTCGTGTTTGCGTAGAGGGGGGGGGGGGCGGAGGCAACATAACTCAAAAACGAAAAGTGTGTTAAAAATCAAAGTTGGTATTTAAGTTTATGCCTTAACGATTCATTTTAAAAACCGGGACCGCGTTATGAATTTTGAAATACATCGATAAAGGTTTGTTTTGTTTTCAGAGGTTGACGATACAGAGATATTAAGTAGTTGAGCGTCTGTAAGTATGGTAGCACTGCTGCATGTCTCTTGGCACCAGTACACAGCACGGTGACGTCACACACTGAACTCGTCTTCATGACGTCACTTTTCCTAACCTGAACTACACAAGTACAGATTAACACCCGCTGTGAGTTTTTCATTTACAATTCACAACCTTTCTTTCGCCACATTGTTATTCTTCCTTTAGATACAAACATGTTACATTTATTTTCATGCATAAAAAATTGCCTTTTTCTAGGAATAGTAACAATCACGCGTCATTTTGGCATATTCCAGTCTCTCGGTTGTACGCATATTGTATGCTATATGGTTAATGTATTAGGGCTCATGTCAGTGATTTACACGTTTTCCCATTTGCATTTCTACACTTATTCTTGGTTTGTTTCGAGTTAGTGAGTGTGTCGGGTTTAAGGGCCCGTCGACAACTTGGTCATTAGAGCCCCGAGTCCAAAAGTAAAATCACGGAAGTCATGTGTTAAAATATCAGTCATAAAAAAAACTAAAAACCGAAACTTAAAATTTCTACAAAGTAAAAATAGTTAAACTCGAAACGCTAAAACACCAAAAGAGAAGGCAATCTAAAAGTTAAAATCTCCGAAATAAAGTCTTACACTTGCTTCATAAAGTCGATTGTGGAACAAAAGCGCAGTACTGGGTCGTTGCCTAAAACTGAGCACAGTGTAAGATCCAGGCCAAGGGACTGGTGCTCAGGAGCGTATCGCCAACAATCTTTGCACGTCACACAGACAGACGCATGCGTGATCCATTGCTCGCTTACAAGACTGTCACTCCTTCTGGCGAATAGTTATTCGCTAAAAGAGAAGAGGTAGTGAGTGCATTCAGTTTGTTGTAGCCAGTCATACCTTATCGCGTAGTGCAGGACACGCCTTTCAAGGAGTTAAAATCTAATGAAAACTTAATGAATATCCAGGTTGGCAGTGAGGTTACCACTGTTTATACAACGTCCTGCATGAGTGCGGATGATAGTCGGAAATGTACATCAAGAAGTAGTTGGTGAGAGTGAGAGAGAGAGACAGTGTTGTTAGAGCAGCTGTCTGTTGAACGAGCGAACGAGCGAGCACATTTTTGTGACCTTGAAAGTATTTGCGAGCGGGAGAGCAGCCAGTGATAGATGAAACAAATGCTTTTATGCAAATAACCTCTTGCTTGGCACGACCAGGTGCACAGAGATGTGCGAACTGCTTTCTGCTACATACATTTTTAAGTTTTAAAAAGGGAACAATATTGTATTTGCATGCAACAATGACTTCTAATGGGAAAAGGCTGTTTCAGATATTTGTCCGTGTTTTGTTTATATGCGTCACTTCCTGTACGATACAACACAGCTTGCTCTGCAAACTCACGGAAACATACACTTATAACTAGGGCCCGGATTCTTAGTTTTTTAACTATTTCATTCCTGCAGTGGTTTAATTTAATTATTTGTTTCATGATCATCGGAGCCAAATTATAAAACCTAAAAATGGCTAAATGAGACTTTAAAACCTAAAAGAGGCTAAAAGTCCTATTTATTTTAAAATGAAAAAAAAAAAAAAAGAACTATTTTAAAATGGGAAAATGAAATGTTTATGAAATTATAAATGGACTTTGACTGTTACATCTTTGCTACGTCTTTTCGCTTATGTATGCTTATAGGAGTAATGACAACAATGCCAGATGCAGTCTTGTATTGAACTGTGTGGGAGCAAGGAATGCGGGGATTGTTGTCGAGGGGAAAGGGGTCATTAGGAGAACCCGCCATAAACTCAAACCAATCAGTTTAAAAACAGTATCCGTTTGTTCAGTCGACTATCGTGTATTGTTAATGCATACAATTACTACATCGTTAGAAGTCGATTTTCCTTAGACTAGGCAGGTAATTTAAGGAGCCAGTGTCATGCCTAAAGTCAGCTCATCTCGAAGGTGGTTGATTCGTCAGTGGATAGGTAACGATCTGAACTTCACCACAGTTGGCAAAGTAATATTTTGCCAAATCTGCCAAAAGCGAAAGAAACCATGCCCACAGACATAAGAGTTTGAACGAATATGAACACCTTCAATACTGCACAGATAAAGTCGCATTAAGCGGCTAGGTGCTGTGCAGATAAACATACCTTACAGGACCTGTACGATCTGTTCTGGAATGCAGGTAAGGATTAAACATGCCTGTTATAATTCATATAGCGTATAAACTATAATTTTATTTACGTATTTTCCAGGTGCCCTCTGGCCAAAAATGGCATTTTGAGCAACACAAAGGATCTACAGGACATATCAGCAACATTGCTATAAAAAGAGGACAATTAACAATAACATTAATAAACAATAATATAAAAAATATTTCAGGAGGTTAAAGAACTAAAAACAACTTAGTTTTAAGAACCTAAAAATCCGGGCCCTACTTATAACAAATACATATTCCACACATGTGAATCTGGAATAGAAATTATAACAAAAATACAAAAATTAAAGAGAAAATATGACTAATATGAAAAATGATAAAAGCCAAAATATAACTTTATGACTCATGAAAATTGCATAGTCTTAATCACCATTGATGAAATAGTATTTCGCCTATATTTTCCATGCAAAAGAAACACACACAAAAACCATGACGTCATGGCTGATGAACGTTTTAAACAAAGCTCAATGTATACTTGTATTGTTACACATAATGGGTGTTTCATAAGTAACTAGACAGTCGAAAAATTAACCGCTTTTAATTATATATATATATATATATATATATATATATATATATATATATGTGTGTGCATAACAAGAACATTTCCCGGTGCAGTTCCTAATCTGCCTATTCCACCTAAAAATTCAATGTCGGGATATTACTGGAAACGTATGTTTTGAGCACCCCCTGAATAGAAAAAAAAGTTTCAGAAAAAGGCTACATTTTTTGTACAGTAAGATTTGGTCTATCTCTTACATCTTGCGAGTTATACAAAAGTCATCCAGAGTAAACAGGATTACATAGGCTATAGCCAGAACATTCAAAATATACATTTCATTTGTTATACAAATATCCTGAACATGTCGCATTTTAATTAAAATCGTAAGAGGCATTTTCAAGAAAACCAAAATTTTCTATCTAAAGGGTAGTTTAGGGTGGGGCTATTTTCTTCAAAATCTTGATGACGCATCTTTGAAAGACTTTGCACTTAAATACCAACTTTGGTTTTTAATCGAGTATTCGTTTTTGAATTATGTCCACAGACGACACACACAAGGACCCCTTTCTAAAAATGCTTTTTTTTATTATTAGGGGGCCTCAAAACACATTTCCGGTGAAATCTCAACATCGAACTTTCGTGTGGTATACAATTCTTCCTCTAGTCACTATAAGTAGTACAGAAAGCCATGTGAATATAAGGCACCAGTTTCCGGGCGACCTGTAAACAAGTGCATATTTCCGGTGAAATCTCGATATGGGGAAGATGAGTAAAGGAGCTTGGCTTGGCTTGCACAATCGCTCTGCTTTTTAAATTCGCTCCTCGGAAGAGAGCAACACCAAGTCAGCATGTCTAGTTTACTGCGACTCTGACTCACTCACTCATGTTGCTTCAAGGTCAACGTGGCACAGTGGAAAATTTCGCCAGCTAGAGAGAGCCACGTCCCATCACCTCACATAATCCTTCCCTTTATCAAATTAGCATGACCTAATTGCTACTCCGTTTATCGCAAGTAATATGATAAAACGTCTATCCTAACAGTGCATCAAGTCAGACTAACAGACACACGAATGATATTTAAATGGACTCTTTATAAATAAAATATGAATTTAAATACTATATCTGACCAGAGAATGATAACATAACCTAAAATATATTCATTTCGATTAGCACAGTTCAAATTACTCAGCATTGCCAACTTAGGAAAACAAAACCCAACAATTACATGTATTTCGATATTCTTTTGTTCTTATAACGGAAAACCAGTTTATAATGTCAAGTAAATGTGTTTATTCGTAACTTAAACGAATGACCTTTGTTCTGGAACAAATATGAATAAAACGACAATTGTTAAAACTCAGTTGAGTTGAGTGAGTGGGTGAGTAGTGTTCAAGGGCCTGTCGACAACTAGGTCATTTGGGCCCCAGTTGAGTTGAAATGGAGTGCATTGCGCCTGTTAAACCCACTATTTAATTACCATCTAGGTTACTTAAACCCGGTACTTACAATGTAAGTCGCCCTTGGTGACATTGCCTTATGGTCTAACCGGGAAAAAGTACGAATCAGCTGGAGAATTTAATGTCGTACTGGCCATGGTAGCTTAGTGGTTAATGCAGCCGCTCGATAAACCCGGAAGATCCGTGATTCAAATCCCGGCTATGGCATGAATTTTTCAGTTCTGATTCAACCTCTCAAACATTTCCCACACTCAACTTGTGTTTAAAAACACCAGTAGTAAGCTTGTTGGTGTAAATAAATAGTAATTACCACATAGTAAGATATTTGCGATAAGAAGTGAATATAGTGAATTTGTGAGACATTGATCATAGCATAAATCACTGCTTTCTACATTAGGATCAAAATCATGACACAATCAGGACGAAATTGTTTCAAATGTATGGGTATACATGGAAAAAAAAAAAAAAAAAAAAAAGAAAAAAAAAAAAAGAAAAGAAAAAAAAAAAGGATAAAAGCAAAGAACTGCTTACATCAGCAGAGTTTTTCAAAAAAATTTAAAAAGTTGGAAAACGCCTATCAGATGTCACAGGAGCATCAGAAAACAGTGAAAAGAATTGTTAAGAACGCGAACGATATGAAAATGTTGTTAGCTAATGCTGGTTTTCTGACAATGAAGTCATTAATCCTCTTGCTCTCCAATATTTTTCACTGAAAATAAATATTGAAGAGACTTAGCAGTAAATGTAACCGCTTTTTAGAGAGCACCATATTTTTATGTTTTGGCGGTCACATCACTCTCTCACAACCCCCAGAATGTCTGGAGAACCACACCTGTCGTTGGTTTACGGGTCTTACCGACCTGACCGGGAGAGTTACATAGAAAATGTATATTTCATTAAAACACAGAAGTTATGTCCAACTGCATTTTTTCTGGAGCGAACCATTTCAGAGATATTCCTTGTTGTGGAGGGTTGGAACTGTATGTATTTCCCTTTAAACCTTTGCTAGTTTGAAGCAAATGACAGAATGTCTAAAATGTAGCATTTTTCACGTGTTTTGGAACTCCAGGCCAAAAAATGCTCCGAAATGAGTAACGGATCTAGATGACTTCAATAATTGTGTCCTTAGAAGAACTACAGGCCATAAAGAGCCAAGCCTTACCGCCCAGCCGCTGCGTCCCCCACCTCGGCCCACTGCAGGCGTCATTGCTGGGATGCAGTATTGGAGGGTGGTACGTCCCGGCCAGTCATGAGGTCTTCACGCTCCTCAATTCGTCCCACCGGGACCGAACGAGGCTCAGTGCATCCCGTGACAGACCTCCCAGAAGGGATAAAATTCCCATGCTGGTACCGGGGATCGAACCGGGTCCTCCGCTACCAACTGCGCTACGGAGGCGGTCAGTCGTTACAAGAACGATTCATAATTCTTATGTTCAAGTAAAATGTGCTCCTACAATAGTAAAATTAGTCTAGAATTTTAATAGACGGTGTTAACTTTCTGGGCAGCAAGTCATCCTTAAACAGAATAGTGAGAGAACTGTGTTTTAAATGGAAAAAGATCAAATTTACAATATCTGCAGCTAATTAAGCTAGGTACATTGCATAGACATTTTCTGGATGGACTGTACTACTTTACTATCACCTGGCTTGGTAAGTTACTTCCTGCAGGGGCCAAGAACCGTGAATCCAGCTGTAGAGACTTAGAGACTGTTATTGTTGTAAATGAACACTGCACAGATCATTTGGCTGAAGCCTGTGCGAACGAGCGACACACACACAGAAATAGCGCGCGGGCGCACGCACGCTGGCAGAAGTGCAGGGGCCAAGAACCGTGAATCCAGCTGTAGAGACTTAGAGACTGTTATTGTTGTAAATGAACACTGCACAGATCATTTGGCTGAAGCCTGTGCGAACGAGCGACACACACACAGAAATAGCGCGCGGGCGCACGCACGCTGTCAGAAGTGCAGGGGCCAACAACCGTGAATCCAGCAGTAGAGACTTAGAGACTGTTATTGTTGTAAATGAACACTGCACAGATCATTTGGCTGAAGCCTGTGCGAACGAGCGACACACACACAGAAATAGCGCGCGGGCGCACGCACGCTGGCAGAAGCACCACAAATAGAAATAATAAGAAAGAGGACAAAAAGAAGAAAGGAAGAAGAATGGGGAGAAAGATGACAATAAGAAAGGAAAAAGAATGAAGAGAAAGATGACAAAATAAAAGAATTGAGAGAAAAGAGGACAAGAATAAGAAAGGAAGGAGATTGACGAGAAAGAGTACAAGAAAAAAGGAAGAAGAATGGGGAGAAAGAGGGAAAGAAGAAAGGAGGAAGAATGGCAGAATAAGAAGAAAAGGAAGAACGAGAAGAACAAGAAAAGGAAGAAAATGATAACAAGAGCAGGGAAAAGAAGAAAAATGAGAACAAGAAAATGAAAAGGAACGAGAACACGACAAAAAAAAAAAAAAAAAAAAAAAAAAAAACAGAGAGAGAGAGAAAACAAGAAAATCAAGAAGAACGAGAACTTAAGAAGAAGAAAAGAAAACAGGAAGCGCTAGTCTAGAAACGGGGTCTCCAAAGTACGGCCCGCGGGCCAGTGTCTTCAATCCGGCCCGCGACTGCTTATGGTTTGTTATTGTTGTCTTTTAAAGTTAACTGTGTCATGACTCATAAATTTATTTAATTTTAATGTATCAATTAATTACAAAATAAACTCTTATAATATTATTTGAGTCAGTTACTTATTATTACAAATCAACGGAAATATTAACACACATATAATAATACAATAATATTAGGTTACAATAATTCTGTTGCTGTGATAAGTTAGATTAAAAAAAACTTAATGTTAGTTAATTTTATTTAGTCTGTTTTATTTACTTGGTAGGTAATAGTTATATTTAAGTTTAAATGACTATTATACTTGTCATTAAGGTTTACCTGGCAGACTAGCACCATCTGTTAGCGAAACAGGGTTCTACCACTACCTATTTCCGCTTTTGACAACTAGATGTCGTAACAATAAAGCACAATTTAACTAGTCTAGACATTGCAGATAATGGCAGGAAAACTTGAAACGGTTGTGGCCCTTGGAACATTGTGGAGTAATAAACACGGCCCTAAGGCTGGAGAATACAGTTGTGAGGTTGACACTGTGAAGGTCACTCGCAAATATCTGCTGCCATGTGATGAGTATGATGAAACCAGTTACATCCACTTGTGTTGTGTCAGGGGTTAACTGCGGGCTCATGGACAAACACTTGAACATAACAACGACCTCCACAAAACTGCACTAATATAATACCTCGCAAACAGTTAACTTTAAACATGAATATGTACGCGTTACACACACACACTGTGTATGTTTCAACAACATACTCATTTTCGTACATTATATTTTGTCTATCTCTGACAGTTTACCTGTCATACATGCCATTCACAATCTATTTCACACATAGAAGCCTTAGATTATTATGTACCAAGTATCACCTGGTCATTATTTTATTCAGTCAGTGTCGCCAACTGTATCCTATAAATCGCTGAAAAACAATTTATTACACCTTACAATCGATTAATAATCAAAATAGCACTCTATTTCAACCTGACAACTGTTTTAATAATTATCTTAATAAGTAACCTATCGATCGAAATACATATAATTCTTCGGTTTCGTTTTTCTCAGTTGGCAGTGCTCAACTACACTAATAGATATGAATATATTTTATCTTTTTTTTTTTTTTTTTAATAAAATTTAACATTTTCTGGTGAAATCTTGGCGCTATAGTAGTTTAATTTATATTTTGTTTATGAAATAGTCCAGATAAATATAATTCGATGGCCGGACTCGCACTGCGCTCGAGAATTTATAGGTTAGGACAGGTCACACGTACTGAGATTATTGCCAGAAAAATCCACATACATTTCATTTATGGTGAAAATGCCTTAAGTAGGTGCTTTAATAGAGATCGTGAGAGCCTGACTAAAGGATAATTTGGAGGGAATTTTTTAAAATCCTTCTGTCGCATTCTTGGAAGAGATGAACTTCAATACTAACTGATATTTAACTGGCATTTCACTTTGCAGTTATACCCCTCCCCCCCAATCTAGAATCGAATTTTGGCGTGGAATACGATATTTTGTCTATTAAGTGCGTAAAAGAAAGGATGAAGTTAAAAACAAGTTAACCTAACAGAAATATTGATAAAACTCCTCTGCATCCTTATCTAACATTTCAAGATATATTTTGGTTGTGTTTAGTTACGCGTTTAGTAGCTACAGATAGCTCTGTACACTGAGCTGATTGGTCACGTGCTTCCAAAAAGCAGCTACGCCGATACACTCGAAACGTCCTATATAGATGGATGGTCCGGGCACGATAAACCGATCAACACAGTCATGTTTAATGCTCAATTACGAGAGTAAAACATCCTGATCCTCTGAGCATTGTTTTCATTCTCTTTATTCGTACGCAATCTAAAATCAAATTTATGATAATCGAATGAGCGAGCGATCGATAGAAGGGTTGTATGGCACCAAAATTTAGTCCAAGTAAAGGCTGGTAAACAATAACCAGAATTACATTGTTGAAATGCACGTAATCAAATGGCAGTGTTCACAACCCGGCCCGGGGTACATCATCCAAATTGATGGTGGGGGTAATGTCTCTGTTTCTTTTGTGGAAATAAAGACACTGGTGATAGTACAAGCAGATATTTCTGTTCCAGAAGTTGGACAGATATAAACCTGACACTCCTGTGTCTTATAAATACAAAAGTGAGCTCGTCCATAAATCACTGTGTATTTATCATGCACAAGATGTTGTCTCCCAGGAGTCGAACCACTCTGCAACTTATTTAGCATCATCTTGAGAGCAAAGGAAGTCGGTTCTTGTCAATGTAACAGCAAAACATTGTTAAATGAGGGTTTTAGCTACGTTAATATTTCAGCTGAAGCAACTGCTTCCCTCCTGTTGTACTCTTTAGTATGCTTGTCTAATTCCTGTGTGTTCGGCTATGCTTGACGACAAAGGCAAACTGTCAAAATGCTCCCATCATGTGATGTATGTCATCAAATTACTTGCATCATTGCATATAATAGCGCTAAGTGTGTTTCATCATGTTAATTAGACATCTCGTGCTGCACTTTAAGCAATGTCAACATCTTCTGTCAAGATGCAAATTGACAAACAAGTATTATTGCAGCTAAATAGCCATAGACTTACATTAAAATACATTATCTACATACTGGCATATTCTGTAATACAATGATTAGATTGCAGCAATGGCACTATTCACAACAAAAATCATGCTAATCCTAACGTATGGGATAGAAGTCTGTAGGTACCTGAAAGAGTAAAAGCTCTTTATAACAAAAGGGCTGTCGGAGAATCAAAAACCACGAGATCCAGACTCGTCTACCTCCTCACAACCTTGTTAGGTACCTCTACAGAACACAGGAGCCTCAGAGAAACTGTTAACATCACTGGAAAGAAAAAGGGAACAACAAGTACGCTATGGGACAGGGGCAACTTTGATATGAATGGCAGTACACGATATGTAACAACAAAGCTAAATATTATATCAGTGGATATTGTCACATAACAGGGAATGCAAACGCTCATATCTTAGAAAAAAAAAAAAGAGTCCAAAGTTCAGAAAAAGAATCTCAAAAATCAACCACAAGGATTGGGAAAAAAAAAAAAAAAAAAAAGTTGACCAAAAATATAAGTTAATAGACCCTAACTTGATCTTCTTGTTGCTTGAAGAAACTTATGGAAGACTGCGCTTGTTCCTGATTTACCCAGCAAAACTATTGTTGTTGTGTTGTGGCTAATTATTACTGGACGGACCACTTGTGTAACATCTTCGTCACACTGTTTATTGGAGCATCTGGCTCCAAATACTGAGAGACTACAAGCAACATCACTTTGTTGTTACCTCCCGTGTATTGCACAGAAATAGTTGTGCGAGTCCTTGCACAATATGGGAGTTGGCCCAAACGGTTGTGTCAGTATAATATCAGGGAACAATACTTTGCATGCTATTTCTCCACTGTCAATTCCACTTATTTATTGTCTGCATTTTCTACTCCTTTCTGTGGTTCAAATCCCAGTTCTACCTCATAACAAGAACTGATGTTTTCATACTCGAGTGCACAGCAGGAATATCCACGTTCATCCCATGTGTGCTTTTTAACCTGGTTTATCCTCACATTTTGCTTTCTCTGTAACACGTGCCCATGATCATTTGCCCCAAGCAACAGTTTTTGAAGGCTGGGACAATTTTAGGTGTGAAAAATAGGGTAATAAGGTTTGATGGGCAGAAAACAAGCTTTTTAACATACAGTAATGATTTCATTTTCAAAACTTAACTTTGTAGACACTGTAAGTGAGTTTCCTAAGAAAAACCAAGGAAAAACCATTTATTGTGATGTGACAGATTTTCAAGTGCTGTTTCAGACACTGAACTAACCCTCAAACGTTTTCAATCGAAGTGAAAGTCCTATGCTACCTGCACTTTCTGCGGTTCATACACTATCCCCTGTTAGTTCTATATTTTGACTGGTACCCATGAACTTGTTCTATTTTAAGCAATATTTAAATGTTTAAAATAAATAACTTTTAAGCCTGCGATTCTGCAAATCTTTGCTTAAAGTGAATTTTTTTTGGCAGTTTGGCATTTCTTTTTTATTTTGTTTCTATTTTTTGTAGTTAAAACAGCCGTATAAATGTACAACAACCATGTATTAGAAAAAAGACAAACAGCTTGTATCCTTAAAAAAAGTCTTAAGTGTGTAATTGCATAACGTGCTAGTTTAATATAATGATAAACAAGCTTAAATTAATATTTCAGATTTATTTTTATGCTTATGATCATTACAATAACATTAGTCACATCAACAATTTGTATATACACCATGAAGTAAATGGTGTGCACTAGTAGGAAGGGTTTTAGTCTGTTTTTAAACTGGCAAACACTACTAATTTCATTAATGTTCTCAGGTATTTGTTATAGGATACTTTAATCCCCAGATTCTGCAAGAGGCAGTACTTTTAATTTGTGAAATTTAAATAATAAAATTGCACACTTTCACCGCATGCACCCAAAAACATAATATTTACCATATCGCAAGACTGAAAATTTACATACTACACGTTTCTTTGTTTTTAGGTTTACTTTATTATGGATAAACATTAATAAATAACAAGATGTGCTCAATTTGGAAGCTAACTTTTCAATTAAACCACCACTGAAATAGTTTGCACCTACCCAGAATTCGCTAATGTATTTCTGACGAAACATTGTTTTATAATATCTTCTAACGAAATCTTAACCTCCCTGTACCTGAAATTACGGCCTGCACAGGTCATCTTAAAGTTGAATAGTTTTACTATATTACAGCTTTCAATTGATCTGTTTGTACATTCCGTGTACATGACACCTAGCCATTAAACTAAATACCTTTTCCAATCTGTATGTACACAGGCAAAGAAAGAACAAAAGTCTAATTTTAGAACCTCATCACTCTCCGGGCTTTATCAAAACAACGCATCCATTTTTCTTCAAAAGAATCTCATTTAATAGCTGATACTGCATCTTTTAATATGCACAAATCGCCATAAAACAATTCTCATCATGATCGAGTTGAACAGTGGTAACAAAAATGTCATAGTTGTCCCATTCCACTTAAAGTTGAAAATCAATTCCTGTGGAACAATACGTACGTTTCCTGGTTTATCCCGGTCAAACCAGGCCCTTGAAAATCCCATTTCAGTTTAAGTTATATGAATACCTACTGCTTTATTATGATACATGCATGTTTCCAGTTTTATTCATGCACTAAATTAATTTCTTCTTGTCCTTTAATGCCTACTCTTAATTTAATGTAGGATTCTTGATTTTCATTGCTACGATCAGCCATTTTTAATTACGCATCATTCATGTGTCAACGCAGTTTGCTCCGTTACACCCACCCGGCACATAATTCCTTAGAAATTGACATACTTAAAGTGTGATGAACTATTCAAACCGCGCTTCGGTTTCTGCTTACCTACTTATTAAATAACGAGTAACCTCGTGGAAAATGATTTTATTACCTACTGATTACACAACAATCTTAGGTTATCTAATGCTACTACCTTCTTCCGGTATGGAAACTTTTGACAACGCCTCTCACATGTTCAAGTCATTTGTCACCCAGCACACATTTGTATTATTCCGGCACTGAATTTCCTCTATAAAGGCTCATTACTGCAGTTTCATTATCTCTACTAATAGTTTCGCGTGTCACTCACCTTGAATGTACTATTACACTTTTCACTACAGTATCTTCCTATAGAACAAACCACAGTTCATGCACACTCCAGCTGTTTGGTTCCGCTTCCCGACCTTGCTGGAAAAACACAAGATGGCGGAACAAAGAGCTTCAGTGAAGAAGACACTATGCTGCGCTGGAGGCGACAACCCCAGGATTTTTTTTTTTTTCTTTCTTTTCCTCTGCTCTGTGTTTACTTTATGCAACTCAGCTGTGCTACATATACAAAATCTTGCAGTCCTCCCAGAAATTCAATATCGATATTTCACTATGTGTTTGGAAATAGTAGGGTTAAATTATTTTGCCCAAATTAAAATGCAGTACCTGGGTGACAGCTTCGCTCGGCTTTTCTTTTCCCTTTTTTTTTAATCCTCTTTGTTTTGGGAGAAGATACTTATTTAGATAAACTTGATAAGCAAAATGTTAACTAAATATAAATTTTCATCCTAATTGTTGGAGCCGTTTCAGTAATATCCTGGCTTGTTTATTGAAATTGGCCCAATAACAGAAAAATTATGGCCAAAATAAGGTTTAAGAGTAATTGTGACTGTTACGCGTAAAATCACGTTTTTTCAGGGATGATACCTTTATAAACTTAATAAACAAAACCCTATTGGAACACAAAATTTGATTGAAATCGTTAGAGCCGTTTTCAAGTTACACGGAACATATTAATTATATAATACAAGAATTGCTTGTTTAAATATACAGCACGTACCCGGGTAACCGAGCTTCGCTCGGCGATTTTCGGCTCTGATTTTGTGAAAGAAGATATTTATTTAGATAAACCTGGATGTTAACTATACAAAACTTTTTGTAACAATTGTTAGTCATTTCCGAGATAATAGAGACATAGAAATTCATATAAACATTTCATAAACACCATCATTTCAACTGTAAAACGTCTACTGCTGAACGCAGACCTCCCCCAAATATCCACCTAGCTCGAGGTTTTCGTCAAGCATTTGTTCCATAATGGAGTTCAGTTCTTTGGTGCTGCGATTGACTCCAGGGCGTTAACATGTTGGCCAAGGTCCTTCATACTTCCGTCGAGTTCTTCCATGGCTTCCTTAACCCCGGGCAGTCGCTCGTTAGCATTCTCCGATAGACCTGTCTTCATATTGGACGTTCCCGTCTTCATCTTTTCCGTTTTGGAATTTACATTTTCAATTTGTCTTTCATTTTTGTTTGCATTTTGCCCATTTTTGTTCCCATGTTTTCTATTCCGTAGTTTACATTTTTCAAATTCGGCTTTCATATTTGTTTCCTCTGGCGCATTCCGGAATTCATTTCATTCCCCATTATGTCCATCTTAACTAACATTTGTTTCATCAACTGTTCCATATCGTGCTTTTCGTCGCACTCCTGACACAAAAGGTGATAACTTTACTTTTTTAACTATTTCTTTATTTTTTATTAAAACACCGGAGCGACACTAAGCAAAAGCACTGTCGAACAATAACAAATACTACGGGAGGAAAAGCTGGTTGATAAAGCCATGTGAATGTACTACGCATTTATGTTTCAAACATATGGAAAATTGTATCAATTGTTCGTATTGTTCTTCAAAGAGGGAGTAGTAAAAGAAATGTGATTGTGTTTAGTAAAACAAAAATGAGTAGAAAAACCGTGTGAATGTTATGCGTTGCACTTATATTTCAAGTGTATGGGAAAATGTATGTATTGTATGTAGAAGAGGGAGTAGTATGTTAGGTAAAAGAAAAGGGGGTAGAGAAAAACATGTGAACATAATACGTTGCGTGGTAAAATGCATTGCATAAAAACCTTCGCCATGAAAACAATTAAATATGTCACTTTTCGTGGCGATCGGTGAACCTTTTATGGAATTTACCCCCTCTTCAACATACGATATGTATAGGCGTTGCATGGAGTTGATAAACGATAGGGAATAACATGTGAATTGTTACATAAAATAAAAGTGAGTAGAGAAAATAGTATGAATGTAGTACGTTGTATTTCTGTTTCAAACATATAGCAAATTGTATGAATTATATGTTGAAGGGAGAGTAGCGAAAGAAGACTGATTGTGTCTCGTAAAGGAAGAATTAGTCGAGGAAATCGTGTTAATGTAATACGTTGCATTTATATTTCAATCATAGAATATATATGAATTGTATGTTGAAGGGCAAACAGAGGATACATGAATGTGCTACGTAAAAGAAATGCGAGTAGAAAACCATTTGAAAGTAATATATTGTGTAGTAAAGTTGTTACCATATAAACTTTCTCCATGAAAAAATACATATATCTGCCGAATTTCGTGGTGATCGGTTAAGCGGTTTTCGAGATTAACAGTTAGAAGTTAGGTGGATATGGTTTATTAGGGGTTTTTGAATATTTAATAAGAATTGGTATAATATTTAATGTATTTTACAAATATCTAAGTTGTGTATATATATAGATATATGTAGATGGTATGAATTGTTTGTAGAAGAGTGAGTAGAGAAAGAGATGTGAATGTGTTACCTAAAAGTGAGAGGAGAAAACAGTGTGAATGTAGTAGCATTTATATTTCAAACATACAGAACATGGTATGACTTCTTTTAAAAGAGGGGCTAAAAATTTTTTGGTGCAAAATCACATTTTTTAGGGAGAATTGTTTATGGAAGAGCAAGTAGAGAAAGAGATGTGAATGTGTTACCAAAAAGTGAGTAGAGAAAACACTGTGAATGTAATATGCATGTATACAAAAGTTTAACCAGATCTTTAGAGCCGTTTCTGAAATACTGGGAATGTTGTTGTTGTTAGCTAATGCTGGATTTCTGACCATGAAGTCATTAATCCTCTTGCTCTCCAATATTTTTCACTGATGGATGGGACACTAGAAGTGGCCGGGCATATTTGAAGGTGGTCTCGATCCATTTCCTCTTGCAGATCACATAGAGGACAGAGTGGTGAAGAATATATCCCAATTCTGTTTAAATGTTTTGCCAGACAATCATGTCCTGTAATCAACCTGAAGGTTGCAACTGCTGTTTTGCAACTGCTGTTTTTCGAGGATACTCAGGAATCACTGTTTGAATGTTTGGTAGTTCCCATCTTTTATTCTTTGATTTTTCATAGTAATATTTTGCAATAATTTTTTTGAATTCAGAGTTGACTAATCTTTTAGCTGCATAAAATGGTAGATTAACTATAGATTTCTGTACACCGCTGGTACCCTTTTTTGCAAGAAAATCAGCCTTCTCATTACCACTCAGTCCACAGTGAGCTGGTATCCATTGGAAGACTAGGTGTTTTTGAAGTGCTGTTAGATGGCTAAGCATCTTCCAACATTCTATAATTTTTGGCTTTTTGGTGACAACTTGGAAGTAATTGCTATAATTGCTGCCCTGGAATCTGAGAGAATAACTGCTTGATGAAAATGTGAAATTCTGTACAAAAGATTTTGTAGGACACCAGGAATGTATATATAAGAATTGCTCTGTAGAAGCGGGAACAAAATATTTTATTTTTTATGTAAAATCACATTTTTTCAGGAATTACACTTATGTAGATGAACTTAAAGAGCAAAACCCTATGTGAATACAAAATTTGATCGAAATCGTTAGAGCCCTTTCCAAGTTGCGCGGAATATATTTATATACAAGAATTGCTCGTTTAAATATATAAGATGTATAAGATAAGATAATACATACACACAGGCTTTTATGTGAAAAGGTTAACCTGATCATTCATCCTGATTAAATTTTCTGAAAAAAAGACATTATTGTATCTGAAACACTACAAATCATGTAGGTACCATACTCTATTTTTTGTATGTAATATAAATAAAACAAAAAATTATGATACTGATTATTTTATTGTTAATATCTTTATACTTCATGCAATACTCAAATAGGTCTCCAGCTTCTAACATGTGCAAAAATGAAGCTGGTTCCAATAAATAGTAAACAATATGTTTTACTTACAGGTAACTCAACAACAATAAACAATCATACGAGTATAATTTATCACAACGCTTGTGCAAAACGTATCATTTAATCAACTTATGAGGTTATTAATGGTAAGGACTTGTACTAAAGGTATACCTGTTTGCTATGCAGGGCGCTATGCATATGAAACACTTGGGACATGATAGTGTCAAGCCACATTCTTTTCGTCAAAGTGAATAATCATTAGGCTTAAAGTGTTGTCCAAACCTGTAAGACCCAAAGCACAATGCACTTTAATTGCAATGTTCATAGATAGAGAAGGTGGTGTGTTTTAACAGCTCTTCTGTAAATTAGCACATTGTAGCTTGTCACTAAAGCGATATGCAGTAACTAGTTTTTGCCCTGTTCCTTTAAAGGGAGACTAAATGCCCTATCCCAGTGGGCTACTCGTGCCCAGTTCATATGTAACGCTGTCAGTGTAATTATGTTTTATCTTATTTCACTTATTTGGAAATAATCCAAGGAGATATTCTGTTATTTATTTTTAATTCCAAAAAGCTAAGAATTTCCATTGTAAAGACAAGATTTTAAAGCAACCATATAACGTTTTCTATGAATATTTTAGATTTACTAATTGAAACCACTATTATTAATACTGTGTAATTATGCTTTTATTAATTTATTTTAATATTTTACTTTGACCTTTTTACTTCTTGGGTTAAAAAGTCAAAAAATATCTCTCTCTTTGAGAGGTATGTAAGTGATTGTTGTTCAGTTAGAGAACTGCTAACCTAGATCTAGGGTAGGTTTAATAATCTCTATAAGGCGAGCCAAACCATTAGAAACTTGTAACAGTATTTAATTATTTTAACTAACCTAACCCCATGGTGCAACAGTCCCATCCAGGCCAAGGCTTGCTGCCCAGCTGCTACGTGCCAATACACGCACCATGAGTGGGGTGCAGTACTGGAGGGTGGGACGTGGTCAGTGCAACAGTTCCATCCAGGCCAAGCCTTGCTGCCCAGCTGCTACATGGTCCACCTCTGCCCACCTCTAATGAGACTGAGTGTAGCACGGACCAGACCTCCCAGTGGGAAAAAGTCCCATGCTAGTCTCGGGGATCAAACCTGGGCCCTCCATGTCAAAGGCAGGCAATGTTACCACTGTGCTATGGGGGTGCCCATTTTATTATTTTAATCATGATAAGTAACTACGTAAACCAGTTAGTAGTTTTCTATCTGTTGTCTTCATACATCAAAAGCCCGCCTCTGTAGCGCGATGGTTAATGTGTCTGCCTCACTTTCAAAAGGTCACGATTTTTTTGAATCTCGCTTAGCTAAGTTATCCTGGTAAGGTTCATTCCCAGGTTTTCCCTTATCCTGAGAAGACGAATGTTGAGTAACTTAAAGCTCTATGGGCTTCTGGCTGACCTCATTTGAGCATCATTTCATTCACTCACCATCTGATATGACATTACGCTGGATACATCAAAGCTGTATCTGTATTATGTAGGTATCACTGTAGGCAATTGTGAGGAAGGTATATGTACTGTAAGTAGGGTCTTACAGGTGTACAGCACATGACGGTTAATAATGCTCCTAGTGTTACATCATCTGGGTTGCCCACTAATGTTAAATGGAACAACTTCAAAACCCATTTTTCAGAAGCTATTTTAAATATCAGATGCATTTTTACAAGATGTAAATGTATGTCTTGCAACTTCACTAATCTAGGTTTATATAATAGTGTGCTTTGTTAAACAACAGTAGTTTTTGTTAATTAGAGGAATTGTTTTAACTGTTGTTTTAACATAACCAACATACTTATTAACACAAAAGTAGATCAGTAACAGAGTGAAGTACTTTTAAAATGTTCCATTTTTATGCAGCCTTTACCATCTGAAGTCATATTGGCACTTTTTTACCCTTGGAACAATTACTCAACAGCAATGGTGTTCACTTGTTTTACAGTGGGTTGTTTTATGTTAAATTCACACACATTCATAATTCTAGACTAGGGAGAGTGGGAAATAATCCTGGCTAAACAAAAATTTGCACCTTACAGCCAGAAATTTAAGCCAGGACCTCTGAATTTGAAGGTAAACACTTCAACTACCAGAACACAAAGTATTGCTTTTATCCTATCATTTAGGAATCTTGAATAGTTCCTGAGAAAATGGACCATTTAAATGCCTTTCACAGAGATACGACCCAAAGTAAAATGTCATATACATATACAAAGCAAAAACCACAATGAACATTGCCATATTCAAGTTTTTGCTATTTAATCTTCCTTTAAAGAATGCTTTTATGACCTCTTTAACCTGCACTCCAAGTGAGATTCTAAACATTAAATTACATTAATAGTTATGTAGGCAATAAGTGGATAACCTTGATGTAGATAGGTATATGGCATGAGTGAAGATTATCCACAGCTTGCGTACAACATAAACTGTAGGAAATAATTCAGCATCCGTAACTAACAATGTGTTCATATGTTTGTGCATGAGATGTAAGCTTCTCTCCCTGTTATTACCTGGTGTGCTGAACCAATGAGCAAGACATGGGAGAAAAGTGAGTGGATGCTACAGACTGTCATGTAGACTATACGTATCGCCATGCATTAGTAATTATAAATTCATATCTTAAATATTCCATACTTAATGACATAAGGACATTTTTGTATTTTCATTCCTCAGAGAAAAATATATGACACAATGGTTTTTTCTTCTGTATATAAGCCATGGCAACTTGAAATATTATAAATGGCATGCATGCCATGACGAGGCAATCATGCTAGGGTTGCATTAATACTTTTAAATGAACATAGCACCATACAAAAGTATTCACTTTGTTAGTTAACATTTTTTATTTTTGTAACTACCGGCACAGTGATATCTACCAATAAATAATATTGCAGGTAACAATAACTTAAAATGTCTATATAAAGTTTGAGAGGTAGAACTGGAACTTAAAATTCAATGCCACAACTGGGATTTGAACCACAGACCTTCCGCTTACCGGGCGGACGCTGTAACCACTGAGCTATTGTGACAAACTGCCAGAATGGCATTAAATTCTCAAACCAGTTCCATTCTGGCAGTTTGTCACAATAGCTCAGTGGTTAGAGCATCCACCCAGTAAGCAGAAGGTCTGTGGTTCAAATCCCAGTTGTGGCATTGAATTTTTAAGTTCCAGTTCTACCTCTCAAACTTTGCCCACACACGGCTTGTGTGTTTAAAACCACCAACAGTAAGTTTGTTGGCATAAATAAATAATAATGGTCTATATAAAGTATTTGTGCTTCAGCTGGAACCTGTAAATATCTATCAAACAAGCTCTATGGCTTCAGTAATTCAAGAAAAAATATTACAAGCTATATATTTATGTTTCATCTGATCAATTTTATCACAATGCAGTACAGTAGAAGCCTGCTTAACCAAACTGACAGAGGAACAATTAAACAATTGACATTGGCAATGTTCTTTTGATCCAACTTCAAGATGCTTGATATTTTATGCAGTTAATCGTCACATTCCATTATAACACTTGCACATGGAGGTCCACTATTATTTTACTGTTGGTATTGGTCCGTGTGGTTTCTTTGTATTCAAGATGTAAGTCAAAGAAAGTATGCTGTAATAGGCATTGAATAAAACTCTAAAGCAACAGCAGACAAGGGATTCAAAGCATTAGAAGTAAACTATTAAAATCTTAACAGGAAATATTAAATTATAGCACTGTTAACAGTATGAAACATTTGTTATTAGGTTGCCTTGAATTTTGTAAAATAAAGCAACACCAACAGATATTTTCACTTGCTGAAGATATCTTTCTTGGTTATGTTGAAATTGAATACTCTGTTTCTATTTTTCGGAAGATTTATTCCCATGTGGACAGCTCTTGTTTTCCCGTTACATGTTTGAGGAGCTTCGGTTCTGGTTTTATGTTGTGGTTCTCTGTCCAAAACTTTTGGACAGTTCCTGGAACCACCACCAGAGGACACCTCAGAGAAAACAGCACCATCCACACAAGGGAGAAGCAGTCAATGTCTGGTTGATAATGAAGGAAAGTCAAGCCTTTGAAACATGTTCCGGTAAATTATAAGAAAGTGTTGTTAATTGACTCACCTTTTTGGTTTAAATTGTTGATTATTAGAAACTTCCAAGAAAGAAGATTTACCAACAGATATATTGCTTATCAAATGATGAGGTGATATAGCTGCAAGAAGAGAGAAATACTCTTTGAAATACTGTGATGTAAAAGTAATACTGTTAGCAGTGTTTTATTACATGTATTTGGAATACATCAGTTATTCCAAAATGGTTTTGTCCTGTTTAGTTTGGTTAAGTCGGTTCTACTACATTTTGTGTCTATGCAAGTTACAAAAGCAGAGCAAGTGGGTATATAGGAAGCAATGACTCCTGTTTGTCCTAAATGAATTAGATGTCCAGCAAGGCTGGTTTTGTTTCTTTGGCACATTTCAGAACCGACTGGATAAGTTTGACAAAACCAGTGTCCTTGGGCTTCTCTAAACCACGCAGCAGTCTGTTCTTCATTACAGCTACAAACTCTCGATTGCTCAGCTGACCATCCACTGCAACAATCATTATTATTATGTAACCCTACGTTCAAAAGTAAAGGATATTCTTTTATTAGGTGCTGGTAACTTCCGTAACACTTCATTACAATTTTCATAGAAATAACAATCATTCTCATTGTTTGGCAACCAGCGTTTGCAGTTTGTGCATGTTTGTTTATTGCAATTCATAAAGTTGGCAATAGAGCAACATTCAAAGCAGTGGCGAGTGAGTGAAGGTTAAGGGACAGCTAGGTCATTTGTGCTCAAAGTCAAAACTGAAAAACCAGTAAAACTCACAAACTTATGTGGTAAAAACTTAAAAAGTGAAAGTTAAAAACAGTAAATATGTAAAAGGCTAAAAAGATAAAACAATACAATGCTAAAACACATCATGGATCTAACAGCTCTGAAAAATAGAACACAACTTAAACATGCTTTGTGAACCTAATTTTGGCAACAAACTGCAGCATCTTATTTAGGGTACTGGGTCGTCACCTAGAATCGAGCACAGAGTAAAACCCAGGCCAAGGGAGTGGTGTGCTCTAGCACATCACAGACAGGTGCTGGGTCACTACGCTAAACAAGTCCATGTGTGACGATACCCTTCAACCTATGGCTGACTGCTGTCAGACTGCAGTACCACAAGGTACAGTGTGTATTAGCACCTGCATCTGCTTCCTCATTGCCAGTAATAGTCACAAAACTATCTGGTATCTGTGCGATAGACGAGTGTCTGCATTTAACAATTAATGCTCACATCACAAGAAACTATTGCAAGGCCTGAATGTCTTCCTCACTCTTTTGTGCTTTTGAAGGAGACTGGACTGACTGACAAATAACCTTTTAGTTGGAAATTCAAAGCTCTAATTGTATACTACTACCTCACAGCTATATGAAAATAAACTGTTAGGAATTTAAACAATGCACGCTCATGCGAGGCATGAAAATGTTACCAGACTGCTTCAGCAAAGTCAGGCAATAGTCCTTAGAGAGAAAGGCTTGCTTTAAGGCAATATATCGGTGATTGCTGAAAATTTTGATTTGTTACTATTCTTATACTTTGTACTTTAACGGCACCCTTTAGTTTTCTCAACATCAGCCATTTTTAGAGCTCCAGGAGGGCATTTAAATGTCCTAGTGTGGATGAGCGTTCCTCGCTAAACTTTGTCACCAAAGCTTTGAAATGCTTTTTATCATTTTCTCTGACTTTGATTTTGGTATTTTGAAGGAAATTTTGCTTCAGAAAGGTTGTGGATTGGATGTGCTGAAAAGAATTTGATATATCAAACTGAAATGTCACAGATCTGACATGTTTTGCTTCCAAACAGAGAAACGTTGTCAGTGTTCTGTAATTCTGTAATCTTGCCAGGTTATTTCAGTGTTCCAGTTATATATTAGACATTGTTTAGGTAGTTAATAGGTTTTAAGTCATTTGTTGTAAAGCCGTAAGAATAAAATATTTTATATATTTTGTGTATAAACTAGTGAAAGTACACACTGTAGAGGTTAGCTAAGAACAGTATATTTCTAAATATTGTGAACTATGCGAAGATGAAAGGGAAGTTTTCATATTAAGAAACAACCAAGCAAACTTAAAATTCTCAAAAACTGCTACTGAGGCCAAGAAGAAAGCAACAGAGTCCCACATATGGCGCTGGGAAATTTTAAGTTGATTGGATTTACAAAAACATACTTTTTAAACTTTAAAATTCATTTTTCTCAGTTCTTTTTTACTTTCTCTACTGGTAAGTAGGGGAAGTATTGTATTCCACCCAAAAATTTGATGTCGACATTTCACCGGAAATATATGTTATGAGATCCCCTGAATCCAAAAAAAGCATTTTTAGATAAAGGTCTGTGTGTCTGTCAGTCTGTGGACAGCATAACTCAAAAACAAAAAGTTGGTTAAAAACCAAAGTTGGTATTTAAGTTTAATGTCTTTCAAGGATGCGACACAAAGATTTTGAAGAAAATAGCCCCATCCTAAACCACTCTTTACATGGAAAATTTTTCGAAAATTTTGATTTTCTTGAAATTGGCTCAAACGATTTTGATTAAAATGTCATATGTTTGAGATATTTTTATGACAAATAAAATGTATATCTTGAATTTTCTGGCTATAGCTCCTGCAGTCGTATTTACTCTGGATGACTTTTGCATAACTGGTAAACCGTTAGAGATAGACCAAATCATACTGTACAAAAAATGTAGATCAGGCCAAAATGCACAATTTATGTCTGAATAAATTTTCTTGTAGGGTGAACCATTTCGGAGATATTCCTTGTTATGTGTGTGAGTTTCGGAAAACTTAGAACTTTCATGAAATGGATCATCGTTGTTCATTTCTTTATATGTTAAGTGTGCAAAGACAACAGAATCTCAAAGCCTTAAAACATTTGACTATCACACAAAGCCTACTGTATTCTAACATTCCCCTGGCACCTACAAGGAAATAAGCAATAAGATAATCTGTTGTTGGCTAATACTGGATTTCTGACAATGAAGTCATTAATCCTCTTGTTCTCCAATATTTTTCACTGATGGATGGGAAGGGCACTAGAAGTGTGAGGCGGAAACCCGCGCCCGCCGATTAAAACCCGCATACCTATGTAATAATTTGTATATCATTGAAAATGGAATATAGGCTTTACCTGATAATTTGTCTGGTGGGCCGAGGGTACAGGCAGGGAAAGTAACGGTGCCTCAAGAAGCCAACAACCCCTCAAAGAAAGGGAACAATAGGGTTGAAAAACCCAACGCGTGAAGACGTACATGCCTAATTGCAAGGTGAAGCTGGCCAAGCGGAAGGGCCGAGCTGAGAAATACAGTTCTTCGGGAGAGAAGGACACTTGCTTGGTAGATCTTCAGCGGGATAGACAGACGTGTGCGTTACGCGGATCACGATACTTCATGGTCTTGTGTGTCGGAAGGGGGCATGAGTAAAGTGAAATAAACATTAAACGGAATAGAAGACTTCAATTTATTACTTGGACATTCCTCAGCTGGACAACCCTGAGATAAAGATCTCGTGCTCAAAAACCACACTGTAAAAAGCCGGAGCAATCAAGAGCACCCACGCTTTCTCGACCTACCCCTTCCCAAGTACACCCATCCAAAAATCCCGCACCAAGTGGCCGGGCATATTTGAAGGTGGTCTCGGTCCATTTCCTCTTGCAGATCACATAGAGGACAGAGTGGTGAAGAATATATCCCAATTCTGTTTAAATGTTTTGCCAGACAATCATGTCCTGTAATCAACCTGAAGGTTGCAACTGCTGTTTTTTGAGGATACTCAGGAATCACTGTTTGAATGTTTGGTAGTTCCCATCTTTTATTCTTTGATTTTTCATAGTACTATTTTGCAATAAATAAGATAATTTGTACAAATGTTTATTTCAACTAACATGAAGAAGATACAGGAATAAGAGTTTGTAAGAATGGTTAGTACAAGAGTAGAGAAAGTCATGTGAGTGCAACACATCAGATTTTTTTCAGCATTTTCACTATTCAATGCTCCTTGGACCTTAGTTTATAATCAGGGAAAGGAATTATATGGACTAAAAATGTTGTTGTTAGCTAATGCTGGATTTCTGACAATGAAGTCATTAATCCTCTTGCTCTCCAATATTTTTCACTGATGGATGGGGCACTAGAAGTGGCCGGGCATATTTGAAGGTGGTCTCGATCCATTTCCTCTTGCAGATCACATAGAGGACAGAGTGGTGAAGAATATATCCCAATTCTGTTTAAATGTTTTGCCAGACAATCATGTCCTGTAATCAACCTGAAGGTTGCAACTGCTGTTTTTCGAGGATACTCAGGAATCATTGTTTGAATGTTTGGTAGTTCCCATCTTTTATTCTTTGATTTTTCATAGTAAAAATGTATGAAATATGTAAATATATATGCAGTTATCTTCCTTTCATAGAAGTTTGAAAACAGTGTTGTTGTTTGTTGTTAGCTAATGCTGGATTTCTGACAATGAAGTCATTAATCCTCTTGCTCTCCAATATTTTTCACTGGTGGATGGGGCATTAGAAGTGGCCGGGCATATTTGAAGGTGGTCTCGATCCATTTCCTCTTGCAGATCACATAGAGGACAGAGTGGTGAAGAATATATCCCAATTCTGTTTAAATGTTTTGCCAGACAATCATGTCCTGTAATCAACCTGAAGGTTGCAACTGCTGTTTTTCGAGGATACTCAGGAATCACTGTTTGGATGTTTGGTAGTTCCCATCTTTTATTCTTTGATTTTTCATAGTAATATTTTGCAATAATTTTTTTGAATTCAGAGTTGACTAATCTTTTAGCTGCATAAAATGATAGATTAACTATAGATTTTTGTACACCGCTGGTACCCTTTTTTGCAAGAAAATCAGCTTTCTCATTACCACTCAGTCCACAGTGAGCTGGTATCCATTGGAAGACTAGGTGTTTTTGAAGTGCTGTTAGATGGCTAAGCATCTTCCAACATTCTATAATAGTTTGGTTTTTTGGTGACAACTTGGAAGTAGTTGCTATAATTGCTGCCCTGGAATCTGAGAGAATAACTGCTTGCTGGAAATGTGAAATTCTGTACAAAAGATTTTGTAGGGCCATTCGAATTGCTTCAATTTCTCCATCAAAGTTTGTAGTTCCATAACTTAAAGATTTGTAATAGGAAAAGAGGTGACATGTGACTCCAGCACCTGCTCCATCTTGGTTTGATATCAATGATCCATCAGTATAAATATGGAGCCACTCATGTTCTGGAAATCTAGTATGGATTGTCTCTAATGCCAATAATTTTAGAACACTAGTTGGAGTATCACTTTTTTTAACTTCTTCTGTCAGGTGTAAGTAATATGTGATGTCTAATGTATGTATTGGATTGACTTTAGATATGAAGTTTTCCTTTGAATTAGGAAGGTGTACATCCTTCTTGATGTCCTGAATTTTGGAAAGAAAGCTCTCCTGAGTCTTTAGTGTATGTGTAAAATTTCTCTTGTGCCATGTATTCAATGGGAGTCTGATCAACTTTTCGTGTTGAATAAGAGCCGCTTTTTCTATTTCATATTCAATGGGATATTGGTTGGTTAGTATTTCCATAGCTGCTATTGGTGCGGTTTTGATAGCACCTGTAATTAATCTCAGACTTTGGTTTTGAAAGATTTGAATTTTTTTTGTGTTTGCTGTTACAAGAACTTCGCTGCAGTAAGTAAATAATGGTTTGATATATACATTGTATGTTGTGTTAAGCGTTGCTCTGGAACATCCCCACTTCATTCCTGTTAGACGTTTTAACAGTGAAAGGCGCCTCTCTGCTCTTTGTATTACATTTTCTATTTGTTTGGTCCATGTAAGTTTGGTATCAAATGTAACTCCTAAATACTTTGCTTCCTTTGTTTCTGGTAATTGTTGACCCTCAAAATTTAGTTTTATTTTTAGTGGTTTTTTTCTTAGTGAAAAGATTTGGTAGTTTGATTTTGTTGTATTAACAGTCATTAAATTTTCTTTGGTCCACCTCTGTAAGTTGGTTAAGGATTGTTGCATGGTTTTTTCCAGTTCTGTACTTTTGCTTTTTGGTTTTGAAGTCCACATTACCAAGTCATCAGCAAATAGTGCACACTTCACGCCTGATTCTTGTATTTGTTGTGGTAGATCATTAATAAATATATTAAAAAGTGTAGTGCTGAGCACTGCACCTTGTGGCAAGCCATGGTGTATTTGTTTATATTTAGATATATTTCTTCCATATCTGGTTGCAATAAAGCGTTGTGTTAGGAAATGACATAGCCATGAAAACATTGGACCTTGTATTCCTATTTTTTTTTACTTTCTTTAGTAGTTTTGTTCTGCATATAGAATCATATGCACTTTGAAAATCAATAAAAACTGATAAATTATCTTCTTTTCTATTGAAGGAGTCTTTGATTTCTTGACTGAGAAGTAAGACTTGTTCATTTGTAGAGTGGAACTCTCTGAATCCAGCTTGACATGGGGATATTAAATTTTGTGATTCTAGGAACCAATTTAACCTGTTTGACACCATTCTTTCCATCACTTTTGCTATTATGCTGGTAAGAGCTATTGGTCTATAATTTTTTATTTCTGATGCTGTTTTGTCTTTCTTCAAGAGTGGGACAATTATTGCTTTTCGCCATTCAGCAGGTACAGTGGTTTTCCAGGATAGATTGTAGAGTTTCATTAGTTGTTGTTTTGCTGTTTTTCCAAGGTTTTTTATGAACTCTGGATGTATGTGATCTGGTCCAGGAGACTTTTTGTTTTTTAGATTATTTATTGCAATGTTCAATTCTTGCATATTAAAATTTTGAAAAAAGATATTGCACTGAGTGTTAGGATTACATTCTCTTTCTTGTTTCGAATCTTTCTTAAATTCTTTACGTTCCTTTTTATTATTTCTTGTTACTTTGTGTGCATTAGCATAATATTTATTGAATGTTTCGGCTATGACTGCATCATTTACTAACATTTTATTGTTGTGTATGATAGGTGTGCTGTTGTTTTCTTTCCTGTCCTTGACATTTTTTATGAACTTATGAGCTTTGTTACCATCTGTCCTATAATCCATTTTTTCTAAGAAATTATTAAAGTGATTCCTTTTAGCAGTATTAATTTCTTTTTTTAGTGAGGCACATTTCTTCCGCCATATTTGTGTATCTGATATGTTTTTTGTTTGTTCAGCTGTATTTCTAGCTATATCCCTTTGCTTTTTCAGTTCTTCTAACTTGGGGTTCCAAAAGGGTTTGAAATTTTTAATTCTTCCACGAGGAATATGTTTTTTTGCAGTTTCTAGGATGACTTTACAGAATTCTTTGTTCATATGATCTGGTTGGTCATGCAGCTGTGAGTTTGTTTGTTCTTTAAATTTATGTTCTAATTCAGTTTTATATTTGTTCCAATCTGCTTTTTTGAAGTTCCAATACAGATTCGTAAGACCTTGACTGTTATTTGTATTCTCTAGTTTTATATCAAAACAGTGTTGTTGTAATTAATTTAATTTGAAAGGTGAGTTAATTAACAACACTGAACAACACTTACAACATATTTTTCCGGGACGCGTTTCGAAGGTTAACTTTCCTCCATTATCAGACAATAACTGGGTTTCCATGGTGTTTCAGGGTGCAGATGGTGATGCTTCTTCTGGTGTTTCTTCTGGTGGCGGTTCAATGAACTTACTGAAAATGTCTCTCTGAGGAACTTACATTATAACTTATATGCAGTTATTTTTACCAAAATATGGAATTAAATATGGACTTATAATTATAAAACAAATGACTATCTATGCTAAATATTGATATATGCTAATAAAAGTAACCAAAGAATATAATAATGGACATACGTTGTCTTTAAATTATTATATGAACTTCAAACAAAACACAATTTCTATTGTCTGTTAGCAATGGGTTACAAACATTTCTTTCAAGTCCTGAAAAATGAATCTTCTTCTATTGTCTCTGAGGACAGACTGAAACTGCGTTCAACATCAGCAGAAGTAACCGGTGCATTCTTCAATTTCACAATGTCTGCTCGGGATAAGTCCAAGTTTACCTTCAATGTTGAATCACCACTCATCACATCAACAACCTTTCGTAGCTCTTCATATCCAGGGGTTTTTGAAACTACAGTGTCCAACTTAGCTCTTACTGCGTCTGCAACTTCACCTCTACCACGATTCAATTGTTCCACAGTGCTATTTATAATTTCAAAGCTTTCAGGAAGTGAAAGGTGCCTATTTTGGAGACTTTTGAGTGTTTTTATGATACATGAAAATGTGTTCTTAACGTAAGTTAAGTCATTCATCACACTTGTGTTTTCGCAGTATCAAATGAGACTGCATCTTCAGAGTCCAACGCAAGTAGAACATTCTTAATAGAGTCGATATGTTCAGCATAATATTCAACCACTTCCAGTCAAGTACCCCATCTAGTTAAAATTGGTTTTGGTGGCAATGGAATATCAGAGCACATTTCTTTCAACGCATTAACTCTACTGGGAGCTTTGAGGAACAGTATATTTAATTGATGAAATCAAAAAATCTACTTTAGGGTAATTGCCCCTTATCACTTCTGCGACATGATGAAATGCATGTGCCACACACGTTAAGTGAATCATTTTAGGATAAACTACAGATAATGCTTGTCCAGCTTTGAGCATATAAGGTGCAGCATCGCTGATAAAGAGTAACACATTATCGTACATATCCTGTTGCCATAGGATACCCATGGCTTCGTTGAACAGTTTAATTACAGTTTTGTTATTGCACTTTTCTAGAACATCACAATGTAAAAGAATCCGTTGAGAATACTGTTCACTTAACAAACCAATAACTACATTGCCAACAAGCCTACCTTCTTTGTCGGTAGTCTCATCGATATAAATTATATTTTTGTAAGAATACAAAAATGGTTTGACATAAATGACACTGGAATTTTGTGTACACTATTTCTTTTATGTTCTGAGTATGTGGAAAAAAATTCAGAGC